>VYZX01022251.1:347595-441599 GCA_013401335.1 Brachypteracias leptosomus | reverse complement strand
GGCGGGGAGGCCCGGGCCGCCGCGTTCTCCCGGCTCCGGCCCCTCCCTGGCGGCTCTGCCGGCCTGGCCGGGACGGTTCCCGCGGTGTCCCCGCAGCTCAGCGGGGAGAGGTCCCGCCGCCCCGCGGCCGCTCGCCGCCGGAACGCTTCCCTCCCCGCCGGAGTGGCCAGCCACTGTGTGGTGTTAGGCGGCAGCCGGGGTGATGCAGGAAGTTCTGTGGTTACCACCGAGCCGCCGGAGCGGCCCCGAGGCCAGCGCGGCTCCGCTCGGAGCGGCGCTGCTGCAGCCTCGGGGCAGGACCGCGCGGTTGCGCAACATCAGCCGCGGCTGGAGGCACCTTGCAACGGCGGACGCAGAGCACCAGCTGCCTTCCAGATTGCAAACAAGCTCCTTTGCTGTCTTGGGGGTTTTTTTTGGTTTTTTTGTTAGACCATGGCCAGGTGTGGAAGCTATATGGAGCAGCCAAAATATACGCCCCTTTGGCTCGCGGGTTTTAAGGGATTTACTTCTTTTCAGTTTCAAGTTCTTTACCAGTATTTTTTACACGTAATAAGCAATAAAAGGAAAGAAAAGGAGTCAAGGACAAAGTACAGTTTAGCTATCGCAGTGCTGCCTGCATTTGAAATATATAAGATAAGCACCTACATGACTCCTAGAGGGGATGCAATTCATTTAACTAGGCAGCCTCAAGTATCACAGCTGATACAGAAGTTTGGTGAAAGGCAGTAAAAGGATTAAAGCTCCATCCCAGTTAGTATTTAACCCTCTTGAACACTTCCTCTGTAGCGTGATTCTGCTCTGAATATGTGATAGCATGTGCTGGTGGGGTCTTGGCGCTTCCTGCATCATGGACTCAGGTTATATGTAAAAGATGTTGCCACTGAATTACAATCCTGCAAAGCCAACTGAGATCTTATCTTCAACCAGTAGAATAATTATTTTAGCACAATGTACTGAAATAGATTGAAAGTTTAACCTCTCCTAGACACAGAGTAATACCTTTAAGTCTTCACTAAAATTGCACAAAAGTGGGATAGCTCTTCATACTCCAGCTAAAACATGCCATCTATTTTAAATTTAAAGTGGTTTAGTTATGTAGCTTAACGAATTACAGCAAAGCTCAACAAACATGAATTAGCCAGAGCAGGAAATAGCACAGGCAGGAAAACAAGGTTCTCTCTTCAGATCATGTCATACTTTGGCCCTGACTTCTGGTAGTACATTGCAGAGGATATTCCCAAATCATCCTTGTGGATCTATCAAATTAGGAACTCACTGTTGTAGACAGCCAGTCTAGGAAAGTTTCAATGTAGTATATGAACACTAGGGAGGACCATTCTTGCTCTAGAGAAAAAAAAGTACATGCTTTAAAATACCTAGATGTAATGAACTGAATTAGTGTCTTTCATTTCTATACAAACTTACAGTTTTTCAGTGGTGTGACTGAACCACCTTTGTCCTTTAACTCCTTTTGCCATTTATAGAAGGAGAAGGTCTGTAGACTGGGACTACAGTCAGCCAACAGAAGATGACATTTGATGGTTCCTTCCAAGCCAATGCTTTCTATGAAAGACCTGATGAGGCTGCACTGTTACATGACAAAAGATGAAGGGAGTAATGATGATAAAATAAAAAAAATCGATGACAAAGGAGCAAGGTGAAGGCAAGTGAGAACATAAACTTTATCTTCATAATGTAGCAGGGCAAGGGAAGCCAGCTGAATGCTCAGTGGGGGTGATGTAGCCAGGAGCACAAAGAAGGATGGTGACCATCAGGAAAGGTGTCTTCAAGACCTCTCTTGAGGTACAGTTTAAGGGTTTTGTTTTCAGTAGACTCTCCATAGTTCCATCCAGCAGCAAAAGAATATATCTGATCTATGCAGGATTTTACTGTTGATGCAGTTTTATGTTTTCTGTGCTAGAACCTTTAGGTCTAGACAGGAAGACACAGTTGGATGGAACTGGGGAAAACTGGGAAATATGTTAGAGCAGCCAAGGCCCAATGTAATGAAAAGCAATGTCTGGAGTGGGGTCTGAAGCTTTGCTTCCTTACAGCCTGTCACACTCTTCTCTATAATGAGGAGCATAGAAATAAAAATGACCAGAATCGCTTTTCTGTGTTCACCTATGAAAGAAGACATATCTTCCCCCACCGGCTTTGCCCCTAAAATCTCGAGTGGGGTGAATCCACTGGAAGGCTCCGGGCCCGGCAGACCAGCCCCGCGGGGCGGCCGTTACGGGAGCGTGCCGGGCGCGTTCGCGCCGCCGAACCCCGAAGCGCCCCGCGCCGTGCCCGGCTCCCACAGCACGCTGGGGCCGAGGCCGAGCCGGGGTGGGCGCGGGGGCGGGAGCTGTCCGTGGTGCCTGCGCCGGCCCGCGGGCTCTGCCGCCGGGGAGGCCCCTCGGCGCCGCCGCACCCACGGGGTGGGTCCTTCGGCTCTTCATTTTTGTTACTAACGCATATCCCAGACACAGCCATCTCCTTCTTTTTCGGCTGGTATCTGACACAAGATACTGTTACATTTTGGAAAACTTGTTAGAAAATCACTTATTTTAAAAAATACTATTTCCCTGAAGTTTAAGCTTTTCTGAGTGTTCTATCAGGCTTCTTAGATGACTGGCTACACTGTTGGTAGATTTCCAGCTTTCACATCCATCTGTTAAGTTGAAAATAACATGAATTGAATATTCAATTTGTTCTTTAAGTTGTAGATTTTCAGGGATGGAATCTTATGTAAGCAGATAAATGCAGTTGCTGCCTTGCCAATTTGGGACATTTTTTCCTCCTAGATATCCCCACTGCCTTGCATATTACTGCTGAGGTATTGAGATTGACTCATTTCTTGTTCTCCTTTGCCTTCTACAGCAATGCTTGAATTTAACTTTTCTTGATGGGATTATTTTTTGCATATTGCTCTTAACCCTTTGTTTGCTATCATGCTCCGTTATCTTTTAGTTCACCCTTTCAGACAGTCTTACATGTCTGAGTGGACACTGAAGAGTAAGTCACTAGCAAAATAAAATTTCAGCATATTGCTTTTAAGCCATTTAATGTCTAAGAGTTTGTCTGTCTAAACCTTTCTAAGTGTATAAGGAGCAAACCCAACACATTTAATTGTTTACACTGTCATTTTTAGTTGTTGGGCCTTTGTATTAAAAACTTTGGCATCATCTTGTTCAGTTCAACCTTGTTGAATGTTAACCACAAGCAGAACATTTTATCTCATTTCATTCATGCTTTATCTGTGCGTGATGCACCTGGATATAAAGCTGTGCTGATATTAATAACTTTCCTTGACATAACACATCACGTCAAGATAAAACAAGGTAAATGAAGATAGAGACTGACAAATGCTTCTGTGAAATTTATGTTTTATATTAGTACTTTTTTTCCTCTTCATTGTTCCTGTGACACTTGTTTTTAGACTATGCTGATACATACTCTGAGAAGTTAGAGTGACAACAGATTAGTAGAAAAATTATGCATGACAGAAGCTGAACAAGGGCAATGCCCTCTCTACACCTGCAAAAAAATAAACCAAAGTTTGTATAGGAAAAGAGGCATTCAGGCTTGCACAATGTATACTAGGAGCTAGGTTTAAACTAGTTATCTTTAAACCAGCAATGACTGTAGTGTAATGATCCTTTGAGGTGAATATCTAGTAAAACTTCATTTGGATTGAAGTTTCTGCCATGAGCAGATAAATAGGGACAGATAAATTTTGTGCAGATCACTTCATGGGGTCTCCTGGCATTGTTACTCTAAGAAGGTAGGTTTAAGAGTTGAAAAACTTCAGAAAGAGAAAAGCCCTCAACTGTGTGGTGGTTCCCATCCAGTGCTGCAAACGCTGCTGCTTGGACAGTTCCTGTCCTCATGACCACTCTGCGGTCTCTGCTTGCACATGGCCTGGCTGCAGAGTTCTGCTGCAGCCTCTCCTGTCTCCAGCCCACCAACTCTTCCTCTCACCTTCCTTCTTAGCTCTCTCTCTTCATATGATTCCAAGATGAAATCTGCAAGAACTGGTATTAGGAGACTGACTAAGCCCCTAAGTGAGCTTCTGTTTGTGCACCTGTAGGAAAGCATGGCGGTTCATGTTTCAAAATACAGATTTCAGAGAGTGAAGAAAGGTGGGCTTGCAATGTTTCTGGTAGGAATATACAAAGCAATTTCATTACTTCTTTCTCATCCAAAGCACACTGAAAATTTCCATGGTTATCATTTTGCTAGGGGGCTTCATATGTTTAAAATCACTATTAGACATGCAGTCATTGAAATAGCAATTTTATTCAAGATTTCTTCTGTAGTAATATGCAGTCATACATGTTCTCAGTGCCCATATGACTTCCATGTACTGTCTCTTTTTAAACAAAATGTATCTATATATTTCCTCTTATAACTCCCTGGATGAACAGTAAGGAGGAAAACCTCATAGCAGAAACTAATTCTAAGCTTCACAGGTTTGCCAGTGGGCAAGGAGTCCACTTAAGAGAAGGCATCATGTGTTTGTTCACACAGGCACCCAGTAAGGAACAGAATCCCCTGTGATGGGAAGAGAGAGGGAAAGCAAGTTAAACGCAGCGACTCTTTGTGTTTAGTTCTGTTTTCAGCCCATGTTAAATGACCCATATAATGAGTAAAGAATTGTTTAGATCGAGTAGTACACAAGCATATTAGATCAATAACTACTCTGCTGCTAGCTGGCAGACTGACCTGGCCATGAACAGAACCAGTGCTGCCATTGCACAACCTTTTTAAACCAACGCAGCTACAGAAATACTTCCTAGAACAGAGATTCCTTTGCTACATGGCAATTAACACCAAGACCTTAAAGATGCAGAGAGGCTCAGTGTAGTTTTTTTTTAAGAGCTCAAATGCATCCTGGGTTGGCCAATGGAGAGCTAAGGGTGAATATAAGATTTTGGCAGTAGTATTCCAGGATTATAAAAAACAAAACAAAAAATAACCCCCAACTATTAGGGTTTCTCATGATGCACTTTTGAGTAACCTAGTTTTACATGAGTGTATTTTTTTGTCCTACCTCACTGATTTGCTGTGAGCTTTTAAATTATTTGCAAATTCCACAGGGTGAGAGCTGCGACTGAGTTTGCATCACACCTAGCCTGGAAGAGATACATCTAGAACTGGAAAACAGCATTTTTACAGCAAGTGAAAAAGAAATGAAAAAAAATGTGAAAAATCTGACTACTCAAATCTGTGACAGAAAATGGATGGATGTCCTGCCTTTTTATTGAAGTCACAGTCCACTAACCCCTGTGTTTTGAAGGATAGGTTGTAAACAGGCATCAAGGGGCAGGGTGACACTACTCTTACTCAATGGGAATGTGGTCTAATGAGACCAAGGTGAGCTCAGTGTGCAAGAAATAATCTGGAGAAGAAAAGGCTATGCTATATCACACTGTCTCTGTTCAGAATCTTCTTCTGGTTAAGGTCACCTCTCACAAAGTGTCATTTCTTGACAAATCTTACCTTTTTTATTACTATTTTTATGGGCTACATGGACAATTAGTAAATGTTTCCATGGCAATTCATTGACAGTTTCCAATAGGTGAAGATAGATTTTAGCATTCATAGACAAAGAGTCTGTTCTTCCTTTCTGTTTTTAAAGTATTTCTAAGGCTAACCATGTAGGATCATGTAGGAGTATGTTCTGTTACAGTAACAATACCACTGTGAGGATATTTAGGGAAGTCCAAGTTAAAAGTAGTCTATTAATATCTTAAGCATCCATGTTAAAAACACATTCAGATGAGATCAGAGTGTATGCAAATCACTGGGGTTTCTGCTGTAGAGAGGGAAATGTCTTACATTCTTTCATCAACCAAAGCTGCAATCAGAATAAAGCCGAGGAAGGGCTCCTATGCTATGGGTGTGGAGCTTCTATACACCGGGTGTAGAGCATTCAGTTCTCACTGTAACCCAGCAACTGCTGGGACCAAATAAAAACTATGACAAGTTAACCTGATAAGGAGGCAAAACTGCACCAGCAAATCATGTTAGGGTCAGGGAGATCATGAAACTATAAATGTAATCAGCTCAGTTGTTCCAGTAACTGCATATTCTGGGACAGGAAGGCTGACACCGGACACCAAGAAAAACTTGCACCTTGGGTGTAGTATCTTCTTGTCTGGGCCAAGATCAGAGTTCTACTGGGAAAGAGGTCTGGGATATGAAAAAACCAAACCTCTAGACCTCCAAAACAGGGTTAAATTTTGGAGCTTCAAAGAGGATTAACAACGTGGACCTTGTCAAAACTATGGATGGAGTAAACTAGTTTAAGAGACTTAGTTTAAGAGACTTGAGTCAGTAATTTCATTTATTTCATTTCAGACATCCAAAATGCAGTGAGGTAGTCACAGATATACTCAGTTCTCACTTCTGAAGTGCACTTGGACAGTCCACAGGAAATGTCTTGGAAATGAGAACTGCAGAAACAAACAAACAAACAAAGGAAAAGTGTGTCAAGTTACTTAACAATGGTCAGAAAGAAAGAGCCTGCTTGTTCCTCTTCATTCCTCTTCCACAGGAAAGCCACTTGATAAGAGCACTCCTTTGTGAAAAGGAGAAAAGGAAGAACTGACACTTACTGCAAAGTGAAAACCTGGCTGTGTAACTACAGCTATGCCCCCATTAATATTTTCCTCTGTGAGCAACTGAATGGAGGGGAACAAATAGCAATGAAGGGAGGGACGATGCAGGCATAATAAACCTTCCCAAATTCAGAATTTAAATTGAAGTTTTGATCCAATTCATAAATTATTTTACAATTGATGTAAAATACCAACTTACTTTCCTAACCATGTTATTAACTTAGCTTTCTTTTTAAATTTCTTATAAATAAGTTAAAACCTTTTACAAACACTGTATATTATTAAGTTCTCCTTGACTATCCTGCCAATATTCAGCATGTAATCTGAAGGAAAACAGAAATTCTCTCTAAACTCATGGCATGGTGTGTTTTCCAGAACTACTGCATTTTTTACAATTCAGCGGGCTCTGCAAACATCCAGGGGTTGTTCTGTATCCCATGTCATGGGTGTGTTACACTTTTACTTAAGATCAGTTCATGCTGGCTCCATAGGCACGAGTGTTTGCTGCTCAGGGAAGCTGAAGCACAGCACTATAAGGTATCTCACAAGCAGCTGCATGACAGAGACTGGTGTTCCTGAAAACACTTATTTTGTATATTTTTAAAAGCAGCATAAACACAGATGAACCATGCCATGCTTTTTAAAAATAGGATTTTTTTTTCTCTATGATACAGTGACTTTTTATTAAGGTTGAAAAACTGGTGAAACTACTTCTTCTTATAGGAACTGCTGCAGTGCTTAGAGTCCTGTGTAATCATGAGAACCCACCTGAAGCCTTACAACAAAAAAATGAAGAGTCTTAGATTTGGTTGCACAGGCTGTTTGGCTTCTCAGACCAGTTTGTTTCCTTGCTCAGAGCTGAGTTTTAGAACTAAGCCTTTATATACATGTATATATATATTTATATTCCTTTAAAAAAGCACATAAAACTCCCTAAAATAAATAAATATTGAACTAAATAAACATATATATTGGTATTTTTCATGAAAAGCAAGTATGTTCCTTCTTCTTCCCAAAGCACAGTTTACAGGTGGACCTCTATATTGAGAGGGCATTAATACTCCAACCTTCTAGAAATAGAAATAGAAATGAATAGATGTTGTAGGAAAATTACTCTGGTGCAGAATATTACGCCTCTGCAAGCATGTTAAAATAAAACTGTACATCTACGTCCAGCATCCTCCCATGGGTATACTGGAAAAGCTATGCCAAATGGCAGCACAGCCAAGGGCAGTGGCATGAGACTGAGGGCCAAGGGACTTAAGTAGTATTCCTAGGACTGCCACCATTTTCCTCTGTGTTCTTACCAGGATTTTAATTCCCTTTGTTTCTTGTTTTTACAGAGAAAGAAAGGGAAACCATTTAAAAGCAACATGCAAAACCCAATAAATACTACCAATTTAATAAATTTACATGCAACTTTACTGTGGTGCTAAAATCTAATAAGCAGACAAAACAGTGGATTTAAAGAGCCACTGAATGCATTATCTGCACAGCAAAGACCACTGAAACAATTTTTCTGAAGCTCAAACCTACTTACAACAAGCTCATGGTGGTGAGGAACTGAGGTAAAGTTAGATCTGGTATCTAGTATCTCATTACACAGTAATTAAACAAAGCCTTGTAAGCAGTCTTATAAACACTTTAAAACAAAACAGACATGAATAGTCATAGAACATCTGAACATGGTGGAAACAAAAGAAATTACATAATAATTTCAACACGCAATTCTCAAATTAGATCTGCATGACATGCCACTGCATTTTTTTCAGAGTAATAAACAAAAGTTAGTACTGACAGCAGATGCCTTTCCTAAATACTCAAAACAGTATTATAACACACTGTTGCTGCATTTCCAGATGATTAGGGTATTACTGAGAAGGCTGCTATATGAAAAGAGAAAAAGGCTGAAGGAATAATATTATTTCTATGCTATGCCATTCTGGAGGCAGCCTGTATAGTTGTGATCAAGGATACAAACAATTTGGTGGTTTCCACCATTCAATTCCTTCAACTGATATTTATTCTAAATAAATAATACTTCAGTGTCTGTTTTCTTCTCAAGTGTGGGCTAAACAGAGGCGGAGTGAAAAAAATAGCTACCACATTGACTGTAACAGGCTTGAATTTCACCCGAGTGATCTTAACCCTGTGCATCTCTCTGTTTGTAAAAGCACTGCTGAAATTCCATCTCTTTCACTTAATATTACAAGCAGAAATGTAGAGAGTTGGTTAAATTTCAATCCTGCTGAAGTTAGCAGCAAGCCTCCTGCTAACTTCACTTACATGTACAAAACACAAACATATGGCTGAATTAGAAGCAGAGGAAAATAGGGAGGAGCAGGGAAAACACTGCCACTGGCTGAAAGCAGGGCAGGTGAGCACTACCCAGTCTTGTCCATCCATACAGGTTTCCACTGTAATTTCATGGCAGACTGGAAGAGCTGCTCTTTCCACCAAAAGCAATGGTTCATACCTAATAAAGCTAGCAATTGCTAGCTGCCAATATGGCAAGAGAGTAAGGAGTTGAATGGTTGAAAGACACTCAGGCACGTACTGAAGGTTGTGGGAAACCACGAGAAGATGAAGCAGAGAAAAATGGGGGATTTCCTGCCTAGAAGAGGACAGACTCTGAAGGACAAATCTGGGTGGATTTCCATGTTGCTATGTCTTCCCACAGAAGAGCAGCCTCATTTTCTTCTACAGGCTTGTAAGACATGCCTTGCACATAAATCTGCTAGAATAAGTCCAGTTAGAGAACTGGATGGCAAGTTTCTTAATATTGCTATTTTTAGACTATATAAGAAATGGGGCTGCTGAGGAGTCTGCTGTTTTAAACAAGTGGTAAATTACTTTTCTCTTATATGCTTAAAGCTGTGTCATGACTGGAAAATAAACACATGGTTGAGAGATTTCTTGCACTCCTGCACGATGGTTAATTTTTCAACAGTTCTTTTAATGGCTTTGAGAGCATAATACAGCAGAATCCACTAAGAGTCAACTCTCACCATCGGTTCTGCGGCAGGCTGCTGGAGAAAATCCCATCTGTCTTCCAATGTTTTAATTTTTAGCTATGTTCTTTCCCCACCTCTCTCTGGTCAGCTTCTGAATGAATTGCAAATTTTCGATCTGATTTTTGAAGCAGTCTACAAAAGCATTGCTTTTTTAACCATGTTTGCATAACTCTCCATCTGACTAACCTGCTAAATTCCTTGTCCCAACAGACATACAGAAATGACCCATTTTCAGTGGTGTGCTGACTGTATACTGAAGGACTGCATAAGTTTGCCTGACAGGTCACAAACAATCCCTGAAATGCCTCTTGGTATCCCTTGATCTTTTACTGTGCTGGAATGAAGGGGTTTTTTTCCTCTTCTAGAGCAATGGAAAGAAAAAAGTGTAATTGAAATAGATTGGAAGGCTCAATGTCTTAGGATTTAAAATCCCAAACGAGCTCAGTTACATGTAGCGAATCATTCTTGGGCTATGGAAGACAATAAAGCTCTCATATTGTTCCCAGTGGACAGCTATTCATATCCCAGACCCACCGGTGTATCTGAATTACTAGCATGCTTTTTGGCAATCAGAGAAGAAAGACTGCAGGCTGAATGTGTGCCAAAATGGATGTATAATGTGGACCAGTTCTCCAGGAAAAATCAGATCCAGCCTTGCTGAGCGGACCAGACGTTCAACAGCACTGTTTGAGGAGCAGCAAGGCAGTAAGGGGGGACTGCCTGTGCCTGAGGCACAGCCACCTGTTGCTTTCTGAGGCAGGGCAGCTTCCCCTAGGATCTTGGAGAAGTTTGGCCATTACTGCTGCAGCCTTGGTCCACGTGTGTTCATATTGATTTGTTTGCCTGGGGGCTTTGGGATCTATTTTTGACTTCTGTTAGCTCTGCATAGCTAAGCAGACCAGAGGAAGTGAAATGGATTCTGTTACTTCTCTTGTACAATGTCAAAATCCATTGTATGTGTGCAGAGCTACTGAAGACAATCTGATTGCCAAGTGTTTCTGGTGGCAGAACTGGCCTGCTGGCGACAACACACTGGAAAAACGTGAGACAGAATCCAAAATGACATCTAGCTTCTAAGCAAGTTGATAGAGCCAAGTATTGGCAAGTTGATGCATTAGGACTGAGAAGGGAGGTAGCTTTCCTTTCCACTTGTAAATTTGATATGTTTTGTCTGGAACAAATCAGAACAATATAAAAATATAACTTGGTTATGTCATTTTTTTAGGATCATTTTTCAGAAAACAGATTTGTAATTTAAGGTGCTATGTAGTGCCTGGGACAGGCTCCATCTGAAGCACCAGTAGTTTCTCCTGATTTTTACAGGAACTAGTTGAGGATGCTGAATGCACCTACTTCATCACCACTGAAAGCTTGGGAGTACAATTGATCTGGTTACCTTTTGAAGCTTTATTTATTAATCTCATTATGCAGACTTGTGAGAACATGGTGGGAGAAGAGTTAGATGGGGAGGAGGCTTTTAGCCTTGTAGTAAATACAAATAAGAAGATAACTGTAAGCTTCTCAGTGGGTCCTGCTGAGTGGGAGGGACACTGTACCACCCCTCGCTAACAGAGAAGTGTGTGGATGCTCTTCTAAATAGGAGCTTTGTGCCCAAAAGAAAACTGACTTTGAAAGCAATCAGTCAGAAACAAACAAATTACTTTAGTAAACAGATGTTTTGTCTTTTGGATTCTGAGGGAAATGCATCCACAGTGACTGTTTCCATAAACCTGTTTCTCAGTTTAAAAAAAAAGTGATCTCAAAAATGTTGATTTCATCATCTTTGCTGCTAGAGTGCTCTTCTGGACACTGGATCCTTCAGCCAGCCAGCAGCTCAGTGAGCTGGACAAACTACTGGACAATGACTCAAAGAAGAAATTTAACCGAGTTAATAAAGACAGTGACTGCAAAAATCTGGCAATAATTTATCTGGCAAGAATGAATTAATGGAAATACAATCTACATCATCAAGGTCTCCTGACGCTTTTTTTCCAATAAGAAGATGCCAGAATGATATCAGATGGAAGACAAACAAAATGCAAGTTAAAACTTCAGAACTTTAAATGTCTTTGAAACTAGTATTTCCTTTACTAATTATGTCTCTTGGGTTTAATGAATTTAACAATGAAGAAGGAAGATCATTCTTGTTGACGGATTTTAAAACATAATACACTCAGAAGCAGACAATGTAAGGTCAATTATGGCAATAGTGAGCATCAAAGAACATTTTGTAGCAGCAGGGAATTTACTAGTCAGGGTTAAGCTCAACAGAAAAGTCGTAAAACCCAAGTCCAAGTCACTGTGTTGTGTAATGGGAATACAATTAAAGAGATGAAACCCCATAGATGTGTCGTATGTCCTCCTTCAAAGCTGTTCCACTTCCAATACTGGGTGTCTAGGAAAGAATACTCCAGTTGCCTGTTAAATGCATTGACCTGGACAGGCTGGAAAGCTGGGCAGGGAGAAATTTAATGAAGTTCAACAAGGGCAAGTGTAAAGTACTGCAACTGGGGAAGAACAACCCCATGTATCGGTACAGGTTGAAAGGCTGATCTGTTGGAGAGCAGCTCTGGGGNGGTTGGACTAGATGATCTTTTGAGGTCCTTTCCAACCCCTAACGTTCTGTGATTCTGCGATTCTGTGATTCTGTGGGTGCTTTTTATTGTTTTACTCTTTCATTTGGGGGGGAGGGTGGGTTGAGATTTCTTTCTTTTGCTTTAAAAGATATGCAAAGTTTGGGGTTGGGATTTTTTCTACAGGAACAGACAGACAGCTGTAAACAGTGGCCATACCTGCACTGTTTCAGCAGTGATCAACTACAGCTGGGTGCACTTCCCAACCCAGCTCCGCAGTGCAGCTTGCCACCCATGAGATGCTGGTAGCGAGGGCTACTAAATTCTGTTACTGTTTGTAGTAGATAACATACAAAAGAGATGAAAGATTCTCTGGCAGCTTGATGTCATCACTACAGCAGATGAACTGACAGGGTGCCATTGCATCAGGACTGTGGGTAGTTTTGTGCTTGCCCTCGGTACGCGGAACTGTCCAGTCTACAGAGGTGGAGGATGGGCATACAGCTTCCAGCAGAGGTGTGCACAAGGGCCTCATTGGCTCCAGAGAGAAGTTTCTAAAATAAGATGTCACTTAACTTAGCAAAAGTATCAGAATATGTACTTTTGGCACTTCCCTTAATAGTGCAGGGCAGGTTTGGCCAGCTTATCCTATATGGCATATGCTAAAAGAAATGAGATCTCTCACATGCTTAAATTACAACATGGTTATTGAATTAGACACTAAATATCACCAAAGGGGTGAACGCTTCTAGTACTCCCCAGGTATTTGAAGGAGCAGTCCTCAAAATTGGATTAGAGTTAGGCTGTGTTCCTTGTTCAAAGCTTTGCTGTACAAGGGATTCTTGCAATGGGCTTTATCTCCTAAAAATTACTACAAACAGGATTTGTCTCTGTCTTTTTCAGAGCTTGTACAGAATTTACAAATGAAGAGAAATCCAATGGTAATTACTGACTATTCTTTTTGATTTGGTCACACCATTTATATTTGCCTAGTAATATATTTATTTGTTTTACACATCAGAGCAGATAAAAAGAAAATCCTTCAATGAGTTTGACAAAGGAACTGCAGAAAAATATTTCAATACATGCTTTTTTCCTTTGTAAATTTTACAAAATGAATCTGTCCTAAGCTTCACTGTATCCAATGCTTTAATTTTTTATTTTTTTTTACATTGTTTTATCCTTCCTGCTTCTTAATCGAGAAGTCTTTGTGACACTCTGCAGGGATTCTGTGCCTAGGGACACAAAGAAGGATTTGGAAATCATCCAAAAAAAAGAACCTCCTACTGCAAAAGATGGGTCAGTGTTAATTATAAATTGTGATTGTCATATAATGGCTTAGCATGGGCTATGATAGTGATTATCCGTGTCATGCTACATTTGTGTTATTCCTACATTCTGTGTACAGGATAGGTTGAATAAATTATGTGCCTAAATTCATTAAACAGTAAATTTTTTTTCTGATATATTAATTTTCTGCTTTTACAGCTATGTATGTTTAAATCCTAATAACATCTGATTCCCCAAAAGCATGATTCATTTGACAGATCTAATAACTACTAAGTGTAAGATTTCACCAGACCTTGTAATTTTGTTTGTGGGTCTTGGCAGGGAAGTTTCATGCACTGAATTTAGAATGTACAAATTATTCCAGTTTAATACTTAAGTCCTAATAGGACAGAGGAGAAATAAAAAGTTATAAGGAAAAAGTGCAAATCAAGGCATTGACCAAGCAAGACCATGAGGGGTTTGTCAGAGAGATCAAGGGGATTATAGCCTTCTTCGTTCTGCCCCACACAATAACCCACCTTGGGTTGCTCACAGAGGTACCAGCCTTCCCAGCCCCCCACCGGCTGGATTGTGGCTGGTCTGAACCAAACTCTCACAGGCAGCAGCTTGGGACTCTCCGCACCCACCCTGCTGCCCTGAGGGACAACTCCTGTGTACTGAGGGATTCACATGAGGAGCCGAGAAACAGTGCTGATTGCTTTTATTTAGTAGAAAAGCAAAATATGTCAGGGTTTTGTTTAATTGGGGGATTTTGCCCCCTTTATTAAAAAGAGCCACTAGGTCTTAGAATGACATGCCTATTCGTGGGAGCTCTGCCTAACTAAAGTTTAAATATTGGCAAATACTTCAGTTTTACAGAAGGATAACAAAACACATACTTTGCTAGGGAAAAAATGTAAAGCAAACTTTTCTCAGTATCTTAATGAGCTCATCTCTGTCCGAGGGGAATTAAAAGTTATTCTGTTGATTTAAACAGAAGCAAGATCAGGTCCTTTTTATCAGAGACTGATTCATAGCCTAGGAAAAAACAACTAGAGTATCTCATGAATATTTTAAGATTTCTGCTGATCTATGTACCTAGGCATACAGGGAGATGTCTCAGTGTAGAAGGAACTTCATTATCTAAATTAAAAACAGATGGGTCATTTATAAATGCAAAAGTAAATATAAGGCAAACAAATTATTACATAAGAAAATCCTGCGAGGAATACTTGAGCACCAAAGAACATATTTCAAACAACCTGACTTGGCAACAGCATGAGAATGTAAAGAAACTGGAGGAAGGAGAGAGATGCGTTTCTCACATGGCATTATGCCTGAACCCCAGAATTCAGGATCTCCAGCCACCCAAATCAGGGGTGGGACTCAGGAGTACAGCAGCACTTTTCCATTTGGTGAACCCCCATTCTATTTCCACAGAAACCTGGGCAGTGGGGCCAGGGACCATGTGGCTGCACATCAGTGACTCTTTCTGAAAATTGGTCATGGATTCATACACTCAGCCCCAGGAGACAGAAATCTTTCAACCAGTATGGACGTAGCCAAAGAGGGGTAGATCCAAAATTTTCTTTTTGTGAATAGTCCTCTGTGGATGTCAATGACTGATCCAGCTATCCACCCAATGGAAAAAGTAAAATGCCACTCTAGCCAATAGAAGCAGAGAAGTTTGGACTCAATGTCCAAGTTTGGACTTGGTTGGGCTCAATGACCTTAAGGATCTTTTCCAATCTATATGATTCTATCATGCTATGATTCTTTTCTAAGTGATTTCCCTGATAACATAGTCTTAGATTGCTTTGTAAAAGACATCATGAGGTTAGTGAGATATTTGATTTAAAATATTCCTACGGAGGCAAGCACAAGGTTGCTGAACTCTTGAAAAATACCAGTTTGATCCAGGGATTTCAAATACACAGACACATTTATTAGAGACGTTTCAATCACATAGTAACCTATTATTTCAATATTTACAAATTCTTCTTGCAAAGCTGAGTAATATGATATTTAAAATACTTATGTAGTAAGCAGACAAGGGGGTTACTATTTTTATTTGATTATGGGTAATATCTAGTCCCCGTTGGAGTTGGTAGAAGTTACTCCATGAAACTATCTTAAACAATATGTTCAACAGCATGTACAGCTTAGTGCTGAGGATGAACAGTAGCTGTTGCGAAATTTTGAGAGCTGGCAGTGGTTCAATGCTCCACAAAACCTGGCCCCTTGTGCTGAGCAAGGAATGGAGTTCTCTCTGGGTTATTTCTTCACATGTGATGTTGTGGAAGGAACCACCCTTTCTGAGTCTGCTTCAAACTCATCCCAGCATAACTCTCTTTCAAGCTTATAAAACAACCTAAATTATTCTAAATGATTCCATGAAATAAAGCCTCTTTTTGTTCCAGCTGGCCAAAGTACTCAGTACAACCAACTAAATTTATGTAATTCTGAGTTATAATGAGAAAATTGGAGAAAAGACTGAGCTAGGTGTAATGGTGTAGAAAGATCTTCTCAGGAATCGGCACAAAGTAGATATATTTTACAGGCCAGATTGGGGACTGTTAGAATCCAGTAGGTTTAATGTAGGAAGACAGTATCATTATGGATTGTTTAAATCAACAACTTCAGAAGCTGTTATAGCCTTAGTCATTCTGAAAAGGACACTTATTTTTCACTGTTGAAGGTTTAATCCTATCAGGTGCCAAGAATTTCCAATTTAATGTACCTAGAGATATTTTTTCTGGCTCCTGCCTTCATTAATGTTAATTAAAAAATGGGAAAAAGAATAAATGTAGCTTGCAGTTATACACTGTTCAAATATATGAAATTTCACTAGAAGAGCAGTAAAGAAAGTAATCTTTCTATACTCCTCCACAATCCTTCAGAAATACCATGCATTTATTCAATTATGGGCTATCACATAACACAATCTGGAGTTGTAACTACTGGGTGGCAAATCTTAATACATCTTTATTGGACCACATTTGCAGATGGTAAATTAAAGGCTCAACTCAGCAAATCTTACTGATGCAAGTGATTCTTATTTTTGCATGTCTTCTCACTGATTTCAAACCCTTATTTATATAAATCTTCCCATTGCCCTCAGTAGTACTAGCTGTGAGAGTAAGTTTCCAGCATCAGTCTTTTAATTATTTGTGGGGTTTTTTCTTGAACAGATGTCATCAATTCTACGAGTAAATTAGCAGTTACAGATTGCTTAAAGGATATGTGTTAAATGATTGTTCATTGGCACTAGAATTATTCTTTATTATTCTTTATGATTCTCCTTCTTCTTCTTCTTCTTTGTTTTTTTTTTTTGGATGGGGGGGTTGGTGGCAGAGGTCTATGGACTACTCTGTGATCCTACTCTAAAAAGCTTAAAATTTATGTGTATGAGAACGTCTAAAAACCAGAACGTATGTCTAGAATAAACAAGATTAAGATTATATTTAGTTACCATAGACAAAGACAGTAAGACTAGCTCAATCATGACAATAAATCCAATGCAAATGCCAGTAGTGGGATTTATCTCAGCTAACTTTAGCTGTGTTGAAGTAGGGCATTCGTTCTTAGACACCTGGGCTGTTGCCATAGTCCATGTAGAGATACATGAAATGGGCCATTCACATGCCGGGGGAGGTTTAGGCTGGATATTAGGAAACATTTATTCACTAACAGGGTTGTAAAGCTCTGGAACAGGCTACCCAGGGAAGTGGTGGAGAAACCATCCCTGGAGGTATTTAAAAGACATGTAGATGTGGTGCTTAGCGACATGGTTTAGTGGTGGATTTTGCAGTACTGGGTTAACGATTGGACTTGGTGATATTAAAGGTCTTTTCCAACCTAAACGATGCTATGATTCTATGCTATTATAGGATGTGATGAATCACTTTCTCCATGTGGTCCTGTCCATTGATTGCAGAAGGCACCTAGGTAACTAGCTTATGTTTAGTGCTTGAATGCCTTTTAGATGACTAAAGTATGTACAGAAGCCCCACCCAGCTGCCTTACAAAGGTCAGGGTATACATAAGGGTGGAGGTGAGTTTTAAGGAAGTATTTATGGGCAATAACTTTAGTTAGATCATCAGCACAAGAATGTGTTTGCAAATGTTGTATCTTGTGTCAATAGATCAGAGATGAAATATATCAAGCATATTTTCATACACTATCTGCTTCCCCATCCATCCTTGCCATTTCAAACATATATTTTGACTTTTAAAAATTTTGCTTCCCCTTGTTGCTGTGTCCACGGGAAAAGAAACTGGGGTGTTTAATGAGACTGTGAAACTGGTGTGAAGGTGCTGCCAGGTGCACAGAGCAGAAAGCTGGAAAACACTGGGTTTCTTTTTAGGCACAGTTTTATAGAAGACAATGCACAACAACAGTAGAAGAATGACTTTCAAAAATATTTCAAGTGGAAGTGAAAATTAGACAGTGGAAAAAATGGTGAAAGGTAGAAAATACCAGAACTACTCTAGATAAACATTATCTCTTACAGGCTACAACTTTCAGAAAGGGCCATTGATTTCACAGGTCTTCACACAGCTAAAAAAATATAGTCACTGGATGCTTGTGACATTTCTGATCAAAGATAATTCTTGCATGAGGTCTTCGAGTCCTTGTAGTCATAAGTTTTATGGAAAAGAAGTCTAGATAAATACAGGAAAGGTATGTGAAATCTGTATTATATTTAAAGAAAGAGAAAATATTAGCCTAAGTTATATGTTCTTTTGTCAGCTGAGATTTATTGTATTTCCATTACTTTTAGTGTTTTTGTAGTTTACTTGGTGCAGTTACAAAATCTCTAGGAAGGGTAATTTAAAAAAAGAATTAAAGATTTTATGTAGTTTAAAGAAACTAGTAATTTGTAACTATTGTTATAATTTGTATTATAAAAACAATTATTTAAGAATAAAATTATGCTTTATGAAAATATTCTGTAAATAGTTCTCTCATTCACAGCAAGGGAAATCCATAATGCTATGATAATCAGCAAGGAGCCAGTCCTGGAGACTCTGGACTCAGCAAGAGAGCAGATAAAGTAAAAAAGAACTGTCAAATACGCACATGACATTGAAATGATCCTGGATACCCTTCAGGTCTTAAATCTATTTTTGTGTTTGCAGAAGCATTTTGATATTAGAACAGTTCCAATAAATCTCCCTCTCGATGTCAACCCATTAATATTACTAAACAGTAATAAACCTTATGCAAATCCATAAAATGCTGCAGACACAAGCTTGTAATTTTTTCCACTTTGACTTTTCCCCCATTACTGGTAAAAACATCTAGCACCCAAACACTAAAGTCTGGATTGCTGGCAATAAATTTTCAGACAAAAGTTGGTGAGGAAAAAAAACTTTGGTAGTCTGATCTTTCTAGTCAGTGATAGAGTCAATTTGTTTTCTAGACATGACTTCAAATTGGACAAAACAACTGAATCTNGCCATTGGCCTTCTTGGCCACAAGGGCACATTGCTGGCTCATGGTCATCCTGCTGTTTATTCTGTGAAAATGTATGGACTGTTATTGCAGTCAAGTTTGCCTAAGTTAGCAGTGGAGTACTTCATCACGAACTCCTGCTGTAGCTCCAGAACAGTGCTGGCACAGCTTAGAAAGAATTACTATAATGATCCTTGGAAAACATTCCCTTTTCTTGCAGTTTAACTCCAGTCCATGTACTTGTGGCATGGATGGGGAATCTGGACTCCTTCTTCATACGAGTAGTGTTGCAAAACTAGTGAAGAGCTGAGACTTTAGAGAAAGGACACCTTGGTCAGTTACGTGTACTATCACCTATAAAAGAAAACTGAAACAAAGAAAGTCTATACCTTATCCCCGCAAAATCAACAGTCCAGGGAAATATATTAATTTTCTTCTGTTCAGACAAAAAACACTTACAAAGAACTAATTTTGTAAGCAGCATTCTGATTTTAGCTCTCCCTCTAGTATCCACTTCAAGAGATGGGCTGGAAAACATCTCAGTCCAAGTCTCACTCTGCTAAACACTGTAGTATGGTGAACATTTATCCTGAAGGTTGGAGAGCTCAGTTAAGATGCTCAAAGTAGCTTTGCACAAACTAGATCAGATACCAGATATAGTCTGGAATAATGCACAACTAGTCAGCAGAGGCTAACTTCGCATGGCAGTGGCTCTCACTGTGTGGGACTGAACCCTTGTCAGTGAGTTCACTGCCCTGCCTGCCTTGTTGTCACTTTCAACAAAGCCAGTTCTCACCATGTCCTGACATCAGCAGCCTTCTCTATGTCTCCGTTTACTTTTCAGCTAGCAAGCAAAGATCTTTTGCTGGAGTTGGTGGGCATCTACATAATACAAGGATAGGAGCCTCAACTGTGACGGGAGAAGATCAAGATGGGCCACTGCATGGGACAAGGCACAAGCCAGGTCACAAAGAGATAGCAGAGAGGAGCAGGACATAGGGAGAAACAGGAAGAAAGCCTGGAGAGAGAAGAGGAAGGCAATAGGGTTCCTCAAACACTACCAGAAGTGTGTAGATGAGTGGACACAGCAAAAGCACAGTTCCTTCCTAGCCTTGGGGTCACCTACTTAAGGCAATCAGCACATGAGCTACAACCCATTGCCCGAACATTCATGCTGAAAAATGCAGAGGAAAGAGAACAGACAGAGTCCTGTGCACATCAGAACTTCCGTGTGTGCTTTTACTGTTTGCTGGCAAGCAGAAAAAGTCTGCAATGGCTTTTAAAAATGCATGGTTTGAACTTCTGTTTTGTTTGTTAATATGTTGTTTTAACTGCGCTGTATATTGCTGTGTAAACGCATTGGAAAGAGTGAAGAGTAACAAAATTGGATGCAAAGTTAGCATTATCAAAATCTTGTAATTACATAAAAGCAACAGGAAATAAACTGATACAGACACTACAACATTATAATTTCCTCACCCTGATGATGATGTTGTATTTCCTCAAGATCAACTTTCTACGTGATGCAAGGATATGAACATGGAAGACATACTTGATTTCCTTTTGCTTATCTGGATTCAGTTTCAGAGCTGAGTGATGATGTATTTCTAGGTGCTACCCAGAATTATGGACACTGAGGCAGCAATTCCCCTCCGTGTTCCAAATCTCTCAGTTCCAGTTAACATTTCAGCACAATTGATAACCTCCTCTTTCCACTCTACCCTTTCATCCCAGACCTTTGGTAGGAAGTGTCTTACAGATCTCTGCCATCAAAGCACTGGCAGATGATGGATTACTGCCAGATGGGCTAGCCATGAACCTGTTGGCTGGAAGAAAAGCTGCTCCTTTCTGAAGCACAGCTGCAGGTTCCTTGGTAATCCTGAAGAATGGGGCTGAAATGCAACAGAACTCCACAAGCTCCCCCTGTGTGACTCATGCTTGAGGAAGAGCATGAGAAAAATCTCTCAGTCTAGCTAGTTGGGACCCTGGGTGCAGGTAAACCCACAGAGATTTTCTTCTTGCCCATCCAGCCCCACCAGGAGGCAGCCTCTGTATCACAGAACTGACCTCTACAGTTTTATACCCTTGGCGTGTTAGATTTCTTTAAGGGCCTTCTTTTTCCTAAGGTTCCTAAAGAGACCTGCACACACAGTTTGAGAGGCTGTTCAGGGACAGACCCTGGTACCCCTATGTGCCTGTAGCATCACCAAGTGTCAAAGTAACACCACAACTGAAGCAGCAGCCAATGCTATAATACCAAAACCAGGGCTCCATTCACACTGTACAGTTTACATCACCATCCAAGTAAAAGAGAACAAAACAAGTTCCTTTCTAGGAGGTTCATGGCTTGCTAACTCATGCATAAGTAATTATAAAGCCATACCTTATTGCAATTCATGAGAAGAAATGAGATACAAGTCTTAACATACGCCAGACATACTAGTTCCTGCCTACGTACAGATACTTAATAAAACTGTAGTTAGTTTTATTCAATTTCTTTTCAGCTGACACTTAGAGGGTCCCTAAGCTATTTTCTATACACTAAATCAGACTTGCCATAAACAGGCCTACAGGACTGAGACACCTAGTCCGGTTCTCTGTTATCACACGCAATCCCTCTTATGGCCGATCAATCTTCATTCTTCAAAATAGTTTAAAGGTTTTGCTCCTTGTCCTCCTAGGAGTAAAACCTCCATACATAAATATGATAGCAAAGCTTTGATTTCCTTGCATAAGCAAAGTTCTACTTTTTTTGTGTGGGGGCTTGTTGCCACAATATCTGATTGCTCTGGAATGCTGTGGGTTAGATACAAGTGTTCAAAGAAAACATGAGGAAAAACCATATGTACTCATTAGTGAAAAAGATCATCATGACAGATTGCTCTCCATATGTGGAATTTCTGTACGGTAATCTTGCTGCTTACATGACACATGAAAAATGTATCTTTTTCTACTGACAAATTTAATTTTATATAATAACTTATTAATCATAAAGACATGAAAAAGGTTACTTCATTTATTTCTTTTTCATTAGGAATGACTTGCCATAGATTTAATGTGTTATATTTCTTCCTTTAGTGTTAATGTATTTATTTATATCGTTGCAAAACATGGACATTACAATACCAGTTGGAACCAACAGAAATTAAACAGGTCAGAATAATTAGCCTATAATTGATGTCATGAAGCTCAGACAATTCACTATACTTCAGAAGTTACCTCCAGCAGCTTTCTGATCTACTGTATGTGAGAAAAGGGAAGTATTTATTAGTAAGTCAAAGAAGTCAATTAAATCTTGCAATGCAAATGCCAAAATTTACTTACACTTAATTAAGCCTTACTGAATAATTTTAATTAAATTATTTGCAAAATATTAGTAATATTGAAATATTAGTCAAATAATTACTTCAGTTTTCTTCCTTGAAGTTTGAATATTTTTAGATGTTAAATATTCATAAAGAAAAGTGTGATTTAGGAGAATAAAATAAGAAGACTGAGCAGAAAAGTATCCAATCTGGTGAGAAAATGACTCTTTATCTCAGATTTCTTTTTAGTCTAGTTTAAGTACTCTTGTTGTCCAGCAAAAAAATGTTAAATGGGAATATCATAAAATGGGCATTTTCTTAATTTCTCAAAATAGAATCATATTTCCTTAGGCAGAACCTTAAACGCCTTGAAGACATACACAATCTGTTCCAAAACTCATGTCATCAGTGAAAACATTTCCACTTATTTTGGTGAATTTTGGAAAAGCCAGTATCACAAAAAATAGTGGGCTGCTGTGTCTTGTTTTTGGACAGTAAGTACATGACATTTTTGTAACTGTGTCCGAACTATTTTAAACTCCAGCATAGCGTATTGCACATGAGATTCAGAGACCTGTGCTGCTAGCTCTCTTCTTCCTCAGGCCAACACCAAACTCAGCAACATCCCCTCAGCATAACTTGATCTTTTCATCCTTTATTCTTTATCTGTTTGCTCTTCTCCATCTCAAATCAGCCAAAGGGGAACACATTACTGAGAGGGAGAGCTCAGCAAGCTGCCCTCAGCAGGAACTCTCTTCCACAGGAACTCTTCAGAACTGATCAGCTTCTTGTTGCTTCTCTCAAACTGGTTGGTTCCTGGTTAATATATCTCTAGCCTCTCCCACCACCCCAGGTTCTGCCTCTGGGGCCTTGGGGAACAAAACACCTTACTGGGTTGTGACTCATCCATAGGTCAATTCCAACTCAGGGCCCACAGCCCAGGCCCCAGCATTTCAAGACCTAAGCTTCCTTTTTGGGAGGGAACTATGCCTGAGGTAGACTTAGAAATCAAGATTATTTTTTTTCAGATACTTTGCATGAAAAAAGGCAAATAAACAGGTTTTGTTGTTTTGCGAAACTGTTGCGTGGAGCTGCTTATCTTATCATGGTGATTTTCCTTCATGGGGATTGAAATATACCATAGTGACATGGAGAAACTCATCTGTTTTCACATAGAAACTGTTGGTAATGACTGATTATTAAGTATTTTGGAAAAAAATATAATATAATGAGCATATTACAGTATTTTTCCATGAAAAATCAGAAATGTAACTGGCCTATATATTTGATTATCAGTGCACGTCTTTTAAAGACTAAACCATTTCTCTAAATGGACAAGAACTTTGGGACATTTCATCCTTACTATTTTTTTTCCTTTTTATTTAGTGTACCCAGCTAAACACATAAAAAAGCAACTGTACCAAAAGGTGATTTTATTTAACTTCCATTAAAGTTCTCAGATAAACATCTGAAGAGTATCAAGGATAATTTTACCATATTGCTTTATCTAACACAGTGTGCCTCCAGTACAAGAATTTATTGTTTTCTGGATGAATGCATATATCTGCTGTAATAAATCATTTTCTGATACTACAGAATAAGATTTTATGGTGCCATTAATTATGTACTTCAGCCGGAGGCACTTTTGCATGAGTTGTAGAGAGATGTGTGACAACAGTGAAGAACTGTATTAATCATATGCAGATATTATTTGTAAGGAACCTGTTAAAAATTCCAAATTTCATATGTAACACTCCAAAAGGACTTGCCATGTACTTTTACTTTTAGCTTCCATTTTCACAGAAAACTCCCTGCCAGTAACAAGAGTTCACTGCATGAAACAAAGTCAAATGAACTGTTCGGGAATGGCTAAATTCCATTTGTCACCAGTCTATCAAGGCACCTTAACCAGTATTTTCTGGTTCAGAAACAGGGCTGGTTCTCAGGAAAAATATCTTTCTTGAGCACAGTGATGGCAACAACTATAGCAGCAGAAAACAAAAGCGATTTCATAGTTTACTTGCAGAAGGCTCACAATTCTCCCACAAATTTTGTAAATTTGAAGACTCAGGTCTTGATTCGTTGTTGTTGTTAAATTTCTGTTGTTAATTACTTTAAGGCTATGGACAGCCCCTCTCTTTCATGCTTAGATATCTGATTTTGCTAGGCAGCAGCCTGGCGCAGGTGGCCTTGCGAAGTTATTGATAACTTAGCAGATGCTATTGATATCTTACCATTTACTAGCAATAAATTACCAAGTAAATATATTCAAATTGCCTTTTGTAATAAAATAATCTTGCAGTTCTTTACGCAGCCTCAATAAAATTTATTGGGGGTTTATTTGAATAAACCTGACTGATCCTACATTGATTTCTCTGATGGAGAAATAAATAGGTTGGGTTGTCAGATGGAATTTCCTCTGTATTGTCCTAACAACTGCACTTATTTCAGGAAGACAACACTGAAACCATCCTCAGCTTTTTGGCACAGAAATCAGAAAAAAAAAGAAATAAAATTTTAAAAAACCCCCAAAATAAAATAATTGTCATAGAAGTTTAATGATTTTCCATACACGCCAAAGAAAGGAAGAAAAATACCAGGCAAAGAGTCCATGAAGCCATCCAAAGTTTCCACTACTGCTACTATTTTAAGGAAGAAATAGATGCTTGGATGAGAGGTGACCACAGCAGTGGTTCTGCCTGCAAGGGTCACCATCACTAACCACTGTGATTCAGATTGCTCTGCGACAGGGGCAGACTGTGTGATATGAGCCTGGGAAAGCAGGCAGGCAGGAAGGGTAGGAGTATTTCACACAAGTTGGCTACTTTTGCACGTCTTTTATCTTGTCCGTGATCAGCTCTTAAGTGCCTGGTATGTATGTGTGGTTTCTTAAACATCCTATTTTGTAGCTAGTACTAATTCGGTCTTGGTAATGTTTTGTTTGGCTGCAATTCACTTTGAACAAAGCCTTTCAGGAAACCCCTCCAAGCAGCTGTTGGGTTCTGAGGCCTTCTGCTAACAGTCTCAGAATGCCAGACAAAGTCCTTTTATTTAATTATTGAGAAATAATTATGAAAATTCAGTATCTGAGAAAGGTGGATAAAATGTGGGCTTGAGATGAGAACACCACTTAATGTGTCTGATGATGTTCAACAGTTACATTTTTATGGAGAAGTTAATTCATTGGGTAATTCCAAAACTATAAAATACACAGATTCCTTTCTGTCTGTCATCTTTTTTACTTGGTATCACTGAAGTCAAGGGAAAAACTTTCAGTGACCTTACTTGTCTCTACATGTAACAACAAAGACCTACACAATATTTTGAGTATCTCACATATTTCTGTACATTTGGATGATCTAGGGCTCAAAGTTTATATCCCAACTCTGAGTTATTGGGTTTTGTCCATTCAGCCCAGATCCCTAACAGTACTGGGACTTTCTGAAGAAACCCATTATTTTAAAGATGTTTTTTATCCACTAATGAATGTGTATATTAATCTCACCAAATGTAAATACTGATGAATACGTGTCAGGATGTAACACAGGAAGTACAGTGGGTGTCACTTAGTGATAAGATGCAATACAGACAGTATTTCTCACACAGATCACCAGACAGAGGAAAGAGTCTGTGTGACTTTGTCAAGCTTATGTGAACTAGAGAAAATACGTGGATTTAGATTTGCATTAAGAACATCCACAAAAGATCTATTTTAAAAGCTACATAAAGCAAAATGCTGGCATACAGGCATTAGACATGTCCTTTGAATGCTAAGAATGTCTTTTTCCAAGGAACAGCATCCTGCAGCTTGTATAGTTATCACAGAAACTTTTTAGTTTTGCTCAGAGAGTCTCGGCAGAGTATCACCAGGGAAAAAATAAAATTGACTTTTCCCCACATTGGTTTTTTTTTCTTTAAAAAGGGATTTTTCAGACCCTAGCCAGATTTCTCAGAATTCAGTGGCATTATTTTTGGAAAACAGGATTTTTCCATTGCAGATAAGGGACAAACAAGAAATTGAATTTTTGTATTAATATCAACTACTCTGTATATTTGTAGCAGCAAAGACTTTATATTCTTATGAAAACATGAGACATTGAACAAAACCTATGCATTGACAGCAGTCAATCATACCAATTGCCATCAATTATACTTGTCATCTAATTAATTTACCATCTTAATATGACCATTATGGAGAAGCACTAGTTATTCCTCCACATTATATTGAAAGAACTTTTCACTATTGGCTTGAATTTGAAATTCCCCCCTTATCTCCCTCCCTTATTTCTGAATTTTTGGCTGCCTTGTTTTATTGAAGGAGTAGGGCTAGTATTTGAGGGCAAAAGTAGTAGCTGCATGCCTGGAAAAATTCAGACAAGGACCAGATCTTCATCTGGTGTTAATGAATATAGAGGTTTCAGTTTCATAGAAAAAAAATTATATTAACCAGATGAGGATTTGGCTCATGGAATTTTGTACATTAACTTATCGTCCATTTTTTTGAAACTTTCCAAATGTTTCTGTTGATCCACAAGATCTCCACAATGGCTTCTTCTACCACATTTGAATTTGTTTACTTCTTTGGCTTGGCTTGAGAGAAGGATCTGTAACATGCTGAGGGCATTGCCCCTAGATCTAGTAGTATCATAAACTGAAGAATCCTGAAAATCATCATCAAACAACTTTGTGGGACAGTATCCTCCACTCCTACCAATGTGCACTTAATACCCATGCAGAAGGGAAGGGAGAAAATGGGTATGTAGCATCTTTGTTCCTTCTTTTTTTTTTTTTTCCCTGACTCTGCCGAAGGCTCCCTTACCAGAGCCAGAGCTGCTGCAGGCTTCAAATGTGTTTTGATTGCAGCAGTTCCCAGCAGGCCTCTCATGCAGCCAAAGCACACGTAGAGCACAGTAGCACTCCAGCCTGGCCTGCTTGCCCTGTGTCCCTGAGCCAGGGGGTAGAAGAAATGTTGCAAACCCACTAAGCTGCTCTGCTCCCTCTATGGATCTCTCTGAAAGCAGGCAAAGCCCCCATTACCAATCTTATAGAAATTTATGCTTCTGAAGCAACATGAAGGCTATGAACTGCAGAAGATCCAGTTCACAAGGGCTATGTGATGATGAATGGTAAATGCCAGCAAAGAATTATGACTCCAACCATCAAATCACTAGGTAGCAATGAAACAATTTCTTCTTAATGGCTTTATCTTTGACTTAACAAGCTCGATATCAAAGTTTTCAAGCTGGTGGCACGGGACTGGACAACAGTGAATGAATTTTAAAAATTTATCACCATGAGATTATGTGCACTTTTGCATAATGCTTATTCACATCATTAAAAAATAGATGAAGTCTTAAAATAATTGTAGAAATCCAAACCAGTAAGTGTACAATCTTTCTTCTGTCAGATTCTAAAAAGCAGATGTACTCAGAGTTTAGAAGAACCTTATCAATTTTCTGTATTGTATATTCTTGATATCTTTGTTAAATATCTTTAGAACCATATTTTATATGTTCCTAGAGGAATATGCTATGTCTGCATAGCTTTTATGCTAAGCAGAGGATTAGGTAAACTTTTTAAGTACTGACATTAATAATGCTATGAACAATTTGCAACCAATGCCAAAACATAATGTCACTTAGAGGAAGGTGGAGAATATTCTAGATTTCACATGCCAAGATAGAGATAATTAACTTTAATCTCTCACTAACAATAGTCGGAGAAGAAAAATACACAAGTAGTTATTTTTTGGCAGATACTTACCCCTGAAGAATTAGGGGAAAGAAAGCAAAATGCAAATGTCTGGAGATTGGGTAGAAAAAAGCCTTCCATCTTCTTACTGAAAAATAGAATAGCCACAGACAGGAACTGTCTGAGGGGAAGTAGGCATTTTCCTTTAAATGGCAAAAGAAAATAAGCTTGTTGAATAAAACAAACTGGCAAGATGTTGCATTGATGCCTTCCACTGGAAGCTTGTGTCAAACACAACAAAGCCCTTTCCCAGGGACGATTTGTGTGAGTAAAAACAGACTTCCACAGCACACATTGAAAAATCTGGTGGTCTACTGCTTTGTAACATCGACAACAGCAGCAGAGTTGGCCCAGTAGCTCCTACGTGAGGGTGATGATCTGGACCACAGCCAGCTCCTGGAGGGGTTCCTCTGCCATCTGCTTTTTGGGAGGGGGCAGACGGCGTTGAGCTCCTCCTTGTCGTCAGTGAGTGTGCAGCCTTACAGGCAGCACTTCCCAGCCCATGGGGCTGCTAACCTCAGAACAGATACTTCATGATCATCCATATACCTACCCATAGCCTGGAACAAATAGTGTAACAAAAAAGTTGCAAGCAAAATAAACACAATTGCCTTTTCATTCTCCTTAGCAGCATTATTTTACCCATGTTTTTTGGGATCTCTCACCCACAGTTCTTTTGAATGTCCTGCATATACAAGTCAGAGGCCCAGATCTCATAGCAATGCTCTCATGCTCCCCACCTGCCCTGAGCTTCAGTTACTGCCCTTTTCATTGACTTCCACATATATTCCCTTTGACATAGTCTTTGAGATACAAATGCAGATTGTTCTCTCTGGACAGCGTCTTGAGCACATTAACAATATTCCTATACCAAAACCACCAGTGGCTGTGCAAACCATCTATGTAATTATCTAATTCCTATTGCCTGATTTTCCTGGGGCTGAGTCCTTGTCCTGCGTGAAGACAACTCCCTCTCTTCCTCTTAGACCAACTGCTGGGTGGCTTCCCCTTCATTTTTCACTACTGAGAATCAGTCAGGACTGATAGTACCCTGAAAAGATTGCACAAAGCATATATATTTTCTTGAGAATGTTTTCTAATGTATCTTTCAGTGGAAAACATGGCACTAAGACAAATGACAGAATCAGTCAGAAGGGCCAGTACAAGCCCAAAGGCTCCAGTTACTCTCCAGCCACTGCTTATCCAGACACCAAAGGCAGCTACAGCTCCAATACATCCATGGTGGTTGAGCACCTGCAGTTAGACAGGATGTCTTCAGGCCTTGTTGCTCAACCTGCATATCTATGACAGTAACTTCTTCCTCTTCGGCTTTTACCAGTGTTTCTAATGGACCATAAGGTTCTCAAAACATGTTAAAAATGTTTTTATGTCAGGAATACTATTTTAGAGAGAAAACTGAAGCAAAAGGTGGACTATGAAAGCATGCAAAGGGCCTCCTTTCCACTGCACCAGGTCCTGCACCAGGGGCCCATCCAATCCTCTTTTGCTTCACCCAACAAGCACATGGTCCCCAAAGGAGGTGACTGGCCCCTCTCCCACAGGGGTCATCCAGAGTGGGGAACATGTGTGTTAAAGTCCATGGGGGATTTTCCTCCTCCCTTAGGGGAAACACACCTTGTCTCTAACCCTTACTTTGCCTTGTGCACAGATGCCACACAAATGGCATCCCAGCCTGTCTGTCTGCCTCAACCTGGTACCTCCTCCAGGAGGTGCCTGTGTAGGGGGCAAGAGGAGGGCTGAGGTGGTTTGGCTCTGTTAGATAAGTCCTGGCTCACTTCTGGTGGCAGCAAACATTACAGCCTGTGTCTTATTCTGACCACTAAATATCTAAGCAAGTGCTTAGAGCTGCCAGAATCTTTAACCGAATCTCTCATTTCTTCCCAAAGTTCCCCTCAGTAACCAGCAAAAGTTACACATCTTTGGCTCATTTTAAAGGGGGGTGTTAATCCCTCACTGCAGTCAGCGACACCCCACTGGTGCCATTTGTGTGCCGCGTTGCCAACCGCAAGCCCCGAGAGTCGTGAACGAGGGTCCAAACGTCACAAGACTGCCTAAAAAAAACCACAACAAACAATAAAATTTAAAATAACATTTTAAAATAACAAAGGGAGGCTCTTTTCATTACACTTCAGAAGCTGGAAATTTAGGTTCATTTTTTTCCATTCCTTTTCCACTGTCTTGCAGCCTGGAAATATTTTGTAGAAATGAAAGCTGAGTACTGCTGCATTACAGTTTCTATCAAATAGCACGATAAGGTCCTGGAAGCTGGCAATATCATGCAAATTTCACTTAAATAGTTACTTTGAATATGAAAACAAAGTTAAGGAAATAAACTCAGTAGAGCATTTCTTACTATTTTAAAAAAAATTAAATATTTAACATACATAATGGACCACATTTTAAATGATGCAAGGCCTAACATGATTGCTATTGCATCTGGAAGTGAAAACAAGGTTGATTTGATCCTGAATCTCTTTCCACGTATGTGTTTACAAGAAACCACTAGATAGCCAAACCCTGTCTTCATGTGTGAAATAAACTTTATACCCATAAAAATGCAATGGTAAAGCATGAGACTGTTTTAGAATAGGAGGTTGGTTTCCTCGGTATTGTAAAGGCAGAAACAGGAACTTTTGCACTTCCTAACCAAAGTATTCACATTTGTAAACAACATTACATATAGAAAAGTTTTACTTTTCTATGTAATCCTATAACTGAAAACCGCTGTTCATATCAGGATCAGTACTTTAAGTGCCTAAATTTGATTATGTGTTTTCCTCTTCTCTTTATTTCACACCTTCTAAAACCACAGATTTCCTGTCAGTACTTCAAATTTGTAATACCACTCCATTCTTTTCAACTCTGTTCTGGAAAGGTCCCAGAAAATCTGGTTACCACCTTCTTCATTTTGAACAATCTGGTTCGGGGTTGGTCTGATTCATTAAGTGCCACTAGCTCCTATGAAATTGCCATTAGCAGTGCTGAATCTTCATGGCTGTTCTACTGGAAGAGTTTTTCAGTTTGAGAAATTCCTCTGAATTTCAAGTTTCCAGTTCTAAATGGTTGCATTGTCGTCCTCATTTGGATCTTTGTCACCCTCTAGTGTCATGCCAATGGAAGCCAGAAGCAAGAAAAAGGCAAGTTACAGTGTGAAGAGTATCTGAAAGCTATCCACACAGAGCTTGGATTCTGGCTAAGAAATAACCAGGATATAGACAATAGATAGAGCAAGTGCAGTCATGCACTGCATGATACATCACAAAGAATCAAGAGTCAGCTGTTGGTGTGGATTAGGAGGCTGCAGCCATCTGTCCCTCCCGGAGCTGCAAGCTTTGTGCAGCTGTGTCCCAACATGGGTGTGCTGTTGCCAAGCATGAGCGGCCGTGACGCTTCGCAAAGTGCCTGTCAAATCTCTCCTTGCCTGGACTTATCAGTGTCTCATAAAGACATTTTTGAAAAGCAAATGCTTTTTTGTTTGAATGGCAGTGGCATCGTATATAGCAGAGTCCTGCTGGCGGTGCCCAACAAGAGATCTCCTGGATGCCACAGTTTACAGCCTTTGCCCTTGGCCAAACGCATTCCCCTTCCAGCACAGGATAATGCTGTTTAGTCTGGTTTAGGTGAAAGCAAATATGAGTCTTACCTTTCCATCACAGTTTTCCACAATTACAAGAATGAAACAACCTTCCTGATATGCTTCAGCACACCTGTTTCCTTTCCTCTGTTCCTTACCTTTGTCTCTGAGCTCATCAAAATCACCTGAAATCTCAGTCTCAGTCTATGATACTAATACTATCTTCTCTCACATTCTAAAACTCCTTCTCTTCCCTCCCCATGCTCACTACACACATGTTCTTTGTGGTTTTTTTTCCCACAGTCTTTTTTTTCACATTTCCTCCTGACTCCTTTTATGTTGCAGTGGGATTACTTATGCACCTTTTTTTCCAGAATACATCCTCCAATTCTGCCCTCAGAGAAGGAGGCACAGGAAGCACCGGAGCTTGCACTTGTGAAACTCTATCAGAAGAACTAAGCCTTGCTTGGTGGACAAGTAAGGAGGGAACATGGACGGGTGGGCCTGGCAGCCAAGAAGAGGGCAGGGGAGTGCAGTAGAGGGGGGACTAACAGCATCTGGGTGGGCAGAGCAGGAGGAGTAGCAGGCTGGGATGGGAGCTTTGAGGGACAGGGTAAAGGCTATACAGAGCAGGAGGTTCTTCACTGGGGCTCCTGTGATTGTTGCAAGGCTGAAGGATGAGAGTTGGGAAGCTGGAAGGGATGGGAGACTTGCCAGTGGAAAAAAGAGTTGGAAGTAAAAAAGTTTGGATGAAAGAAGCAGGAGGTCTTATAGTATTTCCAGGCTTTGGCCATAGGATCCAAAGGAATGGGAAGCTTGTGAGTCTTGGTCAGGAAACAGAAGTTGGTGTGGACATTTTCTCCTGGGAGTTCATCTACCCAGACTCTTAGTTCAGAAGCAGAGACATGCACAAGGATGTCTTCAGCAAAACTGACAGGTGCCACCAGAAATGTGATAGCCCTGCCATACTGCTGTGTTTGGAGCTGCTCCAGCATCCTGTCTACACCAGTATTCTTTCCTCCCTGAAAACCTTTCTCAAATTGCATGACAGACTGCCCCAGAAAGAGGGACAGACTGCCTTCTCACAGCTAGATCCACTTGATTTTGAGACCCCGTGTTCCATTAAATTGAGAATAATTATTAATTACAAAGAATACTAACTTCCCATAATGGAGCCTGACTAGCAGCATCTGCCATAAATAAAGTCAGGCCCAAGAAGCCCTAGCAAAGCTCTGTGGGCATCTCCACACAGTCCTGCACACCTGCTCAGAACTTTGCCTGGCTTCCTGAGTGTTACTCCATCCTTTTTGTAAGCAAACTGAATTCTTCAGTTAAAATATCAGAATGGTACACGGTGAGTCATAGGTTCATATCCAGGGAGTTAATCATCCCATTTATTTCAACGTGATCAGTGTTTTTTAAAAATCTGTCTTTAGATGGCACATAGATTTCCTATTTGCCACTGAGTTTTTGCCACATTTTATTGTAGAAATGTTCTGTTGCTCAATGCTATAGTTTGTCAAGCATTTCATGGTCCTGCAGATGAAAGAAAAAATTGAAAAAATTTACACCATTCAAAATAAGCACCTGGGAAAATCTGAAAAATACAATTATCTCATACAGACTAATTTACCACATAAAACTGTTTGCCTGATCTGGCAAATGGTTGACTAAATAAATAATTGATAAATAATAGATTAAATTGTTAAAATATGGTTTGCTAGATTGAATTATTATGCATAAGTACATTTTTGGATCTTGATTTCTAGAAACACAAGCACATTTAGTTAATCCACATCTGGTATGCAGTGCATAATGCTGCATGTTTTACTCAGAGTCATGCCAGAGTTTTAAGTGATCAACAGAAACAGTGTCTACAAACTGAATATACAAGAACATAAATTAGAGTGACAAAAGACCGGACTTTTAAGAGACCAAACAGAGAAGCCAAATAAAATTGATATATGGAAGCTTGGTCCTGCAGGGGCTCAGTACCTGATTCACAAGGTTTTGATAGATTTCTACAAACCAGGGGCTGATTTGTAGAAAGCAATTAATACTTTGTAGGCTCAGGCCCACAGAAGAAGAAGCATTAAGGATTTTGAAGCTGTAGCTGGAACTCCTGCATTTAGCAATGTGATGAACCCTTAGTTCATGAACGAGTTAGGACTTCCCACAGTATTATATTAATTCCTCTGTTGTTTACACAGTGTTAATTTTAAAATGGTAAACTGATATTTAAAACACAAAGATCAACAGCAAGATTTTCTTGGCCACAAGCATTCAAGAAAAATATCACCCTGTGATGCGTTTCAGGATCATAAAATCTGACAGAAAAAGAATGAGTTTACTATGTGTGTATTGCAGTAAGAGGTGGTGCTGATAGCATCAGCAATGAGTAAGTTTGCCTGACACTTTCTATGGTAATACCTTATATTCTGTTGCTATGACCTAGCACAACTTTATTTTTTTGCTATTTTATCATTGGAATTTCACACATTTTAATTTTATACAGTCACAGGTGTCTGCTGCAGACCAATTCACCTTTCCTTCCCTCTGTCCCTCAATTCCTCCTTCATTCCCTCCCTCCTTCCCTCCCTGCCTCTTCCAAAGTCATGGCCAAAGTACATGGGTTTGTGTCCGTCCACGACCCTTTCTCTGAACAGCTGCAGCACTTCACACCTTGGAGAAGTGATCTGAAATTTTTAAGAGGACAATTTCTGTGCAATGTATATGTCCTTTCCCATGTTCAGTGAAAAGCCTATCAAGCTTGACCAGGGCCCAAGGCTTTGGAAAATCTCTTCATCAGTTCTCAGGAGGGACTCACTAGCACTTCACATTTGAAATCCTGAAAGGTGCAACAATACTCTCAGTTAGGAATGACAGAGCTTTTTCTACCTACAGATGCAGCCTTGGGATTTTACAGATCAGGACCAAAGCTTGTTTTTCCTGGAGTTTTATCCTCCATTTTTTATCCTTATTGTTACAGGTAGAAGATGAAGTCGCCTGATAGAAATGCAGGGTACAAATGGGTGTGAAGCTGCTACATGAGGAAACTGCTGAGAAAACCTGTAAGAAAAAGTAGCTGGAAGTTTGTGGAAAGAAAGAAAAACTGGGTCAAGAATTCATGATGGGGTGACAGCAGGATTTAGGGGTCAGGGAGGACAGAGGGAAGAAGGAGTGACCAAACAAGGGGATATCAGGACTAGAGTTGGAGATCATGATGGGAACTGCCATGAAAATCATGGAACAAATGATAAAACTCTGGAAAATTATTATTTGCAAGTGCATAGCAGTGCTTGTTAGTCACTTCCTAACTTTTCAGAATGTACCAGTACTCATCACATTCTCCCAAATTCCTCTACATCTCTGAAGTCACGCGTATGTTAGGTCATGTATTCAACCCTGGCATTCAGGTAACCATGGACAAGTTGAAACTTTTTATTTCTGTTTTACCCTTGAATTTACCCTTTGGCCAGAGGAAGAGTACACTGGGCCAGGCTCCAGGAACTGTTAGTTCTAGCTTCATGTATGACTAATGTATGACTTTTTACATTGCACTATCTTTGTTACTGTGTTCTTCCTCAGCAGCTCAACCACAGTACAGCTAATATTGTTTTGTATATTTATCATGTGCAGACACAGCCTGCAGAGATGTGTCATGGGATTTATGTTACTGCAGTATGTAACTGCCACTCAAAAAAAGCAATATGACAATGCATCTTATTGGAACCAGCTTCTCAAAACATTACTTTTAAAACTCTCCTTGTCTGTATGCATAATGCTTTTAACCTAGAAATAATGACTCAGCTGACTTGTGGAACCAAGACTCTACAATCAGAAAGATTGTAAAGTAGGTATGTTTTATTCGGCACCGGGCACATGGGGGTTAACACCACCAAAGACGTGTGTGCTGACACAAAGACTTGCTTACTTTTTATACAATCAACTAGTGCATATTCACAAGATTTCGAAACACACATATACATATTCATGACCTGTCCCCGCTTCTTATGCTAATTAGGTTCCTCCCATCTGCGGCTGCGCAGTGCCTTATGGTGGTGGTCGCTGGGGGTCATGAGGATGAAGATAGGGTAGTCATCGTCATTACCTTTCGTTGGCCCCGATGCATTGCGCAGACCCAATACTCCTTGCAGCTGCATTGGCCTTTGTTCAAGGTTTCTATCTGCTCCATACCAGCCATCAAAATGGAGGTTTTTGTTCTTATCAGGAGGTGTCCCGGCAAGGTCCTCCCAGATGATTACTCAAAGGAGACAATCTGAGAGGCCTCACGTAGCAAATGGAGTTTACAGCACAGTACATTCAATTGGCAAAAGCAAAATGCCTAAAGCAAGGTATCACAGCAAAACCTCTAGCTGCAAGCCAATAACAAATTGAACTGTATTTGTAGTCCAAATGTTTGGCTAAAACAGGTGAAAGTGGAAAGGTCACACAGCAAGATCACAAAAAGATAAGAACCTAAGTCAGAAGATGTTTAGAACCTGGCAAGACTAGATCCTCAACGTGCAACTTGGGCAATGCTGGAAATCAAGGCATCCTGTTTCCCATCCCTCTGCTGTAATAACTAATTACATCACACTGTCCTCTCCGTGTTTTTACAATGCATCCCCTTAAGACTGTTGGCTAAACTAATTTCTGGTTTGTGCAGGCAGAGTTGCCAGCTTCAGTTGACTCTCTACAATCTTTGCACCACAGCCAAGTATTTCCCCCCATCACCAAGCATCACAATACTGCATGAGGCAGACATGACTGTGCTACTTGGTCTCCCAGCTCCTCCCCACTGGGCAGGGAATTAGTGTGTTTAAGATCTAACATGTTTAAAATCTCACTAGCATTGCCTGAATCCTTTTTTTGAGTGTCAGACTAAGTTTAGAAAAGAACAAGTAAATTCATTTATACTGGTTAAATTAAAAATAGTGGCTATGCTGTGACAATAGCAGCAGGAGAAATCCCAGTTGGTCTTTTGGAACATTTCAGCTTCCCGCTCCACTGCCTCCGCTGCAGTGTTCCCCCTTACATAACCCAGCAAGCAGCACCGGCACACTCATCTGAGCAGGCACGTCGCCAAAAATATTTGGTCTATTGAATATCGGTGGTATACAGACTGAAGACTTTTGCAACCCTCCTCCATACAAAATTCAGCTTTAAATTGCAAAAAAGTGTATATACTCTTCGCCCTTGAAAAACCCAGATTTACTTTTATGAGGCCATCAATATTAATTGTTCATGCGGCATTCCAAAAAGCTATTTTCCCCTTCCTTTTATGCTGCCAAACATGAACAATGAAGCAACTTCTTAATCAATGTCTTATTTAAACTGTTTCTTGTTTCTTCCTCTTTTCTCCCTCCTCTTTTCCTATTTCTTTGAGGGGTATATATATTTATTTTTTTTTTGGCTGCTGAACCCTATCTTTACTTTTCTTTCCAATGTTTCCCTTGTTTATCTGGCCTTCTTTGCTTTGGGCTTGTATCAAGTTCCTCTGTAGCATGCAATCATACAGTTATACAAATGTCCCCCTAATGCTGAAACTGTCACATATATTCCAGATGTCAAATCCAAAATGCTCTAGTTTTTGAGAAGAAAGACAGGGGAGAAGCAGAACAGACTGAGCACGTGCACTCAGGAACTGGCAATTTGTGACAGTGCACACTCCCTGGGAAGCCTTCCAGAACCACAACCATTCCTGAATGACGTACTGGACCACTGGACCACTCACTGGTCCCTGCAGGCTCTCTGTTAAATGGGGTGGTCCTTCTCTTCTGAACTATAAGAGTAAGTGCTCCACAGACAAAGATGTGTTTTTCAGAGAGGAGTGAACTTTACACAAGCACAGTCTGAGTTTCACTGGAGATTGACTGATCCATAGGTCTAATGACAGGAATTTCTACCTTTTTTTCTATCTTCAGCTCTAACTGCAATCATTTTTCAGACAACCCCTATTTTAAGGAAGTAAGCAAGCAGGGAAAGCTGTTTACTTGCACACAACACTTTTAAAGGAACCTACAAAATTCAGAAGCTATGATACATGTTCTTAAGTGCTCATCTAATGCTCATCTAATGTCATTCATGTAAATACAGATATCGAACTCAACTTGCTACAGCTGCTTCATATCATCTGGGAAGTAGGTGTAGTTGAAAGCCAACTTGTGTCAGCAAGCTGGGGAAGGGCCTTGGTCCAAGCTATACTATGAGGGCATGTCTATGTAGTCAGGTGGAAATGGTTGTGGAATAGCTTAGCTCATTTTCTAAGGTGCAAAATGGAAGACAGATTCAATCCAAAAGCTGTTTGGACACGCTAATGTGGAACTGTGCCAAGCTAATAAGTGCTGCTCAGAGGCAAGTTACTATTTTACATAAGTTGGCAGGTCCTTTATTTGGTGAGGTATATATGCTATAGCTCAAAATAACACAGTTCAGCCTTTAACATGAACACTGGTTTCTAGACAAAGTCTGCTCAGAAAGTCAGTCTTTCTTTTTCTTTTTCATGTTCATCCTTCTGACAGTCCCAGGGAAGTCCTCAACTGGTATGGAATATATCACACTTGCATGGCAGAAGTAAAGCTGAAGTTAAGAGGCTAAACCTCATAATGGTTTGTATCTCTTTCATATTCACAATGTCTTTCACTCTGAAGGAACAAGTGAAATGACACAGAACTACTACCATTTGATTAGTCAAAAATTGCCTCTTTTTTCCTTGTAACTATCTGGTGTATACATTAATTTTAAGTTATAGTGGTAATATATGTCATAATACATTTGGGGTTTATAATTTTTTAAGTTAAATATTACAGTTACATTTTTTTCCATTGAAAGTCTCATTATAGTTATAAAATGTATTATTATAAGATCTTAACCTTAAATTAAAATGCTTGGTGTCAGCATATCATGACCTTATAAATGTCTTCTCAGGGAATCTGATGATAATGCACTTCTACATCCCATTCTTTACAGACTCCGATTTGACAGATCACTTGTAACAAGGTTTATTTCTTTACTATGTCATTAACAAAACCAGAAGACCTCTCTGTGTCAGAGGTAAGCCATTTTGTATACTGTCCTACTCTTATTTCCATTATCATAACTACACTCTTAATTAGCTAGGGGTCTCAGCAATAACTTTCTAATCCTTTACCTGCAATTGCTACAAATCTATAAAAATATAAGTAACCCTCAGGACTTAGCTTGGACATAGTCCTAAACTAATGCATCTAAAATGGATTCTGGACTGTGCAGCGCTTCACAATCTCCTGCACTGACTGTGCACATGTTCGTCTTAATTAGCCTCGCATGCTGCATCTCACAGTGCCTAGCACTTTGTTTTCCACAGAGGATGTGAACTCTGTAAAGAGTAAGTGCTATGCAGAGAGATACGTTGGGAAAAGACTGATTCTTAAGTTGTAGAAGTTGTTTTCACTGCAGAGCTAAATGTAATCTATGCTGCATTATATCCCCTTGTGCTGTCTTGAACAGGAGCATCTGCATAAAAATTGCACAGAGGTATCACTTTAACTCAAGTTAACTCTGTAGCAAAGACAACAGGACTGTGGTGCTGAAAAGCCTCGAAGGCTCCATGTGTCTAGTGGGACTCCCACGCAAAGAGACAGCTACCATTGGAAATTGGCCATTCACACATCTGGCTTGTACTTTTGGATGGGAGAAATCCTGCAGCAGGATCTATTTGTGTCTATTGTGTATAGAAGGAGTGTTGTTCTGTCTGTTATGTATTGAAGCTACCTTAGACTAGATCTACTTACTTACAAACTTAGCTGAGATTCATCCCATCCAACAGTAATGGTTAACATTCTAGTGAAAAATTCCTTCATGTTTTTCTAGGACATACGCAACATTTGACCGAGATTTGACTTCGATTTCAATTGTAAAAAAGAGTGGTAAAATTCAATATTGCAACTGATGGGCTCCTTTCTTAGATGAACACAACATACCATTTCTTCAGGCCTACAGATTCAATTCCTCTCTCACAACAGAGCTCCTTGAAGATAGTGTCTTTCTTCCATAAACAGTACACAATCACATTTGTTTATACTTGACTGAGGTCCAGTTTAGTTGTTTATCTAATGTCCCTTTGTTTCTGAGGGCTTTTTCAAATCTCAGGAGGGCAGGACTTGCTGCTGAGACAGCAGCTACTGTTCCATGGCAACTAAAAATAAAAAAACTACTCCCTTCTCTTGGTTTTGAACCTACCATTCTCAAATGACATTTCAGGCAACCCAGTTCTTAGACTGTGAGAGAAAGAGAAGAATCCCTCCACATTAATTTTTTCCATGCCACTGAAGATTTTATAACTTCTGCTATATCATATCCTGAACAGATATTTCTAATACAAGCTAAAATATCCCTACTCCATAAATTTTCATCTTTTTTGGAAGCCATTCCTTATCTTTGGTCACATATATTTTCATCATTTCTATCTTTCCTAGTCCTACGGTATATTTTTTAGAAGCACAATGAAAAACATGCACAATTTTCAAAACATTGGTCAAATCTGGGTCTGTAAATTGCATCATGGTTATAATTGCATGCTGGTTTCTGTTTCATTTTCCATTTTCTTCTCCCAATACTTTGGGTTTTGTTTGTTTGTTGTTGCTGAATATCAATCTGACTTTTGTATACAGTATCTCTCCAAGAACTCAGACACTTCCTTCTGTAGTTGTTATAACTTATAGTAGAAGCTGCATTTGTATAAATGAGGCTTTTTTGTCCCCATGGGTACTACTCTGTATTTAACATTTCATTTCTTCCACCATTTATTGCCAAATTGCTCTGTATTGAGAGAACATTCTTCATCCCATCACAACTGACTCTTGGTTTGTATCATCTGCTGATCTTATGACCTCACCATTTACTTTTTTCCCCAAAACTTTCAAAATATAAAGTAGAACAGGAGTGAGCATAAAGCCTGAAGAACACCTATGAGTAAGCCGCTGCCATTGTGCAAATGGAATGTGACACTTTCATTTGTTATCCTGACTTCTGAAGTTTTTCTCTCAATTACATATGATCACCTGAGAAAACACGTTTTATGGCATGTTTGTTTTCTTCAGCATGCTTTGGTGAAGGATCTTGCTGAAAGGTTTTGGAAATCCATCTGTAATACATCATCCTTATCATTTTCATTCACCTTCATGCTGATTCTTTCAATGAACTCTGATATTTTGTGCCTTATACCCTCCTTTTGCAAAAGGTTTATCAAATTCCCCTTTTTATGTCATCATTAGCTATAAGTCTGCCCATTTTTCATCACAGCTGGTATCAGCTTGCTTGGTGCAGAGGTCAGGCTTATTTGTCCATAATTCCTGAGATCTCACTGAATTTAAAAACAAAAGGCATGTCACATTTGCCACATTCCTTCACTTTGGGACAGAGGCCAATCTATATGTTGAATTACATTGCAGTTAATAATTTGTCACATATATCAGACTTCCTTTAGAAGTGTTTTGAAAACCTGATGTAATCTAGGTGATTTGTTACCATTTGGTTCTATCTAATCTGAAATTTCTTCTGTGACACTTCGGTTTGAGATAATTTCTTTGACTTGGCCCCATAAAAAAGTTTCTGCTGTGGAAATCTGCCCCAGCTTGTCCGTGTAGAACATTAATGTGAAAAATTCATTTAGCATTTCTGCTCTGGGCTTATTTTCTTTAAATGCTCCTTTATATACCAAACATCATAGAATGCCTATAAACTGTCTGGCACAATTAATGCTTCTGATGTGCTTAGAGAAAGTTTTATTATTCATTCTAATGCTTATCACAAGTTATTCCTCAAAATATTTTTGGTCTGCTTTATAAAGGGTTTATATTAAATGTGGAAGAGTTTATGTTCTTCTATGTTTTCCTCATTTGAACATAATTTCCACTTTTTGAAGACTGACTGCTATTTCTAACAGCCAGTTTCAAATTTCTGTTTAATCATGCCAGCTTTCTGTGTGCGTGTGGTCCTCCTAAGGTCTTTTTTGGTAAGTAGTACATGTTTGCTGTTAGTCTCTGGTACAGCATTTTTAAACCATTAGCATGCCACCTGCAAACTTTTGACTCCTTTGGCTGCTCCTTTTAATTCCTCCTTAATAGCCATTATTTGCATATTTCAATATTACATGATAGTCTAATAATATACAGGAGATACATAGACTTTGATACTGTCTTTTGGTTCCTAGGCAAATCCTCATAACATAGGAATTTCTCTCTAATTATGATTTCTAATAACATCTGTGCATTACTTGTTTCTGCCAGAATCCTGCTTTGTTTTTTGGGGAATTTGACCAACTTGTCAGTGATAGCTCGGGTAAGTTAGCACAAAGCAAATCACCTTTCATCTGGTCTGAATGGTACTGAGTAGGTGAGCAGAGTTAGGACTGATGAGCTCCCCCTCACTCCTACAGTCTGGGCTTGCTCTCGGGGTTTGCACAGGTGGCTGCAAAATTTTTTGTGAATATGAGGAAAATTATAAAAATGTTAGGAGATTCAGTAGTGCAGGCAGGTGCAATTTAGAAAGGTTCATTTTAGATGTAGTACTGGTTAGAGCAAATAAATTAAAAGAATGTGAGACCAGAACTGACAACAGAGATTTAACTATCATAGACTTGCACAGTGAAGTCTCACGGATTTGCAAAGCAAAATGAAAACATTTCAGTCCATCAACTTTTACATTGCACTTCTGCTGAATGTATCACATCCAGATTTCAATATGTTATTTCCTCTCCCCAATAACTTTCAAGAGCAGTAAAATTAATAACTGATGATAAAGAGATGTTTTTAATATAAGAAAGCTGCAGGTATACTATGAAGGAAAAGACAATTTCAGCAACGTGTAAGTGCTCAGATGATGAAAATGAATGTTTATCATACTAGTCATGGGCCTGTTTAAACATTTCCTTTTTCTCTCCTACATTGCCATCTGCTGGTACTTTTTAGAAAAATCTGAGGCTAATAAAGACGATTTTAGCAGTATTCGTGCTACAGAGGATTCTAACTTTCAGGTTCTGTCTCTCACAATCTACCCATGGCTATGTTTTTTCTGCAATTTGGTTGATGTTTTTAATTTTAGTGTACATTACATCTTACTTTACATATATTTATTTTCAAAAGCCTTGATTCCTGTATCTTAGTCTTTAGACACATGCAATTACTACATTAAATAATTAAGTTATTTTAGGAGGACATGTGAAGCCTTTTTTTTTCCTTTTAGTTCCTAAAAATACTTTTTTTCCATCCAACAAAAAATGTTGCATATTTCAACTTATAGAAGGAAATCCTGGTCATGCTGAAACTTCTGGAAACAATGCAATTGTCTTTTGGGGCCAAGAGCATGGCCCATAAAGTCCTTTTATCCTTCTGGTGTAAACAGGAAAGGAGGCGTTTGTCTTGCATGCTGCGGAGGGAAATGCATTACATCTCCAAGAGCACCTTCCACTGCCATCTTGTCGCTGGCTGACTCTCACTCCAGATGTACAGCAGCAATCAAGAAGAGAGCTTGAAGAACTCTCAGGAGACCTATAAAGTCAACAAAATGGCTTATGACCTCTTTTTTGTTCAATATTTCATGATGTATAAAAAAACCCCAAAGCGCTGAGGTTTTCCATTTGATTTTCCATTTAAAAGACAGATCTTGTAAGAGTGTAAGGTTTATCACATCAGGGAAATGGGAGAAGTGTAATTCAGTTGAGATGTTTTTTCAGCTCAGGCTGTTTTCAGCTGTTTAGGTTGTTACTTCTTTAGGTACAGCTAATTCCTGTATCTGGAAGGGAAAGTTCTATATCCCCATATCTCTCGAAGAAAAGAATAGTGAATACTCTCACCTCAGATTTCTGAGTAATCCAGATGTGAAAATAAAACAAAACAAGCCTTGAAATTTCTGGTATTCCATGTAAATAATTAGGTAGGTGAGAGATACAAATAAAATGATACTGTTTAAATCAAAGCTTTTGTTGTTTCAGTGCAAATCCAAGGGTTCAGACTAATCACATGCTATTTTACCATTCTCACATTTAGGATTCTTGTTTTATTTGTCAAAATACTGCAGGGTAATAAAAAGTTTGTATAGCCTCAGCCTAAATCAACTCCTGTTTTGGATTAAGAATTATCCAGAAGGTGAGCTACCTCATCTTCTTTTTGATGTAATTCCCTTCACTTCCATTCAATGTATGCTCTGAACAGGATATTCTGCTTCTGCCTCTTGTATTCCTGATGCTTTTGTGGGAGCTGCTCTGTATGTCCCTTCTGCCTAATTTAACCATAGTTTATATGGCTATAAGTTAAAGATATTTTATACCTCACTAGTCGAGTGTAAACTATTACAGTAAATCATGTTATTTTCACAAGTTTGGTAACAAGTGCTAGCTGGCATTATAAGTGTGGAAGTAACACTTTTATTTCCACATTCCTGCTTTCATCATTCACATTTATTTCTTCAGGGGAAGAATGATACTTGATGTCACATTGAGGAGCATCTCTCTACTATATTTAACTCCTGGGCTGAGAAAAAATGTTGCCTAAATACAAAAGGTCACAATTAAACTCTGAAGTATAAATGCACCGCTCCCAATTTCTCTGTTTTATTAAACCTTAACAGCATCTGACTGTAACAGAACACTGTCCTGAGGCTAGAGCAAACATCTTCTCAAGCACTGCTTCACTCTGTTTTTCTTTGGTTTTCCTCAGTTGTTTTTTGAGCTGCTACAGCAACCAGGAGAGGGGCTGTTGTTCTTGTACTTAGCTCATACTTGCATCAAGGCTATGTGCTAGTTCTGTAATGATTTAGGTGGAAGTTGTGTAATCGCTCCCCACATTTAGATCTAGCTGTGTTTCCAGGCCAAATAGGTATCTTTAAACAAAAATCAAACTGCAGATTCTAGTAAGAGAAATGGAAGAGATGCTGTTCAAGGAAAAGCAGTTCTTTTCTATCAGTTTCCTTCCATATTCATGATACAATTTCTCCAGCAAAGATCTGCTACATTTAGTTAGCACAAAAGGGACAGATTTTTACATTAGCACAAAAGGGACAGATCATGTTTATTATCCTAAACCTACTTCCCCCAACATTGATGAGCTTTTTTCCTGTTTGCTACTGTAACCTTTTCTTTTTTTTTCCCCCTACCAGAATCTAAGAGCTGATCATTCTTCAGGTGGAATATTCCTTCACTTTTGGGAGGTTCCAGTATTGTTCAGCACAAAAGTTCTGCATATATTTCTGGGAATATCTGAAAATTAATAGACAATGCCAATGGGATTTGTTTCAGTGGAATATGCAGTACATAGGCTGTAGTCAGAGTAGAGGATAAATAGAATGCAGGCTGACATCTCACAACTGTTTTCGTTCTAGAAATACTCTTTTAAGGCTCAGGCTTTGCTATATAAATATAATTCAGAAAAGTATCTTCTTAAATACATTTTAGGAAAACCATTCATTAAATTAATATCCTTCTATTATTAAATTTCAAACAGTATGCTTCATCTTTTCAAAGGCTCCACAGCTCTGTTGTTCTCCCAGCACAAAGAGAATGCAATGACTAAAAAGCTATCAGACCGAAGCGCAGACGGTGAATGCAGCATATTTGTGGGGTGCTTGGAAACAAATGAGATTTTGGCATAGTGGTGACTCATTTAATTGCACAGCTATCAGAAGATAATGTGATAGTATTAACATAAGTAACTATGTGTGGCAATTATTTCTCTCAGAGTGTTACAAGCTAGCATTTATAACAGTGTTCACTGCTTCCAGCTCATAAAACAAATCCTGGAAGTATTCTCACAGAGATCACTTTGTAAGTATTTTTAATAAGCTATTAGATGTTGTGTGTGCATGGCTCCACTACTGCCTCTGCCCAGCAGTGAGCGGCACTGGATCTGGCCACTACTCAGAGAGGTAGGAGAGGGCAGTTCGGTGCTCAGAGCTGAAGAGCTGCCAGTGAAGGCACTGCCAGTCCAGCAAGTGGGAAGTCTTTAACAACCAGGTGTTCCTAAAATGCAGCACACACCACTAGCGATGCACAAATACTACCAGAATGGCAAAATGTCTCCCTCTATGCCCGCAGCCCTGAAAAGCCAGGATATTCTACTGAAAACTAAATTTAGGAACACCCTTCGCAGACCAATTAACTTGAAACAACTGGCCAAACTGAACTGAACAGAACTTGATATGAGAAGAAAAGAGGTAAAAGAAATGGGTGCCTACAATGCCGTTTGTTAAATTCTAATTCTCCACTGATATTCATTATTTCTGACCCTAATATGGCCCAAGATTCATCAAAATAGATACAATAAAGAACACCCAGGCAAAAAATTTCTAAGCCAGAGATAGGCAAAGGACCCTGGAAGATCATTTATTAGAAAAATGATCATATTTTGACAATGTGTGCTTTCAAATAATGTTTTTTAAACTCTGTTCATTTACTCCTTGAATTATGGTAGGCCCTAAACAAGGTCCTCACCTTTCCAAAATGCCAACTGGATGGTGATATTACAAATTTAAACAAGCAGTCCTATGTAAATCAGAGTTAATAGAGCATCCCCTTTGGTAGTTGGACATGCATTATTCAGCTCTGGGTATTTTCTTTTTCCCCTGCGGGCTGCAGCCATGATTAAAATGTTACTTTAAAATGAATGTCTCCACAGAGACAAAGATGGATTTAATACATAATGGATTCTCTCCCACCACAGTATTAACCAAAAAAGTTACCTCAGCATGAAGATTTCATTACATCTCACTAAAGACTTTAGATACTCCACTGCAATCTTGGAGATTCCACGAGGCCAAAATGGATTAAAGCACATTAAAGAATCTTTTCTTTTCTTTTTTTTTTTTAATGTAAAGATGTCATATTTCCTGTGAAGATAGCTGTCAATGTACATGAATGCCAATTATTTTTCTTTAAAACACAGTCTATTATTTTTTTTAAATGGCTTGGTATGGTGTAAGCCTGCAAGGCTGTTATACATGGTGCAGTTCAACAGCAAGTTTTCAACTGCATATTCTATTAAGGAGGTCATTGTGGTTCACTGGGCACAGAGTCAGACTCCCTTTTAGAGCACCAGATGATTCAAAGGCTTTGCGGTCATCACCACACAGAATTTGGAAGAAGCAGAATTTAGACCAGATGGCTTCAGATCAAAACTTGTATTTTGGTACCTTCTGCACAAACATTAAAGTAAGTTTCAGCAGTGCTCTCCATGGACACTGCCTAGAGAGATGTTCCAAATAGACCATGATACAATTAACTAAGATCCAAGCAATGGGAGTCTGAGGTGAAACAAAAATAACATCTCCATACTTATCTAGCCTTTCACATTTATGTGTAGCTGTTTTCCTAATCTAGCCAGAGAAAAAGCAAGTCCATGGCCACGTTCCTTCTATCTCTCATAGAGTTTAGCTGCCCTTATACGCTACTACACAGCAACAAACAGAGCAGCCTGAAAACCTTAGGAATGGCCTGTCCCAAATGGCAGGCACTCATCGTCTCTTTCCTCTCTGAAGAAGCTCATGCCTGCCATACCACTTGAGACTGCACTTAACAGACACTGATTTTTCCTCAGCATAAGTGGAAGTCAAGGCCTTTCTCTCCAGACATCATCACTTCAAACAGGTCTAGATTAGAGCAAGAAAATGTAAGTATGACTCTCTGCTTAAGTTTAATTCTTTGAAATCCAAGCTGCTGCCTGACTCTTCCAGTAGTTCTTGCTGCAATGCAGTTATAGCAAATTCACAGTGTCTGAAGTTTTGACAGGAAATTATAACACAGCTGATCACTTAAAAACATATTTTTGTGCGATGGTCACATAGAAATTCCCTTGGACTAATCTTTAAAAACTCTAGTCTGCGTCAGAATCAATGGAGTCTGTAGAGCTCATGCATAAGTTATAAAAATATATGTGAAACCAAAGCAGTATCAAAATAACCTGCTTACATTTGTCTTCACATCCTGAACCACAAAAACTTTGCAGAAAAATTTTGAATTATTATAGGACATGCTCTTACTTTGGGATTATAGCATATAGGATCAAATTATTTTTTTGTGTTTTTTGCTGAGCAGAAAGCTATGTAAGGAAAACAATCAGCCTCCAAAATGACAAAGCTAAATAATATAAAGTTTAAGAGATTTTGCAACAGTAATTAATTTGATCAAATAAAGACTATGGAATACAGCTTTATTTGTTTTCATTTTCACCCTATATTAAATGGGAGACTTTTCCTTCTTATATTTGAAGTTTAAAGGCTGTGAGTGGAGCCAAGCTAATACCTGAGACAATTTTTTCTTAACTACTGAATATACTTTATCTGGGTTTGCTTTCCATTGGCTTCTGCCAGCACTCTGGTGAACAAATGTACTGGCAAAGCACAGAGGAACATTCTGACCTCGAAATAAGGTAGAATTTGCACTTGTGTCTCAGTTCCACTCAGGAGAGAAAATATAAAACCACATGAATGATGCTTCCAATCAAAATAAGCAAATATGACTCCAAATATGTAAAACTTGCAGTGATCTGCAGATGAGGAAGCAATGAGAGCACCAATGCATGGTTCTGATCTACACCTACTGCTTTATATCCAGTGAATGTGCACAGGGATGAAGACAAGAGCAAGGTTCAGCACTGTCGAGTTATAGAAATAAATCTGCTCAATCATTGACCCACAGTTACATTGCAAGTGATATTGAAGAGGCCCATGAGTGGCCCAGAAGTCCCCTCCACATGAAACGAGTGAGAGACTTGGATTAGAGGAGCCACCATGCAATTAGCAAACAGCATGAGAGCTTTGTGCTGTCCTGCAATGGAGCACATGCATGACATGACTGAAAGATGAGCAACGCCTGAGATCAGAACAAATGGCCTGTGGGACACTACGGGGAAGCTGTAGGGAAATAAGCCAGGGGCTCTGAGGCTGGGGCAGATTGTGAGATCTAGCAGGGAAAAATGGGTGAAACATAAAGGTAGGTGTGACCTAGAGGGTTCACAGGCATCCCTGGGGAACTGTGGTGACTATATGTAGATATTTAACTATGAATACGTTCTTTGTTCATTTTGTTCAGCTGTAAAATAAGAGTACGTCTAGAAATAAATGAGTATTGTTATAAATTTTTCTGACTCACACATTCTCCACCATGGTTGGAGAGAAAATAGATCAACAACCTTAAGTACTAATTTCCGGAGCTCCAACATCATGGTCCTTTCAGGGCAGTAAAAAAAGCAACCAGGATTCTTGCACATTACATAGAAATAGTTTGCATGAGTTTGATGCCTCCTATAAACTGTAAGTTCTGTTTCCAAGGAACTCTGCCTATTGGAGGTAATGAGATTGACCAGCAATACCTTAATTCTCATTTTGTTTTGGTGTAAGTGTTCCTAAGGAAAGAAGAAATCAAGTAGTCTTTAGTGGAAAGTATATTAATTACAAAACCTTCCATGTGTCAAAATTACTAATGCCACCAGCAGCCCAGCTGGATTCCTTCTGCTCCCAGAGAAAGATCAGAATTAGGATGAATTAGATACCTTCCATACCATTATACCACTTCTGCCTGTCTGAGAATGCGGGAGGAAAACTGTTAAGGCTGAGGCCAATTTGTTGTTTATGTCATCTATTTGCATGCTTAATTAATGTAAACTGCCAGCAGCTACAGAAGTTTTAGACAATGACAACAGTTACACTCCAGTTTTTTAACCTAAAACCTCCGGGAAAAAAACATGGCTAGTTTGTATTTTCCCATATCAGTGATAGCAATTTGCAGGTTTTATTAATTTGTTCTACTTTTGGAATTAGGAGGCGGGTGATGATTACTTAAATGAGGAAAAAGATATTATAATGAGGCTTAAGACTGGGCAGACGAGAATTACCAACAGGAGACAGTCCTTGTTCCCACAGAGCAGAACAACTCTCACCCAGGGTTGTTCTGGGCATGTCCTGGAAAACAATATTGCACTGTGCGAAGAAGTGGTTTCACTGGTGTTGGCTTTTTTTTATTTAAATGCTCCTTTTCTAAAAACAATGTGATGTGGAAGAATTTCATAGTACTAAAGCTCCTAGTTATAGACCTGATAATGGAAGTCGCGAGAGGGATTTGCAAAACAAGCTCTGTGTGAGCGCTGCCAGAATGAGGGCTACAATGATTAGACTTCTGAATAATCGGGCAAAGAGCCCGCATTGTAGCAAGCTCTGTTTACGGGGCTGAAGCAAATACAGACAAGTTTGATTCACATGCCTCAGTAAGCGCAAAAACACTTGTAACAAGGAGCCTCGCAAACTTAGCAATTAGGGCTATGGAAAGAGCCTCTGCCCTACCAAGCTCAGAAGGTCTGTGAGAGGCAGAAGTGCTCAGCCAAGCTGAGATGCCACAGAGGGACCAGCTCGCAGCTACCAGAGAGGTGACAATGGCAAAGCCAGCCTCCGACTGGGGCTGTGCTCCCCGTGCAGCTGCATCAGCAAAACACTGCCAAAAATGTCTGAGCAGAACTACATAGAAATCAAGGAAAAGAAAGAGGGACAAAAATCAGCACTAATCAGTTGAGAATTTCTAAAATTATTGCAAAAGGTTTCATTTTGGTAAGTGGCACTTTGTTGGCCTTATTACTAAATTGCAATATAAACAATCCCAGCTGCAGCAGCTGAGGCACAAGTTTCTGCTTGCAGTGAACATGAATGCATGGCATTATATGAATCTACAAGTATGTGTCTCATGTTGATCCCCTCAAAGATATATTTACTCCACATAAAGACAGTGGTCTACTACAGCACTTCACAGACTCTTCTGTGTTAAGCTTTTTTAAGAACAAAATTCTCATGAACACAACCTCCTAAGGGGTTTGTTTTATGGACAGCCACCTACCTGAGGCTGACAGCCATTGACTAACAAGGCTGTAGCCATGAGGGTGTAATCAAGGTACACTTGATAAAACCTTTCCCATCTCCTGAGGATACTCCCAATGGCTGCGTCTCTCTGAAGCCCCTCAGGATTTTCATGCTATGATTTGAGCCAGCTGTGCTTACTAGCACCATTTTCCAAAGGAAAGACTCACCCTGGTCCCAGTACAGATCACGAGGGTTTTGTGCTGTCTGCTAATAGAGCACATGTGGGGTTAGGAGTGCCTAGCTCTCAGGGCTGACAGTTTCCCCATCCAGAAATGCACCCAGCTCCTGGGTCCCGCTGAAGGTAACCCTTTAACCACTACTGCTGCAATACTCAACTGGTACTTTCATGGTGGACCACAGCAAAAATCTCCTTTTCTAGGCCATAGACTTCCTAGGCTGCAAATGATGCAGGATCATCTTTCAGCATCAACTTTTTGGATCACCTGCTGTTTTATCCTTTCACTCAATAAACTATAGTAATGGGTTGCATTAAATACATGAGAGAATCATCAGCAAAATTAAACTTACTGTCCTAAAATGCATGTTGCTGTTAGTTTTCACCTTGTTCACATTGTAGTAATGTTGGTGTGGTGTCAGCTTTTTTACTACCAGTTCCTCCTTCTTCTGAAGCCCCAGTGGCCCTGACATCTTCAGATCACTTTGCAGCTTGTTTCTGACCTCCTTACTCTTTCTGGTTCTGTGTTTTGTGTGAATTTGGCTGTATTAGAAATCACACAACACAGGATGATACAGAGATACTGAGGGCAGAGAGACGCCTGCTCTTTAGTCCTCACTGTAACATTACTTAATTAAAAGGACTTGGAAATACAAAATGAATACAAAAATACAGTTAACTGCAAGAATCATCCCTGTTGTTTTTGCCTCATCTTTATGAAAGCAGCAGTGCCACAGATCTCATGAAGGTGCTCTGCCGAGTGCCAGGCAACCTGTTGGTCTAACAAAACAGATCACTGCATGTCAGAAACTGCAGGCCTCATTTCCATGAGCTCGTTGTGTGGCCCAGCCGTACTTGTTTGCCACTTAGGGATGCTACTGAAATTCAATAATTGCCCATGAAATGCAATTAAATATTCTAAATATATCCAAATCAAATAAAACTGGTTTACAATTTATCCACTTTAATTCTGTGTTATTTTTCCATGTTTTTGTAGTAGATTTCTCTGCTAGCCAGGACATGTCTCTCTGGAAAATCATTACACTTTATGACTCTGCTTATTCTGTGTATAATTACACAAGAATGTGAAGATAAGTTTACAAATACCCTTTTGAGTCCCAAAGCTTGCTCTCTGTTTCCAACTGCATTGGTTAGTCCAAGAAAAAAAATAAGTCCTACCTGCAAACTTTGTCATTTCAAGAATCCTGAAATATTTTAAGTATGTATTTAGTGCGTAAGTTTCTAATATACAATTCTTACTACAAGACTATTAGGAACTGTCAAGCAAAAAGCAGAACATTTAGCTAATATCTCTGAACTATTAATGCTTTCTACTAAACTCCAAGCATATAACACTTTTCTTTCACATTAAGCATCATTCAAAAATATTTTAAAAATGAGTTCCTCATAGTTTATTGCATGTAAACTGTGTAAAATTAGCATTAATTTCCCAAAATGACATTGCCAGAAGATGGCACCTGCTATACGTTTTTGATGCTGCTGAAACAACAAAGATGTGCAGGCTGCTCTAGAACATAGTGGATACGTAATTGATTTTGCCCACCCTATGTTCCAGGGCTTAGAGGCTGGAGGAGAAATTTATTATATAATGACACTCAGTGATTTCAATAAAAACATAACTTAGCCTCAATCTTTAATACAATCACAAGTAAAAACACTGTTACATAGTAAGCGTGTATTATAGAATTACCATTTCCTCTAACCCATGGCTACTTAGAATTTCCATGGCTCCCCTTAAAATTTTGTGTGCAGCCTCCTTCCCACAAACTGAAACGGTGTGTTTATTTTCAACACCAAAAACTTCCACCGGAATATTTTGCCTTCTTAAATAAAGAAGGTGTTTTATTTAAAACTGAAACTTTGAATTCTTAAATACTAGGATTTTGCATCTTCCTCTTTTGCTCTCTTTCTGTGCTTTCCAGAAGACAGAGCAATCTTTAGTTTTCCCTTCCTCTATAGTATTTTGAAGCATTTTTTTGCTTTGTAGCAATCAGAGAGACAAAAGGAGAGAGAAAGGTGAAAATATTAAAAATATCAGAAACCTGGGCACTATTGGTTTAATTTCTCTCAGTCACACTAAAGGAAGAGTGGGGGATTCTGCAGAATGGATCTTTCTGTTGGTACCTAGTGACCATAGATCAGGTTCAATTATCCCTGCAGGTTGGTGGTGATCACTGAAATTTGTAAAAACACTTCCCCTTTGGCATCCTTTTTTTACAATATTTAGGATATCCTTAAACTTCGGGACTGAAGCTTTTATTGTAAAGTAGGGTGAATTGCCTGTATCTGGAGACCTCCAAGTTAGCAGTGGGGCAGAGGTTCCAGGAGGTCAACATCTGTGAAATTTGGAGTGAAGCTACAGGAATTAACATTGTCCCTGGTTGCTTGTATATGTCCTGCACATTGGTAAAAGCTTTCAGTAAAAGAGAGCGCCATGGCCAGGTCAGGAGGCTTTGGAAAATATGATTCTTGGTAAGTGCTATCAGGGGGAAAAGAGGAGCCATAAATAAGTCCTTTGGGGATTACCTTGAGATCTGTGAGGTTTTTCTTGCAGAGATCCAAATGCTTGAATGACTAATTCTGTTACTTTCTGGGAAGCAGACACTGTCCACCACCTGTAATATATTCTAACCTAATCTTTTCTGAATACAAGTGTTTCATACATTACTACATTTGGAGCAAAGATAACGGAGAATTGATGGGGAGCAAGAAAGACTTTTAGGGAACTGTTTGGACAGTACAATTTAAATTATATGCCAAGATGCGTAAGGTCTGGAAGGACCTGTTAAACTGAAGGCTCCAGAAAACAGGCAAAACAAACCCTCTTTGCCAGCTGCAAATTCTTTACAATGAGAGGAAGCTACAAAGGAACACTTGTTTACTGTTTCCTGCTGTTGCCCTCCAAAACCAGTAACTCCATCTCCCCACTTCTAAGCCTTTGCTCTCCCAACTCTGGAGGCTAGGGTTTGCCCTCTAAACTACTGCTCTGTCCAGGACTCTGAAATCTCTCTCTATATTCTTCATTTCTGGCTACGCTCTAAGATTTGACATGACCTTTTAGATTTACTGCTTTTTTTGCACTACTGTTTCAGAAGTTACAATTAGAATTAGTATCTTGTAGTATTTCCATTCAAATAGTAATTCATTCCTTTTAAGTCACTACTTCTAGATGCTGGCATTTTCTCACCATATTAGGACAATGACTTCAACGGAAAAAACCTCAGGCTCTTTTTAATGCAAGGAAAATCTGTGAACTAACAGTCAAAAGAGTTTTCATTAAAATCCATGTAGATTAAAAGGCTAAAACATTCAAATTAGAAGACAAGGCAATCTTCCTGGGGGAAAACAACAAGGCAAACATTGATGCTCTGAGCAGCACACAAACATGAAAAAACATTGGAGGTTTGACAATATACTAACTCAAAATGTCAGATGGTGAACACACTTCTGAAATATTGAACCAGTTTTAAGCACTTCACTAAAACATGCTGTAGGCTTAGATACAGGATAAGAAGAGCATAGTACATTAAGCAGTGCAGTTTAACACCCTATTAGGAAGGTCTCATGTGTAATTCCTACCTGACACTGTCCAAGATCACACAATCAATTAGCAATAAGGTCAGAAAAATAGTTCAGATATTTTGATTTCCTGTCCCCTAAGTTATTTTTTAAATCACAATTATGTCTCAGACTAATGGTATTTTCTGTTTATATCTTCCTGTGTTTGTACCTGCCTCCAAGCATCTTTTTACAGTATCTATAGGTAGTACCTGTCTGTCATTTCCACTTTGCCCATGGGGAAATTGAAGAAATTTGTTTCAAACAATGTAAGTTCTTATGACCAGTTCAAGAAGTAACACTGAATCCCAATTTAGAGTCAACTACCTGGTTGGCTACTCTTTCTTCGGGTTTGAGTCTCAATCTCCTTAAGAAAAGTAGTTTCTGTGCCCTCGATATAAAGAAATATTAATTAGTCACTCCATTTCTAGTGCTAATCAGGATACTTATGTGTTAATTGATTATTAAAACTATAACTACATCTTTATTGTCATTGTAATTGAGAGTTTCTTTCTACGCCAAAGAGGCATACAATTTGCATATTCATAAAACTCAGTGGGTGTTCTTTTAAAAGTCAACCAAATTTAATAAATGTAACAAAAACTAGCTTATTAAATACAAATTAAAGCTGGAGACACATAAACTGAAATGTCACCCTGTTTTATGTTCTTGGTTTACTACATCAAGGATAATTTTCCAAAACAAGTCCACAAGAAAGACTTTTGAACAACAATCCCAGCATGTGATGGGGAAATGTGAACACCAGAGTGATAATCACTGTGTCACTTATTAGTAAAGCTCTGTGGAGTAGCTTACTTACATCTTTAACAAGCCAAATTTGCTTCCTGAGACACCGGTGCAACTCACTTCGTATTTCTGGAATTAATTCCCTGTGGAAATAACAGATTTTTAAGTAAAGTAGGTCTATATATATTAGGGGTATTATGGTTTATTAACTGATCAGAGTGAAGGTCCTCTCATGGATTAATATCTAATTAAATATTAATATCTAACAAAGACCAGGAATAAATTGCAGATGCCCAGTGGAAGAAGTCTAGATGGGGGAGTTTCCTAAGTATCTGCACTATTCATAAATGATTTGGAAACTGGTGTAAATTTGGAATGAATATAGTTGCAGGTAACACTACATTAAAGTCATTAAACCTAAAGCTAACTGTGAAAGTTAAAGAAAAGGTTTTGGAGTCCTGAGTGACTGGACAAAAAACCTGCAGATGGACCATTTCTGTTTCTGACAAGATGAGAACTAGCAGACATGGAATGAAATTATCAGGTAACTAACAGAAAACAAAGTGAGGTACTTTTTCATAAAGGATGTAAGTAAAATATAGAATCCCATGCTACATTAAAATACAGACAGCAAAATTACAAAGGTATCAAAGCAAGTTTTGTTAAATTCATGGAGGATCAGCACTTTGTTAGATATTAGATGTGATGGTCCAGCACGATCCCAAATTGTGTAGGAAGAAACAGGATTTTTTGTGAAATACTAGGTTATGAAATAGACTGAATCAGCTTCAGATACAGAGGTAAGACAACTATCTCAACATCACTGAAGGTGTTTGAGCCAGACACCATACCTGGTACCACATAACTGGGCCAAACTCTCCACAAAATGCCATGATGGACATGGCTTTTGCTTAATATCCAGAGGAGGGCCACGAAGATGATCAGTGGGCTGGAACATCTCTCCTGTGAGGACAGGCTGAGAGAGTTAGGGTTGTTCAGTCTGAAGAAGAGAAGACTCCAGGGAGACCTCAGTGTGGCCTTCCAGTATTTGAAGGGGGCCTACAAGAAAGCAGGGGAGGTACTTTTTACAAGGGCTTTTAGTGACAGGATGAGGTGTAATGGCTTTCAACTGGAGAAGGGGAGATTTAGATTTGATGTAAGGAAGAAGTTCTTTACTCCGCAGGTGGTGAGACACTGGAACAGGCTTCCCAGGGAAGTTGTGGATGCTCTATCCATGGAAGTGTTCAAGGATGGGTTTGATGGGACTTTAACCTGGTCTAGTGGGAGGAGTCCCTGACAGTGGCAGTGTGGTTGGAACTGGATGACCTTTAAGGTCCTTTCCAACCCAAGCCATTCAATGATTCTATGAAAAGGCAAACGAATTAGCAGTGCTCCTAGTTAGCTTAGACTGTAAAAAGGCAAGGAACAATCATGTACCTCCTACATTCCAAAATGCCCATATTCCTCTTATATCTTGCAGGTCAAGTGAAGGTGGGCACTCTAGAATACAATGTTGCTGTCTAGAGGCTGCAGCAACACATCCTATTTAACATCTCCAGGTTAGAGACCAAGCTGCATAGGAGCTAAAGCAGATTAACTCACATCAGGCTCCTAAACCCAAGGAGCCTAAAAATAACATTCTGTGTGCTTGCTTTTTACAGGCACATAAAATACACATTGGTTCTCATTTGCTCACTAACACTTGATGTAGTTTTATGTTATGAGGTTTCCTACTTTCTGAAACAGTCTGTTTGGTTTGAATCACAGGGTCCTTTTTCTTTCTCTCAATTCATGTTTTGGGGCCTCTAGTATCATTTTCATTCTCAGCTGTACTGCAGAAGGGTAGGTTGCAGCATACTGTTTGTTGTGGAGGGGCTTGGATGGAGCAGTATTGTAGCAGAGGTGTCTCATGAGCTTAGCCCCTGAGAGGAACTTCTTGCCTATCCTGGGTGTGTGAGCTGGAGCTTCTGTTTGTCATATGGGTGCTTGTACACCATGCTGTCCTCTGAGCTACCACATTGACCTGTGGAGCAGCTTTTAAAGCAAGAGCATTGTGCAAACTTGGGACGTGACACACTAAGAAAGCTATAATTTTCATATTGTATCTCCTTACCAATTGTAAATCAGTCATTTTAAGGATGCTTTCCATTCTTACTTCCCTTCAGGCATCTCTTATTTCTCTCTGGAAAAAGAAAAGATGTAGTTTATAGCTAACTGCAGGACTGAAATGACATATATAATAGCAACAGCAGGCAACAAATGTGTCCCTAAAGTGGCAATATGGTGCCTTTTGTTTTGTTTTAAGACTTTGGAGTGATAGGCAATTTGTCTTTTCAAGCTGCTGTTTGAATAGTTACAGGGAATTTAGAAGACAATGTTATACATGTTCAGTAATGAGGACTGCATAGTCTGACCTAGGCCCTTTGAAAATTGAATGATAGGAAAAGACAATCAGAACAAAATACCGATTATTATGTACAGGGTTATTAGCATTAAAGGTTAATAATAGTTTTTTTAATTTTCTTGCAGTCTTCTTTTACTTTCAGTTAAAAAAGATAAACCAAGACCATTCAGATCACCAGATATTTTTACACGAAACTGAACTCTGACACATTTTGTAGGAACAGACATAGCCTGCGTGGAACACTTTTGCTACTAGATAGAAAATGAAATGTTTCATAATGTCTAAATATAGTGGTTTACATATATGATAAAATCATACTCCCCCATGTAGCTATTTAAAGAACAGATACTGTCACTCTATCCACGTGAGTATCTCGCATCTCTCTGAAGGGATGCTGAGGACAGAATAAGTACCTGACCACATCCCAGTGCCCAGATACAGGCAGGTACAGAACAATCCCCTCACCACACACAGCGTAAACTCCATTCCCATCACAGGGATGCAGCAAGACAGGAGATATGGGAACCACAACGTGTTTGGAGCTCCCCAGTTCTCTTTTCCTTTCCCTCTGGCTGAACTCTCACCTCAAAGGGGCAGGTGCATGGAAAAGGAAGGGGATAGGGTATGAGACAGCTGACTTCAGCTGTAGTTGTATGGGCTCACATGTCTAAAACCACTGTGCCAGGAAAGCTGATGCCACAGCGCAGACCTCAGTGGCGGCTGATCTGAAGAGGGGATCTCTGTCTGAATAGCTGCTTGTTAGGAATGTAAGGGGGAGGAACACCAGGCACCCAGCAGAGATCCCCTGGCTTGGCGTTGAGGCACAGGGTGCCCTGCGCAGCATCAGTAGCTGCTAGCTGAGAGCCACCCATCCATGCCTTTGTGGCTCCAGCTCATTACTCACTTGGCAGCCCCTCTACTTCTTACTTCACTTCTCTCAATGACTTCAATTTCACTTTTCTCTCTGTCTCACTTGCTTTCTCTCTCTCTCTCAAACTTCTATGTCTCCTTACACTTCCCTTTGCTTATTAAAAGGAAAACCTGGAGTGATCACTGGTATATTGTTTGATATTTTTAAACATCCACCAAAACTTCAGCAGTGTCATGGGTGATATTTTATCAAAATTATTTAGTAAACTGATTTGTTTGTCTTTGTAAATGTGTTCTTAAGGGGACAACTCTCATTAACCAAAATGCAAAAATTAAAATTAAACCAATAAAATAAATATGAAAATTTCATTAAAATTAATCCCTGAATACAATATTTTTCAATATAAGATCCTTTCAACACTTGCCAGTATTCCAGGCTCTACATGTTTTCCCAAACTAAAATACACTGAGATGTGGTTAAATTTAAGAACATATATCAGTATTTTAGATTAAGACGATTTAGGCAAATTACATGTTATTCTTGTAGAGTGCCCTAAATAAGAGAAATTAAGGTTAAGGATTACAACCCACAGATGCCTGAATAGGGCATTTAACCTTATTTCTGTCCTCCTTTGCTGGCACAAAGCCATTCAATGTCTGCCATCAAAATACTTCCGTATGTGGTTCTAAATAAGACTAAACTGACTTTTACAAGCAGATTACACTCTACCTCTTTATGATATTATGTCAATATTAAAAGCTGGGTTTATCTCCTGAATTTTCCTATTATCACATGCTAGCAGGGGCAGCCGAAAACCCATCACTGGTCGGTTTCTCTTTCACCAGTTCTTTGAAGAGAGGTGGGGTGGGGGTCTCGCTGTCACAGGGCCGCAGGCGACAAGGCAGCAGGGGACCAAGTCTCTGCAGCAGAGGGCAAAGAGGGGGAGCTCCTCTCATGGTTGCCATGGCAATCAGGCAGCCAGAGCCATCCCCACACTGGGCTCTGGTAATGGGCAGCATCTCCCCATGATCCTGCACTCTCTGCCTTCCATTTGCCCCTTGTTCAGCAATGCACTGCTTGCTTAAGGTGCAACTGCCAGAAATCAGCACCCTCCCCTGCATTTTAAGATTCTCGCATGAATAATTTTATGGCTTCCTGTATTTTCAGTCTTAGTCACATCTAGAATCCCCCACTAGGCTCCATGCAGGCATACATCACAGCCCAAATTCTCATGCCTGCCTCCAGCCCACGTGACTAGCAGATCTACACCCTGCGCTGCAGCACGATTCAAAATTGCAACAAGAAAGTTAAAACTACTGTGGGTCTTATATCTCCATGTATATGACATGAGTGGTGTGCCAAGACATGCAATATATTCAGTATTCACTTCTGGAATAAGGTTCAAGCATTTGTGCTACCCACATGCAATACAAATCTTGTTGCCAGTGGTTTTACAAATCTTGGCTATGATTTTAAGCAAGCTTTTTTTACTTAAAACTACTTCAGGAGGTTCCATGGCTGTCCTTTCTTTTACACAAGCTTTCTCACAGGCTCAGGGAAATAATAGTGGTATTCTGGTATAAATGTATTGATACGTACATCCTTTGCTGTAATTTCACTCATGAGTATAAACTGGTTTTATTGACCTTTGTGAAATGACTGCAAAATATGGCAGCATTGGAATTCCTGAAATTGTCCGGTTTCTGTGTAAATATACCAGTGGGTCACTTGCTTAGTTTGTAAAATATGCACTGCCTCTTGCATAAGAAATCACAGAAATATTAATGTAAAACTACTGCTGTGTCTCTTAGTGCACTATCATCACATTATGAAGCTTTCAACAGATGCTCTTTCTTATGTTCTTAGACAACCTTGACCTTCAGTTTTTAGTGAGGTGAATAATATTATATCACATCTAAAGAGAACAGTGTAATCATCTTTTCTATTTGCGGCCCTAAGACAGTCAACAGTATTTGATACAATCAGCATGTGTCTTGATACTGAAGGCACATGGTGACAAGTCTAACTGAATGTAGTTATTTGGCTGTCATGAAATGCACCTTATGGTGATAAACTTCAGCCATAAAATTGGAAGACTATCACATAAACATGTTTCATGAAGAAATACACTAACAGAATTCACTGCTAGTTTATAGTTGGAAAACTGTGTTCTATTTATTATGTTGCAGTTTTTACAGTAAGTCAGGTTCCAAAACTCGTTACATTTTACAATGAAGTAATTACTGGGTGTTGGATTCTTCTCCTTCAACCAATCACTCTATCTAATTAGTGTACAATAAATTGAAATACTGTGACTAAGGATGTGTGAAAGGATACCAAGACAGGATGTAGCTTCAGTGTGCTTAGAAGCAGGGGGAATTGCACAGCTGGTCCCCCACAATGTTCCTGGGGTAGGTATCTCACAGGGCAATGCTCATGGGAAAACTTCCTCTGTCTTCTTACACTCTTCTCTGTAAATATGTCCTAATGCAGACACTACAATAAGCATATGAAGGCAGTTCACTTCACATTTATATGCATTAAATCTTAAACTCAATACAAAACCAGCATTTTCTTTTCATTACTTATCAGACATTTTATCTTTTAGATAAATTTCTTCTCCCTGTAATCTTAAAGGATATGGTGTTCATAACACTTACTGAAGGTTAAACTATAAAAATATCCAAAACAATAGCTTCAATAAACTCAGAGACATTGTCTTATCTTCAGCATAAGTCAGCCTCACTGCGATGTGATGTTTCTAGCTTGGCATTTTATTGGTTATGGGAGAAGTTCTAAGGCATAAGCAGTAGGAAGATTTCTCAGTCCTACTGAAAGTCGAAGAGAATTGGAGGCTTGCTCTCCATTTGTGCCTTTGACAACCCCCACTGTGTGTTCGACTGCCTGTGAATGAGGTTTTAAATATGGGGTCACTCTTCTCCTGGATTAACCATCCTACTGATAGCAGTAACAGGATGTGGGTATGACTGTGCTCATAAAACATTCCCCCATATAAATGTGATTTTATCTAAGAGAGGTTGTGTTCATCTGGTGTTCTTAGGCTGCCCAGGTAAACAGTGGAGAACAAATGGTCTTCCAGGATACTGCCATAGCAGGGGATTTCTTGGTACATACTTGCCCTGCTCCACCTTGAAATCTGTAAATTGGACAGTATGCAGAGGTATCCTGGAATGGCAGAGGGAGGAAAAGATTGATGCAACCTATCCATTAACTATTCAAGCAGCAAAGCAGCCCCCTTTGGGCCACTGCAACTCAGCATAAATGTACACTAAATAAATTTCAACTGCAGTCCACATATCCGCTTGAAAAAGAGGAAATAATTAAATAATCCTGATTTTTTTTCAGATCAGAAAGGTTAGCCTTCTCTCAAAATCATTTAGTCTTTTCAGACCTCTTGCAGGAGTTCACAACATTAGACAGCCTCATGATGATAAAGATAAAATTAATGCCTCACTTTCATGTAAGACTTACCAGGCCAATATTAATCGTTACTTGGTTAATTCAACAGACAAAGAAAAATAATCACCAGGTCTCAAAGAAACAGGAAATGTTTTTACATGCCCATTACATATACACATTTGCAAACCTTTCTAGAGCTACTAAAGCTCAGCAGAGGTGATTAATACAACTAAAAGAGGGTTTCTCCAGCCTAAGCCTTGACATTATCATATTATTCTTTGCTAAAAAGCAGATTATATTAAATGAGGTACAGTTCTCTTTCTGATTTCAGAAAGGCCAAGCAGGGGTTTTCATGGTCAAATTAGGAAAAATTGAGTCTTCATGTTGGCAATAAATTGGAAAATTTAATGAATTCTGATGAAGAACTGATTAAGAAAAGGTTGTTCCAAGATTTCTGGGAAGATATTTTTCTTCAGCCTTTTTCTTTTCTTTATTATTGATTCACATCCTGCTATTAGCATGTCAAGATCACTTCTCATGTTGTGCGAAGAATAACTAGTGAGCTAATACATCTATGCTGAAATGCTGTTTTTCCTTTTGTCTGCCAATATTTGAAAAAATTATATCAGTCTACATTTTAAAAAATAGAAAATCAGATGTGCCATTGTTGACAAAGAGGGCAAAATATTCAGTTTCATTCATGTCCTATAATGTACAACAATATAATTAGATAGGAAAAGTGTATGAAAAATTACAGTACAAGACAGTTTGACTAGAGATAAGAGTTTTAGAAAGATGAGATTGCACTCTTAGAACTGGGCATATTCACATGAAGAAAGTCATTAGAAAATGATAGATAAACATCAGGGCAGAGATCACAGGGGAATTATGATAAATTTCTTGTTTCTCTGATCATTAATCAAGAGATATAGGTGGTGTTGATCTCCTGAGATAGGGGAGTCCTGGGTTGTTGCCTCTGCTCCACGAATTATTTATGTGTTCTCATGTTATATGTCTTTCTGTTCCACTGTAGAGTTGAAGCATTCCCTATGGTTAGTTAGAACAAATGAAATGCCAAGAAATTAGAGAATCTGTAGATACTAGAACAGTTTCTGGAAAAGGCAACATAAAACTATGCATCTGAGAGAATATGTTAAGCATCAGAAAGTATTTTTTGTACAATTCCTACAACACCAGCATAAAAGGCTGGATAATGACAGCAGCTTGGCAGTTTGGTTTTTATTTTTTCAGTGGACTTTAGAATTTCAGAAAGATTTTTGAATTTTGGCTTTGAATTAATCCTTAGTCCTAGGGGAATTAATTATAAATATGAAATGAACGTACATTTAACAGATAGGTCAGGACACAGTTTGAACATTTTAACTATGAGGTTTTAAGATTGCTGCAGTCTAGACCTGGTTAAAGATGAAAACCAAGAAAGATTAAATGACCAAATCTCATCATGGTGGTAGATTAACTGCCCCAGGTGTTCCCTATGATGTGCCATGATGTACAATGAGTTCATTAATGCCTTGGAAAGGGGAAAGGATGGCATGGTGACAAAGTCAGCTGAGGAGACAAAGTTATGTGCATGTCCAAGGACCTGAGACAACTGTAGGAAACATTAAAGAAACTTAAATAAGATAGGTGAAAAGTCAGCATCATAACAATGAGAATCAAAATCAGGCTGCAAAGAAAAATAATCTGTTCAACTTGAAAAGCTCTAAGCTGACTATATCACCTAAAGGGGACCTGGGACATCACTGTACACAGATCAATGTGCAACTGAAGTCAGAAAAGCACATCAGCTGTGGGACTGTGCAAAGGGTAGTAGTAATCAAGTGTGTGGAGAGCACAGGAACAGAATCATAGCATGGTGGGTATGTGTCACCAAGTTTCCAAATAGGTGCTGAAGAGGAAAGAAAAGAATTTTCCTGGAGATGATAGAAGTCACTTACCTTGCAAATACAGATCTGTATGATAATGCATGTTCTAGAGCAGGCAGTCAGTGACCCACAGCTTGACCTTGTTTGTGAAGTAAAAGGGCCATTCAGTGCAACTAAGAAGCAGGAAACTCAATACTTTTTTAATCCATTTCAGCTATGAAATTCACTGCCATTGGAAATCATTGAGACTAAGAATTCAATACCATAAAAAAGGACCGAATAATCATATAGATATCAAGAATATATAGACCTATCGTAATAATTGATTGAAAAAATATATAAATAGCTATCGTGTAAGACTCACTAGTCACGAGCTTTTTATAACTTCCTCTGAAGCTTAGGGTGCTAGACATATTATTTGGATAGCAGAAGTTAAGGATAACTTGCATTTCTGAGCCAAATACAGAAAAAAATATTTTAGTCATGCTCCAACATAGTAATAACAACAAAAATATACTGAGCTAATCTTTAAAATTATTGACCTAATCTTTAAAGTCCACTTCTGTGTTTATGCCTATCTAAACATAGACAGACAATCACAAGGAGAACACCACCTCCCCTCAGCAGAAATCCCTCTCAGTGATAAGTTCAGTCAGAAGTCAAGCCATCTAATGTTTTCTTTTCTGACTTCATATTATTTAAATTTACTTTTTGGCCAAGGACAATCCCTTTCCCCATATCAATGCCAACATGTGAAAAAAAATACAAAAGTGCTTTTAAATAGAAAAAACAGCTACACATACCTGTACTGATTTAGGCAGATGCTTAAATGGCTTCTTTCTGACCCCATAACCTCCTTCTTGCGCACTCAGCCGTACTTCAAGCACAATTCCTCCAAAATGACTGGTTTCCCTACCTGTCTTTCTGCCTGCGAATGCAAGCACATGTGCACTCTCACACGTGCACTCCCACACGTGCCACGCAGGCCTTTGCTCAGGCAGGCCAGGCCAGGGACTGTGCCATACCAGTCAGGAGGGAACCCCCACACAGTCCCACACGCTCACCCATGGACTTCTCCGCAGGACAGGGGCACTGTGGCTGGCTGAGGGACCTCCTACAAGCTCAGCTGGGGTACTTGTGAGGTACAGGGCCCTGAGGCCGATGGCCAGGCCAGCGAAGAGCAGGCTGCCAGCTGCCAGGCCCCCTCACAAAACTTACAGCCAGGTCAGAAAGAAACACTAACAGAGATGCTTTTAAGGCCCTGGTGTAATGTGGCATCTCCTGTAATGGGGTCTTGAGGTGCTCAATGTGAACCAATAAACATTTTAATGTGTGTGAAACTGGGAGGGTGTTGGTCTGGGGGAGGCAGAAGAGCAGTGGCTCCCAGGAAGACGGGCACGAGCAGGGTGTGTCACCTCTCCCCCAGCCACAGCCGGCATTGCCGCGTTTCCAAATCCAGACAGAGGCTTCCAACAACACCCTGCTGAGCACATGTCCCACAAACACTGAGGTGGGGAGAGATGGCAGTGTTGCAGGGGATAGTATTTCCTCTCCTCAGTATTGTATTTTGTTGGGTTTTTTGACATAGCTGCTTCCTCGAGCAGCTCCAACCTGTCAGAAGTGTGAAAATGTCTTCTGTTTGCATCTCAGGAAAAGATGCACGGCCGAATCAAGGAATGGCTGCGTAAGTAATTTTGGTTTTTATGATTTGAGCCCCAAAAGGTCTTAAACTGTCAGATTTATTGTCTGTTGAATTTTATGACTTTCAGTTGTATTTATTCTCTGATGTTTACCATCAAATGTCTCTACATGATATCTGGTTTGTAGGCTTTCATATTGCTAAATCATTTTTTAAGCATGAGATGTAGCTTCTGTTCAGCATCAATCCCCTGAGATACACCATTAACATGAATCATTTCTGAAAGTATGTCGTGCAATATGAACTTTGTGTTGAGTCAATCATTCACTCTGAAAGAAGTGATGACCTTCACAGAAGCAGCATATCACAGCTAAATATCCCAGGACCCTCTTCACTACTGTCAGTCATGGCTGCTTTTGGAGCACATGTAGACTTAACCATAGCACAAAAATAGGCTTAGGATTATTTTCCTTTACATGGTTAAGTCAGTGGAGCTTTAAATAAAGGACTGGAAACAAACTGAGTCCTTTATAGAGTCACAGAGACCACTTTATTGCTTGAATATTCTTTTTGCAGTGGACCTAAGGAAAAATCTAAGTTGAAATTTGGTTAGTTTGTTTCATTTTCCCCAGTGCCTATTAATTAAAATATTTTTTAGAAGCACTGGCTCCTCAGCAGAGATTACAGCAACAGATGAGTTTTGGTCCTTTTAGGAAACAGGCCTAGATTTGCAGAAGCACTGGGGCATCTCCCTCCACTGATCCTGTGAATCCTGACTCAAGGCCTGCAGACCTGAACTTGCAACAAGAGATGAAAGGATAACCTGATCAGCCTATTATTTTGATGAGTGCTTGGCTGACTTCTGCTTTAGCACAACTCCCTTTACAAGAGTAGATGCTATTTTAAGTTAGCACCTATTCCTGTACAATTACTGCAAAAGTGGATTGAGCAAAAAAATAGTTTTGTTGTTAAAAGGCGTAGTTTTTATAACTGGTTCTGTTTCGGGTGTCCTTTGGGATCTTGGATTTGTCACTCACCCTTCCAGTACATCAGCTCTTCTGTAAATTAGTCTAATTATATGTTTCTGCTTTATAAATTCAGTGGGAGGCCTGGTTTGGCCTGGTTCAGCCTGATGCATTCATTAATGATTTAAAGAGCTTAGAGATTACTGGATATAAAGGAGCATAAAAGGGAAATTATATTCAAGAGAGAGATTCTAAAAAAAAAAGAAAAAAGAGTAAGTTCCACACACTTTCACAAAGTTAGTTCTTCCCACTCCTCATGTGCTACATTCTGCAATGTAAAATAGAATCATAGAATCATAGAATGGTTTAGGTTGGAAGGGACCTTTCAAGATCATCTAGTTCCAACCCCCCTGCCACGGCAGGGACAACTCCCATTAGACCAAGCCACCCAGGACTTCATCCAACCTGGTCTTGAACACCTCCAGGGATGAAGCATCCACAACCTCCCTGGGCAGCCTGTTCCAGTGTCTGACCACCCTCTGAGTAAAGAATTTCCTTCTGATTTCTAACCTAAATCTACCTTCTTCCAGTTTGAACCCATTACCCCTCATCCTATCACTGCAAGCTCTTGCAAAAAGTCCCTCTCCAGCTTTCTTGTAGGCCNGGTCTCCACTTGGACATCAAGCCGTTGATCGCAACTCTTTGAGTGTGACCATTCGGCCAACTCTTTATCCACCGAATGGTCCATCCATCAAATCCATGTCTCTGCAATTTAGAGACCAGGATGTTATGTGGGACAGTGTCAAAGGCTTTGCTCAAGTCCAGGTAGATGACATCAGTTGCCCTTCCCTTATCCACTGAAGCTGTTATGCCACCGTAAAAGGCCACCAGATTTGTCAGGCAAGATTTGCCCTTGGTGAAGCCATGTTGGTTGCTAGCAATCACCTCATTTTCCGTATGCCTTAGTAGAGCCCTCAGAAAGATCTGCTCCATGATCTTGCCAGGCACAGACATGAGACTGACCGTCTATAGTTGCCCAGGCCTTCCTTTTTTACCTTTTTGAAAATGGGGGTGATGTTACCCCTTTTCCGATCAGCAGACACTTTACCAGACCACCACAACTTTTCAAATACGATGGAAAGCGGCTTGGCAACTTGGTCTGCCAACTCCCTAAGGACCTGCGGATGAATCTTGTCATATCCCATGGACTTGTGCATTTTTAGATGGTCTCGAACCTGATCTTCACTTACAGTGGGCAGATCTCGCTTCTCCCAGCCCCTGCTTTTGCCTTCCGTAACTTGGGCATTGTGACTAGAGCCCTTGCCAGTGAAGACTGAGGCAAAGAAGTCATTGAGGACGCAGCCTTCTCCATATCCTTCGCGGCCAGATCTCCCGTTTCCTTCCGGAGGGGGCCCACATCTTCTTTAGCCTTCCTTTTATCACTGATATACCTATAGAAGCTTTTCTTGTTGCCCTTAATGTCCCTGGCCCGATTTAACTCTATCAGGGCTTTTTCTTTCCTAACCTGAACCCTGGCTGCTCTGACAACCTCTTTGTAGTCCTCCCAAGCCACATGTCCTCGTTTCCAATCTTTGTACATTCTTTTTTTTGCACCTGGGTGAGTCCAGGAGATTCTTGTTTATCCATGCAAGCTTCCTGGCATTCTTGCCTGCCTTCCTCCTTTTGGGGATACATCATTCCTGGGCATGGAGGAGACATTCCTTGAACATTGACCAGCTTTCCTGGACCCCTCTCCCCTTCAGGGCTTCATCCCACAGTACTTCATCAAGCAGGTCTCTGAAGAGTTCAAAGTCTACTCTCCTGAAGTCCAGGGTGGCAAGTTTCCTGTGCACCCTCCTTGTCACCCTGAGGATTTTGAATTCTACCAATATTATAGATGTTTTCTTTTTTTTTCGCAAGCAGCCAGAGTTGAGGACACTCTTTTCCATTTGTGAAATTGTCATTTTTTTCTGAAGATAATCTGTTTTGTAAGAGTAATTATCTGCATCCTGAGCAGTATTTCTGCTGCTGAGATATCATATTTCAACAAGCATAAATACTTCAGCAAGACTAAATATGCAGATCATATTTGTCTAAGTTCACATTTGCTCTTAATTTCAAAATTCATCAATCACTGCAATTACTTTCTAGATCCTCATCTTTGAATGAAAAAAATCAACATTTGCACCCAAAACTTGGCCAATATATACAGAATAGTCTCAATAAAATTAAGACATATTGCCCCATGTATCCCTTCAGTTTCTTAGGACCAGTATGAAATATTGGCCATGTAATTTCAAATAATTCAAAGACACAAACAACTCTAAAAGGGCAATTTCTGAGCACCTTCCCCATAAAAAAAGTTTCATCTCAGCTCCTTCTGTTGAATAATCTAACACAACATAAGAGTTTTGCAGTTCTAAATTTGAGAAAAGGTATTATTAATGTGACTCTGAATAATCCTATTAGTTGTGTAGTTGCATAAGAGGCTAATACTCATGCAAAATCCTGCTGCTGACAATTAGACAAACCCTAATACGCTAGAACTGCATTGGGAAGCATATTCTTCTGATGGACTAGTGAGAAAAACTGAGATGGAAGATAAAGAAAAATCATTGACATAGTATTTAAAGAGTAATGAATCAAGTGTTGTTTCCAGTAGGAAATGCCATGCCCAAAGGAAGGGATTCAGAATTCAGAATGTTATCTTGTTCATTTCTCACTCTTTGGAGCAAGACAGTGTATAGATATGTCCCTCTGTCATACATACTGCTTATAGCCAAAAGCAACTTTATTTTTTCCTAGTAGATATTGAAATGAAGGAATATTCTTTTTGCATGATCACTTAGGACTGTGGCATTTAAAGGTCATCATGAAAAGCATCTTCCAGACACCTACTATCAACAGCAACCTCTCAGAGTATTGACTGATAATGATTATGTATTGTTAAAAGTATTTCCTGTCAAATAGAAATAAATGTTTTTCATATTGTTTCTTGCTTCTTGGATAAATAGAAAAAGATAAGATTTTCAGTATTTATTCTACTGTCTGTTCATGGATGTGAACAGCCCCTTCAGAGTTTAATCTTTATAGCAATATTTTCTTTATACATATTACAACCTTGAGTTGAGATTTTAACACCAAATACAGTAAATTTTAGTGTTCAGAACTGACAACAGTGATAATAACAAAACATCCCTAAGGCTGTGTGGTGGCAAAGAAGAGTTTTTAAAGTAACAGAATACGTAACAAATCATCATAGACAATTGTCTCCTTCAATTTCTTGAGCCTTTGCTATTATATTTTCAGACTACCCATTGAAACTGAGAGGAAAGACAGGATAGCTAATTGATAGCAGCTCATTTTAGGAGCAAACAAAAACTAAAACATAGCCCAATGGGGGAGACACTGATTAACTGTTATGTTGGCTGGTTCCCGGAGCACATTTTTGATCTTTTGGCCATCACAAGCTTTGTGGAATCTGTAGGTGTAATTGCTCCTTCCAAGTCGGGTTAAATCAGGAAACAGTCACATTCCTCTTTATTTTGGAACCATGTCAGACTGTGTCCCAGTCACAAACCAGCACACAACCCTGGGATAAACACTGAGCTATGAGGGTTGAGGGTATGTTTTGGCATTGCTTTTTTTTGCAGCAGACAAGAGATCCCTGCTTTCCTTTACTCTTGTTTGCTTCTGCCCTTCCTTATGCTTTATCAACCCAAGTTGTGCTGTAAGGTTGTGTGCTAAGGGAACAATACAGTTGTGCTGCTTTTTATTTTTATTTTTTTCTAAAAGCTTCCAAAAACAGCAGAAGGAATGATTAGCTCAGAGCATGTCAGAGATCAAGGTTGCACTGTGATCCTACAAACATATTTGCGAGAGGACTACCTGCAGCATAGAGGGGCTAAAGCAGGGGAGAGAAACAAGTAAAAAAGGGCAGATAGTGGAAGGATCCTTTTAAACTGCCTTTGTTGCTGGAGGAAATACTCATGGAACTACATACTTGAGAGTTTTCCCTGGGGTGTGGATGGAAATACAGAGACTGATGTATTTGTAAATATTTATGAGTCAGATGCCACAACGAAGGCAGCAGGAAGGCCCAGAGGATAGCAAAGGAATCATGGTAGCACGGCTAAGGGACAGTGTTTTGGGGCTAGGTACTGGGTAGAAAAATTTGGAATTATGATTAGGGATTATGAGCAGTCTCCTGTTAACTGGTTCCTAATGTGTTCAGGCAAGCAAGAATTGATGCCTATTCTCTGAGGATAAACAGAAATATGAGGTAAATTTCTAATTATATTTCATTTCTTCTGCTGCTGGAAACAGCTCACAAAACTCAAAGAATTTAATAGCTGCTTAGCCTAAAAGATTAGCACTATTATATACAACAGAATTGACAAAGAAAGCATGAGTAGCCCAAGGAAGTAGCTTCATTATTAATTATAGCAATTATTTATGATGTTTTTCTTAAGCAGTGACAGTGCACTTAAGACTGTATACAGCCAAACAAAATGCCCAAAGGACCATATGATGACAAGCAGGTGCTGACCATCTGCATCTCATGTCTTTGGTGGAGACTGAAAGTGTTGATCATAAGCTGAAAAGGAAACTATTCATATAATCATAGAAGATATTTAATCTCTTGAACTACTTGTATTGTTATCATACCCAACTGTTACAAAATTTGAATGCTTTCTAATAATTTGTTCTTACAAACAGGAAGCAAAAGATTAATAGCTCTATTACTAAATGGGACACTGAGATTTGATTTATTCAAAGGAATGAGAGACTTGGGGTTTAAACCCAACTCCCCACAGTCATAATAGGTTCAGCCCAGTTTCCTTTTTTAGCTGAGATCTACTCATTCTTGTCCCCTCCCTCGCTCTATACCTGCCCCTTCCAATCTCACTCCTTTTCCCCAGTCCCTTTTCAACAGCTACATCTCTGCTTGCCGAGGATTGTTGTTGCTGTGCCCTAACTCACCTCTAGCACTGACGTGTAGGGAACTGCTCTTCATTTATGGTGTATCCAATAAATTTACTGACCTACTCCTCATCTAGGGTATGCCTCACGTACTAGGACTCATGGATTTTTCTAAACACTAGGGTCATAACATTTCCTATCTTAATGGATTAATGTAGGTAAATTTTTTGGAAGACCTGATACTGAAGGAAGGATTTGAATGAGCAGAGGATCAGAACTGGAAGGAAATTCCACACTTGAAAGTATCAGCAGGAGAAATAAAATGTGATTATGGATGCTTGAAAAGAGTACAAAAGTTCCATTTATACAGTACATCTGTGAAGTGTGAAGATAGGAAAACCACATTCATTCTTTACTGGCAATGAATGAAGGACACAGTAGAACAAATAACATGTTAATATAATAAATAACTTTGTCCCAGGCTCAGCTGTCCAGCTGAATTATCCCAGCTGGTTGAGACATGGGACCTCAGCTGAGCCACGGTAACTGACCACCTGCACACCGCTGGCTCACAGGGAGCATGAAGCAAAATGTGCCACCTTAAACCTGTGCTAGAGATTTTCAGCAGGCGAAGGAGATGCGTATGGTCACATACTAGCAGATCTTTAAGTGACATAACTCAGTTGTTTGTCTAAGTTCTAAGATACACAGCTATGGACATGCCTAATTCTGTTATTTGCTATTTTCGAAATATGAAGTTTTGCAGGTTCACCATTCTTCTGTGTAAACGCTCAAAAAGAAATACTTTTGATCAATGATTTATTAAAAAACCAACATACTGCAGGCATCCTGAGACAAATATATAGAGTGGAAGCAAATGTAATGAGTACTAAGGAGAGAGCTGCCTGATGTGTTAGGCCTGTAACTGCCCTGGAGAGGCAAACACCTCAGAACTCTTCTGCTCAGTTGTCTGTGACGGTTTCACACCATCAGACTAAACCAGGGAGGAGCAAGCCCCAACATTTTCATTGGCACTACTACATTCCACATGCTTATTTACTCTGACTGTCATCAAACTAAAGATAAATCCAGCATCAATATTGCTTTTTTGAAAGGCCTACCAGACAAGATAAATTAAATACAAGCTGCAGCATTCTTTCTGAATTCACGTAATGGGGGAATTTCAAAAACTGTAACGCTGCCTCTCTTACCAAGGATTTGTAACCCATAATTACATTGATACATGTGCCATGTCAGCAACAGCAGTGAAATTCACAGTATTTTTTATGTGAAATGTACTATTTTATTGCATTAATTCACATTTAATGTGTACACAGTAATAACCATAAAGTATGATAACCAAAGTTATATATTTTCTTCAGAACCTTCATTTAGAGAGCTTTCAAAAGAGTCCAAGGAAATTAAAATATCATTCAGTTTACCTGCAGGATATAGAGCCAAAACACTGTGCACTATAATTTCTTTTACAAGCAGCCCCTTCCTCACATAATGTCCCACTTCTGATAAAATACAATAGTCATAATACTTGTACATATTGTTAAAACAGCTGTGCACAAACCCCAGATTTTAGAACTGGAGAAAAATGCACCACTAGAAAGAAACTGTTACTCAGAGTGGGCTGAGGAAAGGAGAGCTGTATGAAAGGTATGAGAGCTGTATGAAGGTATGAAATTCTAGAATTTCTTCTCAGTAGCACCCATAAAGCAGGGATGTCACATTCCATTAGGAAATGTAGCTCATCTCGATAAGGAGCATAAACAAATAGGCACTAAATGGAGCCAAAGTCTTGAAGCCCCCTCTCTTGAAAAGAGAAAGAGCAATATATGAGGGTATGAAAGATTAAAAAGAAGCAATATGATCTTTTTATCTTTCTTTTGTTTAATTCTGCTAGATGCCAGGGCTATATTACACTAGTACTGTTCTAAGCTGAATGCAACCCCCTTCATAATGAAAAGGGGGAAAAAAAATAAGAAATGGGACACAATAGAGTCCAAGAAATGTACCCTCATTAAACAAAGAAGCAGAAATAGTTATAGCTTGTCCTGATACTGGAAAAAACTTTGGTAGAGATAACACAGTAATTAACTCTTCCTTACATACATGAAATGAAATTCCAGGAACATGAAATTGTTACTCATTTAAATTTAATTACACATGTAAAACCAAGTGAGCAGTTGAATAGTTAAGTAATAACTGCACATAAGATTTGTACTGGGTGTAAGAGCAGGAAGCCAAAATACAGAATAGATATCACTGGAATCTGAAAGATAAAAGCAATCTCCAGCACATTATGATTCATGAGTTGGATGGATTTACTTGGAATGACAGGAGCATGCAACACTTGATGGCAAGAAACAGGCATAATAAGAGCTGGCTTTTATCACCTTTGGCTTGCCAGAACTTTGTGCCAGTAGCTGTCACAGATTAGAAATAAGAGTTTAGATTTCTCTCCGTTGCAACAAAACATTCAGTGAGAAAAACACCTTCGTGTCTTCCAGCTCCTGAACACTTAAGACTGGCATAAAGAGAGAAGATGACTTGACACAGAAATGTAAGAGTTGACCCCCTGACTCTGAACAAGACCAATGCTGGCACAAGAAGAAGGTTCCACAGCAACTTCCTTTCACATTGTAGTGGGTCTGGCTGAGCTGATTTTCCCCATAGCAGCCTTCATGGTGCAGTGTTTTTGTGCTGGGAGTTAGAAGGGTGTTGGTAACACACCCGCATCGTGGCTGCTATGCTAGCACAACATCAAGGCTCTTCCCAACACTCTTCCCACCTCAGTGGGACAGGGAGCAAGATCTGGGAGGAGATACAACCCAGACAGCTGACCCGAACTGACCAATGGGATATTCCATACCATATGACATCAGCTCAACTATAAAGGGAGAGGGCAGGAGAAGGACAGGAGAGCATTCGTTGGGAAGACGCTTGTCATCTGAGCAACGGCTCCACGTTCTGGAGCTCTGCTTCCCGGGACAGGCCCGACACCGCCTGCAGATGGGAAGTAGAAAATAACAGCTCTGTTTGCTTTGCTTCATGTGGCCTTGCTCTCTGCTTTCATTAAACTGCTTTTATCATAACCTACAGGCTCTTTCCATCTCATTCTCTCCCCACTTGCCCTGCTGATGGAGGTAGGGGGATGTGATAGAGGGACTTGGTGGCTACCTGGCAGCCAGCCAAGGTGAACGCACCACACATGTTTTAGATACAAGCTAACTAAATATACTTAGCTGTATAAGAAAATTACTTTCACATTACACAAGTGATCAAATGACAGAGACTGTACCAGAATTAAATACGCATTCAATTTGGAGAAAAGTTCCATGCTCCACAACTACCATTCTCACCTTTTCACTCTGTACATGGTTTTATTATTATTATAACCAGTCCTTAAAACTACTCTAACTTGAAATTTCTTGATAACACCACAAGGTTCAAAACTTTTTTCTGTGCAGAAATCCATGGTACTGTGATGCCTTTGATGATTGAATGGGATTCCCGGTAAAATATGCAGGTGGAAGTTCATGTCCACTGCTGCAAAACATCACAAGAAAGCACTTACTGCAAGACTGTGGGGCAGTGACACAGATAAACTCCTGAGCAAAGCACTGGGATCTCTTCTGCTTCCAGACAAGACTCTTGAATCTCTTTGGAGTTTGTTAGTCACCCTTGTGTTCACATTGATTAAATTTGTTTGTAGAGGTCCTGAAGATCATATTGACAGCACTTCCTGCTTACATTTTAAGTGGCAAGAAGTAGAAGAGTATGAGCTGACATGATATGACAAATGGAAAAATTAAATGCACCACCGTGTAGCACTTACACTCATCTCCTGCTCACCCCTTGGCATTTTGACTGTGTCGGGAATGGAAGTCAAATGAATGGGTGACACTTGGTTTTGCCAAGATAGCTGTGTTATTGGTGATTTATGGCTGAATTCCTTCATAAGTACACAAATTAGCAGGGAAGGTGAAAGTTAGCTAATCAGAAGATTTGTAGAGTTCTTGATTCCCAGTGGTAATTTCACTGAAAAATAAATCATGTAAGCTATAAATTTAAAACAACTGTGAAGAAGGAGAGCAGATGGAATAAAAGGCTGTTTGAAAATGACCACACAGTGCATATGTCTGCAACTACAACAAAATACAGTCTCTCTCCTAGGCATACCTGCAGGTTTAGGACCTGATTCTGATCTTACTTCTACTTGAGCATAAATCAGAAAAGCAGATTGATTGAACTTACCAAAGTCACACTGGTTTAAGAAAAAAAAAACACTTTCTAGAGTAAAATCAAGCTTAGAATTTGAACATTGGTACTTACATAGTAGATAGTACAGTTAAACTAAATGCAGAGGCATCGTATGACAGGCCAGAAGGGATTTGAAGGAATAACACTAAGGACAGGTAACCTATCAATAAAACTTTTTTCAAGCATACCATTACCAGATAGCCTGACAGAGAGTCAGAGGGGACCAATAGGCAATCAAAGTATGAAAGGAACATTCAAGGAAGACGAGGCTATTGCAGGAAAGCTAAATTAATTTATTGCATCAGTGTTCATTATAGAAGAGAATGAGGTCCTGATATCAGCCATTCCTTATGGGAGATAAGGCTGAGGAACTGGCTCAAATTCAAGTGTCAATAGAAAAGGTTTTAGAGCAAATTGACACACTGAACCGTAAGAAATCTCCAGGAACAGATGGTATTCACTGAAGATTTATAACAGAACCCAAATATAAAATCACAAAACTATGAACAGTAGTGTCTAACCTATTGCCAGAAGAACAGAAGGCAGGAAATGTGACACCAATCTTTATATGAAGGACTCCATAATAAAGGGTGAGATTAAAAGATGCCTGGACAAACACAATATATTGCACAATACATAGTGAAGGAAGATATTCCTTATAAAGGTATTTGAGTTTTTAAAAACTGTCAACAAGCATGTAGATTACAGTGATCCTAATGCTTAATGTACTTGGATTTTTAAAAGGCTTTTGAAACATTCCCTCATTAAAGGCTTCTACAAAATAAATTACCAGGGGATTAGTGGGAAGCTGTTGCCTTGGATTAGCAATGACTTAAAGGCAGATGACAAAGAATAGCTGTAAATGGTCAACTTTCTCAACCAACAGATCTCCTAAATACCAGTAGTTGGATTTGTACTGTTCATCATTCTCCTGTGCTACCTGGCAGAGGGGCTTCCTGGGATGTAAGACAGAAGGGACATCCAGAGCTCACTTGACAGGGGAATAAAATGGCAAATGAAGTTCAGTATCAGTAAGTACATGGTAATGCATTTTGAGCAAATCAGTCCTGCTTATAAAAAGAAGGGAATCTGAATGAACTATCTCCATTCTGGAGAGAGATTTGAGGATTACTGGGGTTAATTCTGCAAGATCATCTGCCAGATGATGCTATCACTGAGGGTAACTAGAGTGCTACTACTTCGTAGGAAAGGTACTGAGAACAAAATGGGAAACATTTGAATAAAACTCAGACGTGTAACAGGTTTAACACTGTATACAGCTCTGGTGACCCTATTTCAGAAACCTTTCAATAGAACTAAACTGAGGCAAAGATGGCAATAATCCTGGCTAAAAAGCTACAGAGCAGGCTAGGTTCAAAATATGACAGAGATTTATAAAACAGAAAATTATGTCAGTGTTGTAGGTAGTGAATTGTTACTTGGTGCTTTTCACAATATTAAGAGCTAGAGAACATTCAGAGGGCAGTAATTTTAAAACAAACAAAAGAAAAAGTTTTTATACACTGTATAATTGTGGAACTCATTGCTTCAGGGTGGACACCAAAATTAAAATGAATCAAGAAAAGGATTGGATGAGTCCCTGGAGGAGAGGTTCATTAATGAATTTTAAACACAATTCTACAGATGCTGTCTCTGTTTCAGGAAATCTAACCAACCAGCTAAAGCTGGAAGAGTAGAGAAGGGAAAAAGATGCCTTTACATGCTTTGTTCTTTAAGTATCTGATGCTGCCTTCTATCAGAAATCTTCATGTCACCTAGAAGTGAAGATCTTGTATAGTTGAGAATTCATTGGCAGTAATATACACTGTAAAGCTCTTTTGTCCTATGTTGGTAGTAGAGTGACATTAATAATGAACAGAGATGTAACCTTAAGTCATGAAAGTTTTCTTTTTCTTTTCTGCTTTGAAAATATAAATTTAGTATGTTCATAACTGAAGAAACATTTTAACTTTGTGTTTTTACTTTTACTACTTCCTCTCATTTCTGCAAAAGTGTTGAGTGATGCAAATACTTCTGCTCTAAGATTGGGTTTTGCAGATCCAGTCTTTAATTCTACAGATCACGGAAATATGTAAAAGAAGTGAAACTGTTGAAGAGCACATCGTATAGTTTTAAAAAGGCCTAGAACAGGCTACTAGGGTAAATACACAGCAAGATCTGTATCTGTTCACAAACAGACATGGACACAATGCACAGATAAAACCAGAGATGCCAACAGAACAGATAGGGTGCCAATGAATTTATTGAAATTCATCAAGTCTGAAAAAAATGACTAAGGAAAGGTATCTTGTACACTTCCAATAATAAATGCTAATGAGTAAGAAACAAAGCTACCAAATTTGTTTTCTTATGTGATTCGTATTTCCAAATTCAGATTTGATAAATGAGAAGAACTGCTCAATTTTCCACCATTTGCCTCAGGCGTATGCTGTTTTCCTCTCAGCCTGAAGTTCTCTTAATTTGGCTGCCGGGAGGCTTTCTCTGCAGCATCTCCTTTGTTGAGAGCTCCTGCTTAAGTTCTGCCTCTCTAAGAGAATAAAAGATATGCTCCAGCTTTTCCTCTATCCAGGGTGGAGATAAGAGGATATAAAGAGAATCCTTTAACTTCCATCAAAAATCTGAGATGTTTTGGCATAAAACAAACACAAATGCAGACCTGCAGAGACAGTAAATTCCTCTAAGTGGGTATCGTGGATGTAAAAAATAGTAGAAAACCTGTTAAAGCAAGATCTTCCTCAGACAGCTCCAGGTTTTGTAGGGCTACCTCGAAAACAAGTTTCCTACCACTCATATAACTCATATGAAACCTATTTACTCACTTATGGATCAAATTCTTAATTTTAGGCGGACACAACAGATCAGGTAAAGTAGGCTGCTTTCCTGAACTACATCTGATTTGCACAGTGGGGGTAAATTTTGCCATGTGCACACAACCCAATGTGTTCTGTAGTTAAGGACAGCTTTGGCAGGAATCTGCAGAGAGGCTAAGGGGAGCACAGCTGGCTGCACTCACTTCACAGCACCGTATAAAAAGTGTGTTTCTACTCTAAGTAAGCCTTTAGAGTCTACAGAGAGGGCTAGAACCCTCCACAAGGAGGTTCATCCACTTTTCTTGGGTACTACTTAAGATGAGATTAATTGGACTCTTAATAGGTCTGTTTCTCTCATTGGGTATTAGAGGAAGCCTGGCTGAGGAGTTTGCATTGAGTGTGTTTTATGAGGTTAGGTGAGGGGAATCCTATCCATAATTTAAAAAAACCCAGCAGCATAACCTGTGTGAAATTGCTATTTGAGTGGAGTAGATACAGTTTGTACCTCAGACTTCAGCTTGTTCAGAAGATCTTAAGTAAAGGATAGTGCTTCTTGAACAATACTTGTAACTGCATAGTGTAAAACTGCATGGACTCAATAAAACAGAGGCGAGGCTGCTATAATGAGCAATTCAATTCAGCAAAGAGCCCAAAGGTAGCAACCACTGTGCACTTCAATTCTTTAATCCAGCTGCTGTGTAACAGCAACAGTACCAGCTTGCCACCAGAAGGTGAATGATGCCCTTCTCTCCTTATCTCTTCTTCCTCAAAATTTGCTGTGACACATGAACTATGGTATCTTGCTCTGCAGAAGTTGTAAAGCATCTGAAGAATAGCCAAACCCTCTTACTCTATATTCTGCTTCACAAGGACTTTTCTGAAAGTTGAAATGTGTATAACAGACAGGAAATAAACTATGACATAATCTAGGGAATTAGGAGAACTCTAACCACTGAGAGAAATATAGGAGTTGCAGCTTGTTTTGGCTTGTGGGAGAACAAACTCAATCCCTAATACCACATCTTCACTAGGCTTTAGTTTTCAGTTCCAATAAACTGTGAAAATTAGTGTAATGAAGTCCAATTTAAAAATAAGCAGTATACAAACTATGCATAGTGCTGTCCCATAAATATATCATCTATGATGAGATTTACACTTTGGAACTGCGTACTTGCCAACTTTTTTTTCATTCTTGCTTGCAATTGATACCAAGTATACTTTCTGAATGTATTTTGGTCTCGAAGCATAGTGCTATGTCCTATTATGTTCTGCACACAAGCAGTTAGAAGATTATATGGCAGCCACCAGCATTGTACAAGTCAAAAGTGATTTACCATGGATACGGGTGCCTCTTGATGAATATTTCTAAGATTATACAGCTGTTGTTTATCAAGTATCATTTATAAAGCATTACATGACAGTAAGCTATAAAGAATGCATGTGCAGGCTTGTAAAATGAAACATAATGCTTAGTAATTTAAAAAATATATTCATTGTAGATTTAATTGTTGAATAGTTATGTTGATTTATACCACATAAATGGGGACTTTATGATTCACAATGACTTAGCAGACAGTGAACTTCACTGCATCACTAAAATTGGTTTATGGGACCGAGTTGCAAAAAATGTTAAGTGTGTTCATAGGAATGAGTCCTGCATTCTCTGCACTGCTGAAACTCTGCACTACTTTTGGCTCCGCTTGTTCACACAGGAACACCACTGGATTCAGTCCGACCAGACTGACTGAGTCTAAATGTTTATAAGGTGACTAGTTATAGACTTGAGTTAAATCAGTAACACCAGTCCTGTTTCTAATATGCTGGTAATGAGACTTTCTTCAAAAAATTATTCTGTAATTTAAAATCAATTAATAACCAAACTTTCATTAGAAACTTGCACTTTTAGTTAAAAAAGATACAATTTATAAGCAAAAGTTCAATAGCTGGAGAGGATTAATGAAATAAAAAATTAAAAAGGTAATTTAGCAATTGTGATATATTTCTGCCTTGACTCAATGTCCCGCTATGGGCTGGACTCCCCATAGAGACAGTAACTCCCACAATTCCCAGTCTACATCAAGTCCGGACATTGCTAGTATTAAACCTGTGTANGAATGAATATTTAAATTTTGTATTATTTTTAAAAGTATGTCTAAATTTCTGAAGGAGTTCTGGTGAAATTGTGCTCCCTGACCATCTCTGACACCTCTGTGGGCAGTCCTAGCTGAGAAGCCTATGGTTATAAGGGAACGGAGAATGACTTTCTTACCTATTCTGTGAAAAAACTTATTCAGTAGCTTGCCTATTTCAGCGCACAGAGAACTTCAGTATCAAAAGTCTGTATTCTTCATAAATTCTTCTGTATTCTTTCAGTAAATGAAAAGCAAACACTATTTTCTTAAAAATTTAAAGAGTAAGTCTGACAAGTGTAGTGAGCCAAGAATAATCTAATAATGTTGGATCCCAGGTGAATGTATAATTGGATGCAATTCATCACAGTGCCTGTCTAATTTTTTTTCTCATAAGAAAGCAGTAAAAGAAAACCTGTTAGTTTTCTGAATGAGTGAGCAGTAGCCTTGTAAAATGTGTGTAACTGCTTGCATACGCAGAGGAGTAAACATACGCAGCATTCAGACATATGCTTTTGTCATGTGTTTGCACACCTGTGACTGTAGAAAAAGAAATGAAGCTATATTATTCCAGGCTTAAAATTAATGCACCATGTTTAGTTACTGAATACTTATAATACAATCTGAACCTAAAATACTACCACAAGAAAAGTGAAATTCTTGCCAAATTCATGGGTAAGATTATTAGATCTTTCCTGCTTTGTCAGTTGGTAACCTATCTGCTCTTGACTGTTTCTGTAAGCTATGATGAATTCTCAGTATAGAATTTCTGTACATGTAGCATGTATTTTGCTCTTTCTTTTGCCTGTTTATTTTGAAAGATTGGATGTGGATTTGCGCTCACACCTTTGAAAAATACCAATGCCCTTCCTTAACCCACAAACCAAATATTGAATGCAACAGGAATTTCCTACAAATATGTTAGACGATGAATACTTGACTCTGATCTCACAGGAACACTTTGAATAGAAAAATCAGAAGTACTAGAATTCAATTATTATGATAGTTCAATTAACCTCTATTGAACAGATGTAGAAATTATACCTAATTATACGTGTAGCTGACTTCAGACATGGACCTCTGCCCACTGAGGACTAATCTAAGATCACCAAATTCATATCACTTCAGACCTTTGCTCTCAGAAATGAGTACTACAGTAAGTGATTTCACCATTAAATATCCCTCTAGCACCATAATCTTTCTAAAAGTCTGTTCAGTGCTCAATTTTATACTAAGAAACTTAATGTGATATTCCCAACTGTTATCACAGAAATCCTAAAGGAAAGGTCACAGATAAAAAGGGATTTTACTGTAAGCTTTGCTGAATATTGCTGTAAGCCTACCTCGCTTTGGCTCCACAGGCATACACCAAAATGCATACATTTGTACCTCCAATATTGATACCCTCTTATTGTGGTGACTAGAAAATGTTTGGAATGTATTGCTTTGCACAAGGCCCAGTGCTAGGCTGTATTCTGAGAACTGAAGTGGTATATATGTAGTATGAGATGTTCCTCTACCACATGGTATTTTCTGTCTAACAATAAATTATAATTTTTTATGATCCAGCAAGTTCCCTAACTTCTAACAACCTTTTCTTAACACAGAGAAAACAAAGCTCTGCAGCTACAAACAGAAATTAGAATACATTAGTGAATACTAATGTATTATAGGAAAATATTACCTGCATTGTCTGTGCAATGTCATTTTTATTGCTCTCATATTAAGACTACAGAAAGAAAAATGAGCACAGAGTTTAAAGGAAGTGGCTCTTTCCCCCAGATATGTTTGGGCTTACCATAGATTATTTGTCCACTTACTTTTCTCATGCTAGCACCATTGCATGGGGAAGAAAAGAGTCTGTTCCATTCCTCCATGAAATTTATTTTTCTATCTGTTGTTGAGATTGACTGTCATCTTCTTGTTCTCTCTTTAGCTATTTTTATTAATATCTTAATTTTCTTACAGCAGCTGGTTTCCAGAGGGAGTCTGTGGGCTGTCATCCAGCAAGAATATTCACCACCGTCTTGTGAGTAAAAAAGAGATTAACTCTGTTGTTGGCACTTCTTGGATACCTGTTGATGGGGAAAACCTTCTGTCATGTATCTAGGCTCCTTGTAAGGTCTCATTGATCTAACTTTTCTTCTTAACATTCTGGTGAATCGTCAGCATTAGCTGGAGCATATTCCCATGGAAATTACACTAGAGATGAAAATTCTCCATTTTTTTCTGGACCAGTGCACCTTGGATTTCCAGTGGTTGTAACATTTAGCTGCTGTTGACCATAGCTTTCCTATCTTTGAGGCTGCTTTCTTCTTTTGGATTCCTTTGGCAAATATGATGTTACCAATAAGCAAGATAGGGTGGAGGGGAGAAAGAGTCAAATATTCTTCTGTGGCAATACTGTGTCTATACAGGGTCTCATAGGTCTGAACACAGTGTCTTCTTCCTTAGAGCTGCCAGTATTTTACTGGTAAAGGGATCTACTCCCATTGGTAAAATCAGTTACTTTTTATGAGACAAAGTGTTTATCCTAAGCTAGAGAAAGGAAAATGTAGGTGGACTGCCTAAATGTATACCATTGGTGTAGACTTGTGGGTAAATTAATATTCTTAACAGTGAAATGGTTTTCAGTGTTTTCTTCTGTGTGGTGATCATTTTACTGAGGTAGTGTTGACTAGGCCATTTTCTTTTTTATTTGTGATTACACTGAACATCGCACCCATGTTTACTGCAGGATAACAACCCCGTGGAAAGCCAAGCAATTCCAGTTTTTGAACACTGGGAAGTATTTAATGTAATTATAGCTTCTTTTAAAACAACTAGCAGCTTGGAAATATGGGAAAGCTGCAGAGTGGATAACTACTTGAATACTGCTGCTATGATTGTTTTTCCCATAATGTATCTCTTTTAAATAATAAAACTTTGTTATTGGCATGGTAATCTAGTAAGAGATTAAACTTCAAGCCTATTAACAGGGAGGATATTGTCTCATATTGTATATAAACTCCAGTTTATGCATTACATTTTGTAATTTACAATTATTGTCTTCTATTGTCTACAAGCAATTACATTTACAGTAAGCAGGTTGTAACAACAGTACTAAGACAGACTTGCTTCCTATAAACTTGTGTCCTACATCTTCTCCAAAATCACCCTGGCTAGCTAGGTTTCCTCTTACCCAAATCACTTGCTGTTGTATCTGCAGTTGCCTTTCCCTGATCTTACTTCCTTCCACCATAACATTATAGAATGGTCTGGGTTGGAAGGGACTTTAAAGATCACCTAGTTCCAACCCCCCTGCCATGGGCAGGGAGATCTCCCACTAGACCAGGTTGCTCAAGGCCCCATCCAACCTGGTCTTGAACACATCCAGTGATGGTGCATCCAGAGCTTCCCCAGGGAACCTGCTTCAGCATCTTATCCCCCACATAGTGAAGAACTTCTTCCTCATTTCTAATAAAAATCTACCCTCTTTCAGTTTGAACCCATTACTACAAGCCCTCATGAAAAGTCATTCCCCAGGTTTCTAGTAGGCCTCCTTCAGATACTGGAAGGCTGCAATAAGGTCTCCTCAGAGTCTTCTCATCTCCAGGCTGAACAACCCCAACTCTCTCAGCCTGTCCTCGTAGGAGAGGCATTCCAGCCCACTGATCATCTTTGTGGCCCTCCCCTGGACCCACTCCATCCTCTTACTCTTTTCAGATAATTGGCTCACCTCCTCCAAACCTTCCTGATGTATCCACCAGACCATAAGCTCCCTCCTGTGCCCCCCATCTACACTTTATACTGCCAGGTGAAGAAAAGTCTGCAAGAACAGGCTGGCATTAACTGGCTGGTTAGCCAGGTAGTGGGCATGTGTAATACTAGACACCAGATCCTACATAGGCTGACTTTCCTCCCTTTGGCAACAGCACCAGCAAGGTCTCTGTCCTCCACCTAGGCATGGAGTTCATAAGACTTGCAACAACTTATATCTTTGAGACTTCTGACAAATTTAAGCAAAGATAGTCACTGGATTAAAAAATTAATGTGGAAGGAGGTCTAGCAAAAAAGATAGTGCAGCCACATCAACTTTATGTGTGGAGAAAATCGAGCTAAAAGTGATTTTCACAGTTGTAAATTAAGATGTGAAACTTGAAAAGGAGGAGAAGTTCTTTTTAGTTCTTCTTTCTTTCTTTTTTTTTTAGATGCAATGAAACCTTAAATATCCAGTGTGGTCAAGATCTGTTCCCCAAAAGACTCATGACTGATACATTGCCTGCCTTCCTGTCTGGAAAATTAGGATATAAGCTTCTGAACTCTTACAGGTTTTTTTCCTCAGTACATTGCTGATAAGAAGTTCCAAAACCATTTTCTCTGGTGTAGAATTAATCCAAATGGAGAAGACAATACTACTAAATGAAAAAGACAGCATTTCTCATTAATTTGTGGATGTAAAAATACAAGACAGTGGAGCTGCCTTGAGCTCCTAAAGTCCTGAAGTGATTTAGTTGTCTGAGTGTTCAGAGAATTTTGTGGCTGCTTAGATGAATACACACTGTGGGAAGGCAGAGAAATTGCTGGTTGCACAGTCCAGAATTTCCAAATGCAAAGGGACAAATATTCAAATAACTTGTCTGCCCCCATTATTTCGTTTGAATCCCCCTGAAAAAAAAAAATACACTCTCTCACACAAATACCTTTATGCAGACACATCAGTTATGACTGCAGCTGGACTTTTTGAGGACAAATGCATATTATAAAGCCATTTTTATATGTGGCACTTTTACTAGCACAGTCTCAGCAGAGGCCCAGGATTGAATAAGGATTGAATAAGCATTAAAATTGAAGTGCCTTCATATTCAAAATGGTGCTCACTCATCCCTGGTCGGAGTGGAACAAAGGCAAACTCAGAGGAGCGTGCATGGCTGGTAGTACTCTAACCGCCCATAGACAGATAAAGGATTTTTGTTTCAGATGTTTGCTACCCAGCAGAGTCCAAACAAAAGGAAAACGTCATTATGGTGTGTCATTTGTGCTGCCACTGCCAGACTTCAAAATGTTACGCTATTTCCTCCTGTCTTAGTGTAACACAACCATTATTCTGTGTAATCTATATCATGCTTGTATTGCCGAAGCTGCCATACTATAAATTTGACACTCCGAGGGCAACTAAGACATATTTAAAACATGAGAGCAATGGAAATCTTCCATGATATATTACGCACAAGAATAATAAGTAAAAAATTCCTCTAAAATATTCTAAGGCCAAAGACCAGTCAGGTCAGGACCCTCCTATGCTATGGGCTGTAAAAGCATTTAGCAAATGACTGTTCTTTCCCCATAGACTTAAGTAGATGAACCAGTCACCTGGGGGAAGAGGAGAAGGACATAATGCCACAGAAGGAGGAAGATTAATAGGAGAGAGTGACACAACTTTCAACATAGATAGTTCTAATCGAAATTATTACTTATTGTATTTGAAAGCCAAGCGTTACAAGTTAATGCTTGTGCTTGGACCTTCTCAGATAAACAAGTTTCAGACTCATCTTGTGAGCATATTGAAGTGAAAGAAGTAAATAAATTCTTTAACTAAAAAATAATCTCATGTGTATAAATTATTTCAAGAAGTATTTTCCATGTTTACAAAAACTGATGCCATTTGAAACAAAACTTCACTCAGATCATAAATGCCCTTGATACTACCTTACAGCTGGCCACAAAGAGAGAAGGCTGGTCTAAGTATGTTGTGCATTCGTGGAGTTTTTGAGTTTAATTTTAATGGTGTCTTGACGGTTGTATTATTTGCATTCAGCTTATTCAGTTTTTTTTCTGTAGAAGAGGTACTGATTTTTGTGCTAGTCAATGGAAAGCCCAAGCAATGCCACAGTGCAAAGCAAGCAGCAAAAGAACACAACGGAATAATGTTCTTTTAAAATGGAAATGTGAGTTAAGTAGGGCAATGACAAAATCTAGCAGGGAACCACATGTTTGGGTGAGAACGAGAATATGGCTGGTGATGAAAGCCATCTGCAACGGAAGAGGGAGCTCTCACTGCACCGGCCCGCCAGCTGGGAGGGGTGAGTTGCCTCCTCCAGCTGAGGCCGTGGAGGTGGTGGTGCCCATTCCCTCCCCCTCTATTTTCACTCCTGGATATGATTCAATGCAATTTTCATATTACTCCTTATAGAAAGCTATAGCAGAACGCTCCACAGCAAATTACAGTCAGATATGAGCAATGGATGAGACTTGGTAACGCTCACCAAGTCTAGCTGTCAGAGGGATATTTTCCTGAGTTAGGGAGGCACATTTTATCCCCATAGCAATAACTCTGTTTCTTCCTGTATTTGCACAAAACCCAAACACACTCGGGAAAGTACTACAGCATAAATAATAAATATCAACTGTGTTTATGACAATGAAGAATGCAAACTGAAAGCCTGATATAAAACTCACTGAATTTAATTAGAAGATTCTGACCTCACTGGGTTGAACGAAACAGTGACAGCATAATTTTGCAAACCTCCTCAGAATAGCTGTTGCTCCCATACATCACCCTTTCTTGTTTTAATAAGCTGTTCCATGTGACTGAGGAAGTAGTCAAAGGTTAACATAGATAAATAGCTATGTTTTATCCTCCATAAACAATTATGCCTAGGGTCTCAATTACAGACACCCTAGTGGTATTGCTTGTTTGCTTGTTTGTTTGTATCGTTTTGGAAATAATTATTTCCAAATAAGCATAGAAGAATTAAATACTTAAGACTCAATGTGATACTCTGAAAAGATGGCCAGAAAGCATCTAGATGCTTGGTGTAAAATTGACTCCAATGTAGGGACATTAAAGGCTTGGCATGTTGTAGGTGTTGAGTGCCCCTATGAGATGCCCTAGGGTATCTCTCCTGATCACCAGATATCTCTCCAGAAGGAAACTAGAAACTATATTTCAGCCCATGAATCATGTCCCATCATCCAGGAGTGTCTGTTTAAAACCTGGAGCAGATCCTACAATGAAACAATAACTTGCAGCGGCAATGGATCTACGGTATGATTAACAGTCAAGCATATGCTTAATCTTTTCTTCAGCCAATGCCACTCACTCACAGCATATCCAAGGATATGTTGGAGGACAACAGAACATAGGTTCATTTACCACCTGGTTCCCTATTACATGGGATATTTGTTGCTATCCCATAAGGTCCTAGGGAAGGTAAGTGCGCTATGTGCATCCATACAGCAATCAACTTGTAAAAGACTGTAAAAAGAAACTGTTAAAATAAGTCATCTAAAAACATCCTTACATACAGTTCTCCACACTATTCACTTTGGGAGTCAGGTTACAGGAATGTCATTTCAAAAGTAATTGCAGGTCTGAATATCTGCCCTAGAGGCTGAATTCAGGAAGTAGAGCCAGGGAGAAGTACGTTGAGACAGTGCCAATAAGAACTTCCTACATGTGCTGGTAGGACTTAACTTTTCTGTATTATATATAAATATTTTTAAAATGTATATGTATTAAAAATGACACATTTATTAAGACACATTTATAAAGACACATATATCCCTATGGCTGCTTGAACTGATTATTATGGATTTTCCTCTGTTTAGTTTTACCAGAATTCTAACCAGCAACAGAAGTTTCAATATGGTAGAAACTCCTTGAGGACCACAGATTCCACCATCTACAAAGATTCTGGATACTGTAGGCATTCCCAGGGCTCAGATTTTAGGTGGACTAAAATTATGGAGGAATACAGAGTCTGCAACTTATAGGCCAGGCCCACTAGTTGGGTATGTACTGTGTTGAGAACTTCAGATTTTTTAAGTCCTCCTCTAGATCCAGTCTTCCACTATTTATTTGCATAGTTGCATGTTTCTGTTTTTTTCTTAGCTGGCCAGATTATTATCTCTTTTTTGTTTGTTTTATTTTCCTTATCCTGAGTTTGGTATGCTCACATTTGACTTGTATATTGTTCCATCTTTCAAAGTACTGTCCCAGGTCACTAACATAAAAGTCTTGTATCTGGCACCAGTGCAGATGCAAAGGTCCTTGCCAGTGTTTAATAAATATGAAAGTTTCTCAGGAAGCATGAATCCAAAAATAATTTTATCAGGTATTGGATTGTTGATGGCTGAGTGATATCACATTAAAAGATGACACAGGGACCTTTGTAACACAGATTTGTTCTTCTTCTCCAATCAGAACCCCAAGCATAGATCACTGATGTGATTTACACAGTACATCCCTTCCATTACTTGCAGGATAGACACTAGTTCATACTTGCCTGAAGATGCCTCAAGCTTTGACTTATACCAGCCATTCAGATTCCTCTGCCAGAACATGCAGCTTCTGGGGGCAAACTGCAACACAATGTTTCATCAGTGTATCTGTAACTGTCCCTGGTCCTTCATCCCTTAGTGGATGAGGAACCAAATCCTTCCAAGAAGCATATTTAGCTGCTGCATACTATCAGCAAAGCATATTTCTATTCAATATTTCTGCTAACATCTTTTTGGTGGTGCTCTGCAAAGTAGCAGGCAGCGTAATCCTTGTAGTCTGTGAATTCCATACCTACTTTGATCAGCTTTAAGGACTCCTACAAGAATGAAATACTCCACTTTTATAGTCAAATACTTGGGTTCCCTGTTGTTTAATTTGTGACCTACAAATAACACTGATCTGTGCCTACTGGATGCATCAATTCCTTTAAGAGAAGACCTAGCAGAAATTTTGGAGGAATTACATATTATCGTAAGTGTATGGGACAAATCCAGAAATACAAACATAGCTTGATTTAGACATCTGTCTTTCTGTAACTTATTTTATAATTCTTTCTCCATCCATCCAAATCAAGTTTCTCCGTATTAGCTAAGTCCACAGTACTTTAGCCAGCTGTTTTTATTTATTTACTTCCATATCTGTAAGAATTTTTCAGCCCTATACATTTTTTCCTTCAATTAAGGTTCCAGTTCATTGCCATTGGTTATATGCCAAGGTGATATGATTTCTTACAAATTGGCATTGCTTTCTGCAATTTTACATACTAACTCCTTAGAGACCTTTACAACCTTTTCCACTCCCACTAAATAGTCCTCCCATGTTCTTCATGTTGTCTTACCTATACGCTTTCTACCTGATACTCCCTGCCAATTCATCTGGGGGAAAAACTCAAGGAATACTTTTTTAAACACACTGTACCTAATTATCTCTCCCAATCTTCTCATCATCATTGAATAAAATGCTTAGGTAACAAATGGGGTAGCTGTTCTAATGCCTTCCTTCTTTGTCTTTTATGCATGCACTCTTAAGTCATCACCAAGCACAGTAGAGGAGATTTTGCAACATCAATTATACTGGTTGGATTTTTCATTATCTTTATTTTTTACTTCCTTTATCAAGCATTCTGAAGTCATGGCACCCATGTGTTGCTTAATTCAATTCCCAGTGAGATAACAGAAGACCAAGCTGATACAAAAAAGCCTAAAGGAGTTCCAGCTGAGTATTTGTAGCTGCAGATGTTCCTATGATCTCAGCTGCCACCATCAGTTATTATTGCATGATGGTCTGATCGCACCACACTTCTATTTTTCATCTCTAAAGAAAAAATATCATCTCTGTTACCTAGTAAGCATGGCAGAGACAAAATTCATGCTCTAAACTCTGTCCAAAGACTCCATGTTTCTTCTTACCAGTATCTTGTAGAAAAAAAAATAAAATATTGCTAGGGATTGAGTTGTTATTATTAATACCTTGGGATTTATACCATGTCCTTAGGTGAGTGCTGGTGTTGCAACAAATATTCATTTAAGTGTAGAGAAATCCCTCCAAGGTCAGTGGGACTCTGGACTTCTCTTGTCTGCTGGCTGACGTTTCAAGTCCTGCAGGATATTTTTTCTTCCTTTCAGCACATGATGCTTTTCATTAAGGAAAGTAATTTTAGATTCTGAGTCTCAAGCATTTTGCAGCTTTATATAAGCTGATGTCTCCAGACCATACAATAACAGATACCTGGGAGGCTCTTTATGTCAGTTTGTTTTAATAGCTGCTGATGCTGGCCCAAGTGGATCTGCACATCCTGCTTTCCCTGGTAAAGTTTTCTTCTGCGTAGGCAATTCTATTTCAGATTGACATGATTGCCTCCATATAGCCAACAAATGTTATCCAGCTTGGGATCCGCCTGGGAATCCGAGTCTCTCACCTGAACTCTTAGGTCCACAGCAGGTAACTCGGAGCTGCAACACCTAGTTTTTAATTCAGCTAGTTAGCCTGTACTTGAGGCTGGCAATTAACAGCTGCTACATTTAAGAAGAGCCTAATTTCTGCTTTCACATTTGTAAATACATAAATACATCTCTTGTACTTTTATCTATCATATTATTGACCTTCACTAGCAGATCGTGAAATTCTCTGTGTTAAATTGTTCTTAACCTTCTTTTCATAAAGGATTTGCTCAGTTTTTGCATAGTTGCATCTTTACTGATGAATTAATATATGATACAGAAATTGTCAAGGGATCTCCTGAGCAAAATGCAGGGAAATTAATGATAGACTCCTTAATGTACACAAGTGCCATTTCTCCTTCCTATAGTACAAATTCTTCCTACAGCAAGTGACTACACAAAACTTTTCGAAGTTGCATCTGGTCACAGACTCAGCATAGTCTTTGCTGCTGTCTCAGAAACATTGCTTTGATTCAGAGCATTTTGAAATGTTTTGTTTTGAGTTCTTTTTCTTTACTTTTTTTTTTTATTATTTCCAAGTGACTTTTCTAAAAATAACTCTGAGCTGTATGCCTGCAAATTGCCTAAAAACTGATAAATAGAATTTGACCAGAAAATCCACTTTTAGCACTCCTTCCTTGCTCTATTTTCTTTCTTCTTTATAGTCTAAAGGAAGAGTCTGACTAATCTTTCACGAACTGTAGGGAAAACAGGAGAATCTTGAATAGAATTTATGTAACGTATTCAATCCCCTCCTATGAGGACTTGAGAGGCATAGTCATTTCACTTGAAGATGGGAGACGGGTACAAAAGGATTATCCAGAGTTCTTTGGATGATTTAAGAAAGGCTGCCCTACTTAACAGGATGGTTAGCCTTTCTGCTGCTTGCACTGGAGGATATAGAAGAAAACGTACCCAGTAAGCCTTAGGAAGCCAGGAATTATGAGGAGTTTCACAGGAGAGCAGCTAAGAAATCAATATAATGTTCTAGAAGTTCCCCCAAGCTAGGAGATGAAGGAAACAAAAAAAAGGACCTAATGTCAAACCTCTGACAGGAGCCTAAAATACAGCAACATTGACTTCAGACTCTTCTGATCTCTACATCTAACGTCTTAATGGAAGAGAGAATTAATGGAATGGGAAAACCAGAAGGAGTGCTTTCTCTGGGAGTTCTAAAGGAAAGAGTCACACTTGGAGGTGATGAATTAGGCACTGTTGTCATATATGCCCGACTTGTACTTACCATCACAGCTGCTACACCAAAGTGCCATGCAGTGCAGAATGCTGCTCATGGGTGATGGTGGTCACCCCATAGCACGCTTGCAGCCATCTCATTGTGGTTTGGGCTTGCAGCACCTCTGCCTTCAGATCTTGATCTCCTTACTTAGCTCCAAGTGGCCACCAGGAAAAAAAAGTCTTCTAGGATTCCCTAGGATGAGTGTGCAGACTCAGTGATGGAGTCCATGCTGCTGTGTGATTAATAGAAGGGCTGTCCTCCTGACCTGCAGGAAGGCATTTAGGAGAGTGTGACCCACAGAAGGCAGCATAGATGCCGTAGCCTTGTTGAAGGCTCTGCACCCTGGCACTGAAATAAGCAATGTGGTTTTAGGCAGTTTAAATAAGAAAAGAGAACAATGCTGGAGCCTTGAAAACTGATTAAGCAAGTAGAACACTGAGCTGAGTCACTCTGCATTTGTCTCTCCATGTGCATGTGTGCATATATAGATACATATTTTTGTAAGCATGTATATTTGAATGAGGATATGAAAATAAGCATACAGTTCCAAAAGCCACTGCAATAACGAATTGTGAGCTGAAGCTGTCACATCACATGAAACAGACCCAAGGAACATGTGAAGACATAGTCGCAGATATTTTAAAACTTCTCTTCAGTGTTTTGCTCACATTTGGTAGCATTTAAATCTGATATCCTTTATGGCTTTTTTTTCTTCTGAAACCAACATTACCCTTTTGAAGCAATGTTTGATGAAAATGCAACAAATCTTGGCTAGCATAAGATTTTCTTATCTCCCAAAGTCCTATCATTCAGCTTCATGCAGTGAAAAAAATGCTGATGTTCTTCTGAATAAAAGAAGGATTAAGAAGATTAAAACGCACACCACTGGACTTTCTTAAGTAAGGCACAAGTGTGATGTAGCCTTCTGCAGGATCACAGTTGAACTATTCTCCCCTTCACTTTTGGGTGGTTCAGAGATGCTGGGTCCAGATCCGCCGTATTGAGTTCTTCATAAAAGTTGCAGTAGAAAGGACATTGCAAATAGAATGCTTGCTGAGTGAATGATCACATTTTATTTTATTTATTTATTTTTGTATTACGGCCAGATGTTGCCTCAGGAAGTTGAAACAAGGAGTCAGGAACTGACAGCTTAATAATTAAATCGGGAAAGTTGGCAGGCCTCCTGCTACTTCCTCTAATACATAGCATCTATGAACGAAAGTGTGCAGTATCCCAGTGGCTCTCCTTCTGAACTGGCTCATCTATTACTGGGTAATGATTTTCCATCGAGGCAACAGCAAGGCACAGGGCCTATTACACCAGCTACATAAAGTTAAAAAGACATTATGAATAAAGCGTCCACCATGGCTTTTACCAACATTTCTACACAAGACTGCCTAATGCTGACATCTGTTTACTACACTTAATAATGTTTGCATAATTCATCCTTGAGCTCATTATAGCTGTCAAAAATCTGAACGGAGTGTATTTTTGTGCATGTTTATCTCAGGAAGACTATGCAGTCACTAAGCCGAAATGAACAGCAGCTGAGAGGAGGGTGAAGGCCCCACCAGCCATCGAGCTGCGGGGATGGAAAGCTTGCAGCCGATTGCCCATCCCGACCTGAGCATCATCACACCTTTCCTCCATCTTTCAGGATTTCTTCCCCAGAGGGAAGTCCAGCCCTCGGCAGTGCATGCTCCTGGCGCTGCCCGTCGGCCCACCCGTCCGCGAAGGGCCCGCGAGAGCCTCCGCAGCCCTGGCACCAGGGCAGGAGTGGGGACACCGCCCCGGTGTTGGCCCGGGCGGGCGCCAGGCCGGGAGTTCGCCCAGAGAAAAACTTTATCCAGAGGCTGCGAGCAGAGCAGTTAAGATAAAGAGCACTGCTCCGGCGGCGGCTCCGGTGTGCAGGGGGAGGCGGCGGCGGCGGGAGGCGGCGAAGCGTGCCCCGTGCCCCTGCCCCCGGGCTCTAGGCACAAGGCGGGACGGAGACGACCCGACGGGNCGGGCTGCCAGCGCAGGGTGCCTGCAGCGGGGCGCGTGCTCCCCCCGCCGCTCCGCCGCACTCGGGCCGGCGGCGCTCGGTGACGGCTGTGCCGTCTTCACATCGCGAGGTTCGGCCCCGGTGCTCTGCCCCGCTCCTTTGCGGACAAAAGCGCCCGTCAGGGACCGATTTGATAATAGAAAGTCGTGCGTGGGAAGCGCCGAACTGTGCTCGGGACGCTAGCAGCGGGAGCCGGGGCGAAGCCACCCCTCGCGGCTGCCGCCGCTGCG
>VYZX01022251.1:319234-347399 GCA_013401335.1 Brachypteracias leptosomus | reverse complement strand
GGGGCCGCCGTGCCCCCCGCCGCAGCCCTGCCCTCTCCACAGAGCCCCCGCCGGCCCTCAGAGGGGAAGATGGCGGAGGGGGACCCTGGACTCACGCCCCCAGCCCCGCGCGGGCAGGAACAGCCACGCGCCCCCCCAGGCCCGCGCANCTCTGCCCCGCTCCTTTGCGGACAAAAGCGCCCGTCAGGGACCGATTTGATAATAGAAAGTCGTGCGTGGGAAGCGCCGAACTGTGCTCGGGACGCTAGCAGCGGGAGCCGGGGCGAAGCCACCCCTCGCGGCTGCCGCCGCTGCGCGGCGTAACCCCTTGCGCTTACAGGACCGGTTATTTCGGCGGAAAAAAGAGTCAGTGTTTACAGATTTGCTTAAAACAAGCGAATGGGTCTCGGCAGCGCTTGCTGTAAAAAGTGATTTAGAGCACGGGAGCAGAATCCGAGGGACGGCGCGCTCGGCTCGGTGGCGTTCCCATGCAGAGGAATTGCCCAGGAGGTCGCTCTCCGCCGGCTACTTTCTCCCTGTGCCCGGCGTTGGGGGGTTACTCACTTAACAAGTCGTTGCGTGGCCGGGAACGGGTGCGCAGGGGCGGTCCTTCTGCTGCCTGGGAAAGGGAGATTCCGTCCCCCGGCTGCCCCACCTCTCGCCCCGCTGCAGGGCACTGCTGGGACTAGGTGGCCGGGAGCGCTGAGGCTGGAGCGGGGCTGGCAGGGTCCCTGCTGCTCTCACCGGTAACTGATGGATGGTAAACACGGTGTGGAGACCCAGTGGTGTGTGTGTATTGCAGACTCTGATACAAGGGCGTATGTAGTATGAATGCTGTTCATGCAGTTTTGATGTTTTCTAGTGGTACGTTGTTTGTGTTTAGAGTGACAGTTTGGTCATTTGAATCTGTGAAAGAATTTTGCTGGTTGTGATGGTGTTGATATTTTGCCTTTGGCTGAGAGGCGCTTAATAGTGTTTTAACAAACTGTGTAATGTGAAATACAGAGAACTAAATCATTGGCTATATATTTAATCCATAAATCTGTCTAACTTCACACTTTGAAGAGAGACAGGAAATAATAGTCTGGATTCTGAAAACAAAATATTTAATGTAGCAACAGAAAATATTATTGCTCAAGGACTGTGCTGGATCCAGAGAATGCCCACCAAGGCAGCGGCCCAAAGAGGAGATTCATTGAGACCACTCTTCAGCTCTTACTCTTCTTGAAAAGTTCTCATGAGGAAGTTTAGCAAACCTAGGTTATTTATGTATGGTGTTATGGTTAACTGAAGGAATTTAATACCTCGTGCAAAAGTCATGCATGTGGGAGAAGCTGATTTAAGGTACAGTGGTGTCAGTGTATATTTAGACCAATTGTGTCATTGTGGTAGAAGTTGCTATGTGGACCTCACTTGTTTGCAGTTCTGGTTATGTCATTTGGGAAGAGTTGGAAGCAAAAACATTGAAAATGAAAAAGCATTGCTCTTAAGAGCATCGAGAGTTGGTGTGTGTTTTGTTTTTAACCAAGAAAGGTGGTTTTGATTTAAAATATTAATTAAATCTTTCCTTTATGAACCAAGCTGTGGGTAAGAGCTTGATGTGTCAGCATCTATCTGCATCTCATTTAGTGATCAGAGAAGGCTGATCCTCAGCTTTTTATGTGGGTAAGCTTCCAGAGAAATACATTTTGCTAGATGGAGGTTTGCAGGATTTGTCCTTGTATGGTAGTCTCACAGTGTTAGTAAATGAGAGTGGTTAGCAGTAGGATGTGCCTCAAACCCAGGTTGTCATTCTTCTGTGACTAAGCATGCTTGTGAGGAGTACAATGGCTGGCTACAAAGCAGAGAGTCGCACTTTGGTGTTCCTTGCATCTTGTCTGATTCTCTTCCGTGCTTCTTGCAAAGCTGAGGGGTCTTGCAGTCTGCTTTCGTTTTCAGGCTAATTCACTCCAATAGAAGCATGGTAAAGCATCTCTGCTACACTTGAGAATCAGGTTCTCTCCAGGTAAAAGGAGTGACACCACCAAAGACTGCCTCACCATGATGCCTTCTTGATTTTCCACTGAAGTAATTTTGTCTGTGTCTGTATTAAAAGTGATTTATTGATACTAGCTTGTTCCAGGGCAAGGTGTAGAAGGGTCAATATTCTCACATAGCCATGTTTCTGTAGAGTGAGATAGTTTATTCTAGCAAATTCCAGTTATGAGGTACCCGTAGGTGTGTATAGCAGGAGTTTGAGCCAGTTCTGCCTGAAAGGGATCATCCATTTTCACATCTCTCTATGGATATAGTGGGAGGGGTGTGTAGTATAATAAACAAAGTCTCTGTTGACTTCTGTGGATTTACACATGTAAAATTAGAGTTGTAAACAGGTTCAGCCAGATCTGTGCTAATACTTGCATTCCTTGTGTGAAACACCAGTGTTTTCACGACAAAGATCTATTTTTTCCTCTGCTTTGCACTCCAGGGCATGTTTCTCCTAGTATGTGTTATCAGCAATGATGTAAAAAGCTGCCACTCCTCCATGGGATGCAATACAGAGTCTGTCCAGTGTCATCCAACTCTTGCAGGCAGTTGTGGTGTGCTTTTTGTCATGGTGGAAGTTTCTTCTAACCCTTCTCAGCTATCGGTTACTTTACGTATGAGGCTTTAATATGCTCTTGCCTGTTTAATAACCTGTTGTTTCAGTAATAATCTTGTAGCGTTGAACTCTTAAGTTATCTGCATTAAATCTGTTTTCTTTCAATATCATTGACTTTCCTTGTTTATATATTAGGAGGAGAAAGTAGGTATTGGAGTTCCCTAAAATAGCTTAGTTGATCTTATAATAATGGAGTCTATTACAATGCATATTGTAAGTGGAAACTAGTGTTAAATTTTAGGCAAGACGTTGGGGAAAAAAATATGTCAAATTTTGCTTCTTTGTAGGTTGTGTTCTAATTAAATATTCAATATTATAGGAGACAATCTTTGAGTCCCAAGATACTGATGAAATGTCAGTTAGATTCTGTTTCCCTCCTTCAAAGCAATGTTCTGTATTCCATTTGTTACAATACTGGGAAATCTTTGAGAGTTGAAGAGTCATTTAGCTTTTTATTTCATGTAATCTATAGTTTAATTCATATTCAAGGTAGACAGATTGGAAAATGCTGAGCATGTAGGAAGTAGAGACATAAAAAACCAGAATTGGGCACAGTGGGAAAAAGCCAAACAAAATACAGGAAAGTGTAGAGAATTTGCAGAGTAGACATTTACCTATAAGGAATACTTTTTTTTTAGGAGCTTCTCATGTTAGTGAAAACAAAAAGAGCTTCAATAAACTAAACAACTATTAATAAAATGAAGTAATACATTGAAGGATTTGGATTTATTTTCTATACCAGCCTAACTTTTCTCTACCGTTCACCTCTTCCTTATATCCTGACACAGTGAGCTTATTATTGACAGTTTTGATTACAGCCATATATATTTTGGTAGCACTATATAGCAAGTCTGTAGGGCAACAGACCCTACCATATCATACATCAAATTTATGACTTTATTTTTCAGCAATTATGGCAAGTTTGCTGACTGGATCAGAAATAAAATTTAGATATAATTAAGATATACCAGTATTAATGAAATGGTGAAATACATATGAGCTCATTCAGCTTCCCTTTTCACTAGATTTTTTTTTCTATATTTGTTTTATATATAGAGTGCAAGCTGTTGCTCATTAATATGACACTCTGGAGGTGGTCTCTATGTAAGCTAAATGGAGAGGATAGGATGAAGGGGGGGAAAAAAAACAAACCTGGAGAAGTAAAAGTGCTGGTTTTGGAGGTGTTAAAAAGCTTTGCACGTAGAGTGTGTTTTGTCCTTCCTATTAGACAAGTGGTGGCAAAACCTTCCCAGGTTATGTGTAAAATGTCAGACGTGAGTTGAATCCTGTGCCGATGTGTGTGTTCGTGCTGGGTACAGGCAGAGGGGCCTCTCTGTGGAGAGGCTCCAGTTTCTCCTCTTGAGCAGTGCCCTGGCTTGCCTGCCCTTCAGTGGGCTGGCACGGGGCGTTGATGGGTGTCGGTGTGGGGCTGGGAGCACGTGCGCTGCCCGGGTTGCGGCAGGCTCACTGAAGAGGTACCATTGGCACTACCACCATGCAACTGCTCTGGTGCCTTTGCCGTGGCTTTTCTCTCACGGATGCAGAGTATTGCAGACACCCATGTCTGTTATTAGATGGCTGAAGGCTCATTTACTTTGGATATGTCTGTAAATGCAGAGTTCTGCTTATGGTATACTCAAATGAATAGATACACATGTCTATGTGTGGATAAATATTTTCCTGTTTATTTCTTGATGTTAAAATGTATTTTGTGCTCCTGGGTGGAACTTCTGCAGCTGCTGGGAGGACAGGTTTTGGACTTGCACAGCATCATTTTAAGGTCCAAGGCTGCTGATTGTTGTTGGAGTTTTTGGCAGTCATGATTCTGGAGGGTTTAGTTCTTATCTAGGCAGATATGAAAAAGCTGCTCCCTGCGGCAACAATATGTAGCAAAGTAATAGAAGACAAGCTTTAAATAAATGATAAACAGAATCTTTATTAAAGCCATTCTTGCATATGGGGAGCATCCTACAAAGTTATATAGAAAGCTGCCTTCCTTGGGTCTCCAAACGAAACCTGATTCACCCTCTGCAAGGGCATGCTTTGCACTGCCAGGCAAGGAAGATTGCTATCAGCATCTCACTACAGGTAACACATCTTCTTTTTCTCACATCTCCTTTCTCTTGTGTCTGTTTTGACCTATGTCTACATTCTCTGCAAATGTTTTTGATTTAATGCTGTCAAGTGAGTGGCATGTACTGCTCATTTCATCAAAGTAATGCAGGACACCCTATCTCAGTAACGAGAAATTGCTTTTCTTTTCTCTTAGACAGGATGTCTAAAATTGTACTGGTAAATGCAGATATTTTAGCATTAGATGCTATTTGGAAATTTAATTTAGTAAAATTCTTAGAAGTAATCAATAAGAAAATCCTATTCTTTAAAGCTTTCCATCTAAAGCTCAAAAAAAGTCAAAGGAAGTTACAGATCATATGTCTTCTATTTTTTCTGGGGTCAACTACAGGAAGTTGTATAGCTACAATCTAAACCACATTCAGTTTTCTTTAGATGTAGATATTTCTTTGGTCACTGTAAAAAATGCTCTTCCAGAGTGATCTGTGTTGAGGTGATCTGAGATGCCATTCATAAAACAATGTGTTCTCCTGTGAATCCTTTGTGCTGCTTCTCTGAGGTCCTCCTCAGGAGAACTTGCTTTGACATCAGACTGTAAGGTAGCTGATGCCCTATATATTAGAGGACCTGTAAAGCAATGCTGTATGATCCAGGTGAAATATGTGAAAGGCTTTGTTGCATTTTCATAGTTTAGAGAGTGTTAACTCTGAGCAGCCACCTTGTTTCAGCCATTAGTAGATGTTAATATTTTAGCTAAAATATTTCTCTTTCAAAATTCATCAGAAAAAGAAACTGAGTATTTTTTCAGGTTTACTGTACTGATTTGCAAATTTACTGCTTAAGATATAGGACATTGCCATCCTTTCTCATGCAAAATTGTGTAAGGTCATGCCCCACTTCTTTTCTTTGTAAGTTTTTCACAAAGTGTATTAGCTACAACATTAGCTTCTTGTTTATATTACAGTATTGCTGTCCACCCACATCACTTGCTTTCTTCTAACCCTGTCTTCTTAGGGTAGGACAATTGTGGGAATAAAAGTATATAATGATTAAAAAGCTATGTTGAGTCAGTCAGCAGCGTGCTCTTGCAGCGATGGAGGCTACATGTGGAGATGTATTAGCAAGAGCGTGGCCACTCCGTTGAGGGGAGGAACTATTGCTCTTGACAAGGCTGTTCCCGGAATAATGCTGTCTAGTCTTTGGCCCTCAGGGCAAGAAAGGTAGGAACAAACTGAAGAGAGCCCAGAGCAGGGTTGCTCAGGTGATATGGGGCTGGAGCACATGGCATACAAGGAGGTGGCTGCCTTCCATTTCCAGCAGGATGAGGGAAGTGATTGTGCCCCTCTACTCCACCCTTATGAGACTCCACCTGGAGTACTGCATCCGGCTCTGAAGCCCCCAGCACAGGAAGGACGTGGACTTGCTGGAGAGGGTCTAGAGGAGGGCTACAAAGGAACACCTCTCCTATGAAGACAGGCTGAGAGAATTAGGCTTGTTCAGCCTGGAGAAGAGAATAAGGTCTCCAGGGAGACCTTATTTCAGCCTTCCAGTATCTGAAGGGGGCCTGCAAGAAGGCTGGGGAGGGACGTTTTACAAAGGCCTGTAGTGATAGGATGAGGGATAATGGTTTCAAACTGGAAGAGGGTAGATTTAGTTTGGGAATCAGGAGGAAATTCTTTACCCTGGGGGGGGCGAGACACTGGAACATGTTGCCCAGGGAGGTTATGGATGCGCCATCCCTGGATGTGTTCAAGGCCAGGTTCGATTGGGCCTTGAGCAACCTGGTCTAATGGAAGGTGTCCGTACCATGGCCGTGGGGTTTGAACTGGATGATCTTTGAGGTTCCTTCCAACCCAAACCATTCTATGATTTTGTGATGGACTGTTAGGGAACAGAGAGAGATGCTGTTCCCTGAAGTGTACAGGGAAAGGATGAGGTGCAGTCGTCATGCATTGAAATGGGGAAATGGTCAAGAGGAAAAAAAATAACGAAGCAGTTAAACTGTCACCTGGGGCCTGTGGAGGTTGTGGGATTTGCCCTTTGAGTTTTAAAAACTTGACAAGACTCTGAACAACTTGATCTAACTTTAAAATCAGCACTGCTTGGACTGGGAGTTGGAGGACATGGCCTCTGGAGGTCCTTTCCAGCCTAAATTATTCTGATTCTGTAAGATTTCCCACAGAAAATATGAGAATCCTAAGAGTTATGCTAAATAGTGTTTTATATTATATTATTTGAAGGGAAGAGATATTTCTTTGTGGGATTGGAGGAGCTGTTTGTGTGGTACTGATGGCCAACATAATCTAGTATAAAAATGATTTTGTAAAAGAGCACGTGCAAGAGGAACAAGTTTAAGCTGCCTGTGGGGCAAAGTGCTTCTGCTCTGTGCTGCTGCCATGGCTTGTTGCAGCCTTGCTGCCATGTGTTGAGAATAGCTCTGGCAAATAAGTGTAAGGCATGTCATGTGGTGGTCGTTGCTGGACTCAGCTGTGGTTAGTGTAGGTGAACTCTTCACAAGTATGGGAAGGTATGTAACACATATGACATTTGAAATGGCTGTTATAGTTTGGTTTCATAAAAAGTGTGAGTTGTTTTTTGTTTGTTTTTTTTTTATAGAATGACTAATGGAGCTCTCTAAGATTGATTTTTGACATGTCCTTTAGGCCTAAGGTGATGAGAATACTCTTCTTGATGGAGTGGCTCAGTGTTGTTAGTTGTGGCATCGTGTTTGACCATTTGCATTTTGTAATAAACAGCTTGAATATAAGATGTCCTGTGTTTCTCAAAGAGTTGTTCCATGTTTCTCAGAACTAAATCTGTGCTAAGGAAGACAAAATAACAGCCTTGGGCGTCTGTCTGAGGTTGTAATGACATCACTAGAAATCCCCATAGATTTGGCCTTAATGCTTCAGTTTTTCCTTGAATTAGTGATGACCAATAATCTATGTTATATGAATTGTAATTCTGCCAGCATTATTCATTCAAGCAGTATTTCACTGAAATAACATGAACTTCATATATTGATGCCTGTATGTTCAAACTGGGAACTTCAGTAGTGGAGAACAAGTTCATTTGTTATCCTGTATATCTCTGTGCGTGCATGCTTACTTGTGGGAGAAGGAGGGAGGAATGTATCCACAGTAACCTCCCTGCTCCCCCCAAAACAATGATGGTTTTGGTTTTTTTGCAAATGACATTAAATGCCTTTTACTAGTATTTGAGTTAAATATGCTAGCTGTGATTCTGGCTTAAAAGTTAAGACCCTTGTTCAGCTTTTCAGAAGGACTGTCAGACACCATATACATACATATATATATAAAAGCAGCAGCAGTGTAAGTAGATACTATCAACCTAGGCTGCTGTATTTTCTCCGTGGGCCAGGTGAGCATATGAAAGTTTGAATGATTGCTGTCAGCGCTCTGTAGGATACACAGACTTCAGTGGCTTTTCTCTCCAGGACTGCCTACCTGTAGAGGCCACGGGATAGTATTCGAGAAGGAGCATGAAGGAGAGCAGGCTGTTGCTCAAAAGGGTATCAGGCAGGAGATGAGCTATCTTGTACTCCCAACAGGCAAGGGAAGCTGCAGCTTCTTGCTCTGGCCCTTACCTTCCTTGAGTCCTGCTTTTGTCTTTAATATTCTTAACAATATATTTATTATTATTTTTAGCACTGAGATTCAAGCTTTTCAATTCTAAGTCATGCTTCCAAAAGGACCAGAGAGTGACTTAATAGAGATACTACCAATTTTGAATGCCTTTTAGCTGCTCTGTGTATTTAAATCATGCTCATGATGGGGGTCTACAAGAAAGTCAGGGAGGGACTGTTTACAAGGGCATGTAGTGATAGGACAAGGGGCAATGATTTTAAACTAGGTGAGGGTAGATTTAGATGAAACCTTAGGAAGAAGTTTTTTACTATGAAGGTGGTGGATCACTGGAACAGGTTGCCCAGAGAGGTGGTGGAGGCCCCATCCCTGGAGAAGTTCAAGGCCAGGCTACATGGGGCTCTGAGCAACCTGGTCTAGCTAGAAATGTCCATGCTGGGGGTTGGACTAGATGACCTTGGAAGGTCTCTTCCAACCCAAACCATTCTATGATTCTATGTGTTTACCAGCATTATACACATATGAAAGGGAAAGATGATTTCTTTAATTTTTAAATGAAAACTGAAATGCATAAGTTGTTGTTGAGGAAGCATAAGAAAAGGGCCAAGTATCACTAGATTCAGATCAGAATCTGGGGGCAGCTGTGCTGGTTCTCACGAGATTGTGTTATGGAAGTAGCTTTGCTGATAGATCTGCTGTTCCATACAAAATCAGGCTGGGTTTTTTGGTTGGGTTCTACAACCAGCTTTAACTATGTTAAGGGTATTTTTTGATTTAGATTATTTCTGGATTTGGGAAGGCAATAGAGTAATATTATGAGTACTAAGGGCTGGACAGGCAAAACATGTTGTTAGTTCAGCACTCATTTTGTAGTGCAGCTGATGTGAAAAATTGTCTTTTGTGGCTGCAGTTTCTGCACTCTGGTAGAGCCTGTCTGAGACCAGGCAATTCTTTGCTGAAGATAAAAAAGGGCAGTATAGAGCAATTCTTTTTTTTTTTTTTTTCTTTTTTTTTCCTCTTGATTAGTTTCTCTCTTACCGTGCTTTTCTTGTTGAGCAGGGGTGAGTTGACAGAAATAGTGCCTACTTGAATCAAAAGGATTGGTAGAGGTCACGTTATTGAAATCACATTCACCTTTTTTAAAAAGGGGGTAGAATTTTCTTGTGTTGATGGTTCAGCCACAAAGGTTTTAAAACTCTTTTTCTTTTTCCAAAGCTAAGTTGAATAAACTGGTAGAAGTTAATTGCTTATGCTAAGTGTTAGTGCAAAAACAGTTGACTGACCCTGGAATTCTCTTGGGCGCTCACAGGGAATTTTGGCATGAACCCCTACTTCTTCCTTGAGCTGGAACTGAGGAGAGGGTCATTGTTAGGGGTGTTCAGTGGGAAGAGGAGGAAAGGAAGCATGTCATGAACATGAGACACCCACATTCAGAGGCTTTAGTGAAGCAACATTCTGGTTTTGATTTTTTATTTGTGGAAATTTGAGATAGCATCAAGATCTTCCCTGATTTTACCCTGAGTATCATTGTCCTGGTGATATGTTTGCCTTTTTCCTTCAAAACTTCACTTTGTAACTGCTCTTTCCCCTTACTCTTCCAGGATGTCAAACTGGCTTAGGTCTGTGAAGACTACCCTGGTGTCAGGCTCCCTCTGACTTGCCTCCAGTTGTCAGGAGCAAAGGTACAGTTAGGGGGGTAAGTTAAAATCTACTCACAGAATCTTGTGAAGGAAACAAAGATTTTAATTAGTGCCCTCTCCTTTGCATGGCAGTCTCTGCTACATTTCTTCCTTCAGGGTTGCTTCCTCCATGTCAGCAGGCTATCAGCAATAGAGAAAGGGAAATCTGAAAGAGTGGAGTGACTTTGAAAATGTAGTGAAAAGTTAATGAATAGAGCACTTACAGGGAAAATACTGGTGCAGACTGTGTCAGGTAAGCACTTTAAAAGTGAAAAGTGCCCCCCTGTTGGTTTGTTCTCCTTTTAACTGATCTCTTTGAAAATCTAATTGGAATCACAGTTGAACTACCATTATAAAATATGTTTTTGGTAGATAAAGTTGAAGTAATACACATTTAGCAATTGGGAGTGTTGCTGGAAATGGTAGGCGCATGTAGAAATGAACACAAATTTCCATTTCTTGTTTCATTCTAAGGGCAAAGTACCCTTGGTGCAAAGCCCAGGGGACCTATATAGTCATTAGCAGATGGAGGGGAACATTAATCTTCTACCACAAATCTGCCCCAGTACATAAAGCAGGGAGTGTCTGTTGTGAGAATTGCTAGAGGTTGTATTAAACATGATAGTATAGTTTATAATCACAGTGCCAGCCACTCTTGCTGTTCTTTGCTGTGTCGTTGTACTCAGTGTCTCTGGATTTCACTTTTTCTATCTGTGTATAACGGAATAGTGATGGTGGTTCTGCTTCTTGAGGTGTTGGCAGAAACTTCTTCCAACACACTTAAAACCTCTCTCTTGCTTTAAGCACTACAGTAGGTTAGGATATACTTTTAAGTACTTTTTTTGTACCTAGGGAGAAATGTATGATTTTTTTTTTTTGTGTCATTCAGTCTTCCCCATTTGGCAGTAAGCTACGAGACAGGCATGGTTAATGAGGTATCTCAGCAGCGCATTTTTATGGGAGCATAGTTTAAGGTTGGGAGTATGTCCAGTCTCCAAACTGCCTAGTGTGTAGTCTGTATTTGGAAACAAATGCCAGCTGGCAATGCTTAAGGAGTGCATGCTTATTCTGCTCATGATAGCCAAAACATGCTCCCTGCTGTGTGCTTTTGGCAGCTTTGCACTGGCAATACATCTCAAATGCCAGTTGCGTGTCCTCCTTTCTTCCTCATAAGTGGATCCCGTAAAGCATGATTTAGCCTAAATAAAAATGTGCCTCTATTGGACTTGGTAGCATATGGAAAGAAAGAGAGTGCTTGTTTTCAAAAATCAAAATCTTTCTGAAACACCTGTAGTACATTATTTCCACAGTAGAAATAAAAAGATGATTATAATGTTTTCCTGTACTCAGTGGCAAATTTGCGTTAAATTCCTGAAGATTTGGTGATGTTTTTGACACCAATTCTTAGGCATGCTACACTGAAAATTCTGTGTAATTTATTCTCAGTGAGAGCAGTGGTTGGAATTTCAATCCTAAACTGGCTGCATATTAAGTTTATTTGAAGCTCTAACTTTACCTATCTGGTCAATGTATTAATTACATTGGTGGTCAAATTAATTGCATTAATTTGTAATCTGAACATAATCATCACCTTTTAAATTTTTTCCTACTTGTTGAATTTTTTTAAGTCAACATGTAAAATAAGTGTTATTTTACTGAAAAGATACCTTATCTGTAGGCTGACTGACTTTTACATCAAGTGTTGCAAATGTGCTTAGCTGAATTATTTGAAGCAGTTTGAGTTGTACATTGAATACAAGTTCTTAAGAATCTGAAGGTAAATAAATTCAGTCTATATTTCTTTGTCATGTTTATCTCCAATGCTGAACAGTGTAACAGGCTAAAACCCCCACAGTTTAAAAAATGAAAGGCAAACCACTGAAGCTTTTCAATTCAATAATCAAACAACTACATTTAAGGTCAAGTCAACTGTAGGGTAAGTAACCTGTGCTTAGAACTTGGGTTTAGAGATACTTACATATTTAAGCTTCATACTGCTTTTTCTTTGAGATGATCTCTCACCTTTTTATTTGCACCAAATCTTGATACTTGGCAAAGTGATAATTCTCAAACAATTTAAATGCCTTTTTCTAAATCAACAAAATTCTGTGGAGGTCTGGCAAGATATGGAATTTTAAACACGTTCTCTAACCTGTGTTCATTAGGTAAAAATTGCCACCTCACCACAATCACAAGTTTTCCCAAAGCTGGAATCACACAACCCCTAATAAGGGGAGGAACAGTACCCATTGGAAATGCTAGGTTTTTGGTTACCATGCTTCTGTGTATCTGTTGAAACCTGCCTGTGGTAGCTGATTTAATCCTCCTGTTCTATGGTCATAGAATTTGAAGCTAAGTTATTATACACATGTGGAAAATAAACAGAATTGGTTCAATGGAATTTAACTCCTGTGTCAGCTAAATATATTTGCATTATATAAACTTAATGTGAATTCAGACCTGGAATAAGTAAGCATGTGTAACATGACTGATTTCAGTGAAGTTTCTCCCATTTATGCTGGTGTTGAATTCTGCCTCTAGTCAAAAAAGTTTTCTAAAAGTTCTGCCAACACAGTTTTGTCTCGGAACAACGTTGGAGCTTGCCAGCAGTGTTATTTCTTTTGCACTGTAGGAGCAGCTCTAGTGACATGCCAAAATATGGTCTTATTTTTACTCTGAAAAATAAATGAAACCTATGTAGAAATGGAAACTTTGTTGAATGCCAGATTCTGACCATGTTACTCCCATTGAAACCACTAGGACCACTTTTGCAATCTGCTCTGTTTTTATAACATTAAGAGGTATTTCACAATGTGGGAAATACTGGAAAAAATGAGTGCAAGAAAGGCAGGAAATCTCCCAATGTCCATAGCTTTTTTTAAAAGTTATTATAACCTACTTGCTGAGATGAATTTTATGTAGATATCAAATTTAGCCAGACTTCAGTTATGGTCAACTAGCCTCCATTTCAAAAGTGTTATTCTATAGAGAAGAGGCAGATTGAAAAGTCTGGGTACCTAAGTATTTTCAACATAATCATAATTTCATGGTTTGGCCTGTTTTCCTAAGAGAGTAAAACAGGAGCTTGGAGGCTGTGTCTGTCAGGCTTCTTTCCTTCCTATTTTTATTAATTTTTAAACTTTTTGTCCAATGTAAACAGAATTTTTAAAAGTTAGTTACAGTAAGATAAGGGTTAAAACAGATGGGGGGGTTTGGGAAGGAGAAATACAGGACTCAAGAAGAGATTGGTTTGCTGCGAGAGCATCTTCCTCAGACATAACCCTAGTAAAAAAGGCCCAGATGTTTTGCCTCCAGCAGTGTGCAAGCAGTCAAATCCATTGAGGGCTTTGAGAAGAGGCTCTAGTGATTTTGGGCAGTTGTTGACTTTCAGCTTGTGTGAAAAGGATAGAACAGGTATGTCATCTCATCATTCCACCATAGAAAGAAGGAAGAAATTTGTGTTGTTATTCTGGAAGGCTTTCTGAGTGCATTGCACCTGAAGTCTCAACTTGGTCTTGAGCTCACATCTTCAGAGCAGTTACAAAGGTAAGTATAATCAAGCTGAGCTCTGGAAGTATGATGAATGCTAAAGGAGACAGCAGTTGCCATGACAGCATTTTAAAAGTATATTCAGCCAGGTAGTACGGATTAGCAAGAATCACAGAATCATAGAATTGTTTTGGTTGGAAAAGACCTTTAAGATCATCAAGTCCAGCCATTAACCTAACACTGCCAAGCACACCACTAAACCATGTCCCTAAGCACCTCATAAGAAGTCTAGTAAGACCTGAAATCTTCACTAGTTTTGATAGCTGAACAATTCTTGATATGTCACTGGACAGCTGTGGTCCTGCTAACCTGTGGCTTATGGATAGCATATAGTTTAGCACAACTCTTCCCGTGTTTGACAATAAGTTGTTTGTAGGTCAGCACAGCTGGGTGGTGTTACTCAGGATTTTTATCACTGTTTCTCCATGATGATTCATGTAGAGCATTGTTAGCAGTGTACTTGCTAGGGAACACATAGTGTTTGAGGCTGAAGTTGGTAATTTGTGGGATTACAGCTCGGAGACTGGTCTGATGGACCGTCCTTCTGAACAGGATGTTCTTGGTACTGAACTTTTAATCAGGTTGTAGTCTGCAAAACAAAAACTCTTTTATGAGGAGTTATATTCACTTGGGCAATGCATAGTCCTTCTTTGACTAGAAAGTAGGCTTGATGGATATATATTCTGATGATAGGTTATATGTTCAGATGGTAGATTTTACATATAGGTCTCCTGCTTTGTACATTTACACTGCTTTTGAGATGGAGTTGTAGTACTACTTCTACTTGGCAATTGTCTAATATTTGCTACTTTTGTCTCACTTTATAAGATGGATCTTCATTTTGTACCTAAAGGGAATAAATAATCATCTTCTGTAGGCTTTTTGGCAGGGCGTGGTCAGCTTTAGGGATCTTTGACTGTAGTAATCTCATTGGCAAAAGATGTAACTTGCCATAAATTGGATTTCCTTTTTCTGAAGCCTGAAATGACCTATATATTTGCATTTTAGAAAGATAGTGAAGATTAAGGGTGTAAAAAGGCAGTTGGACACTAAGCTCCCACTGACTAGATTTGGTACGTCTATTTGTATCTTTGCAAATCTTAATTTTTACTTGGTATGTGTGATGGGTGTTTAAGGAGGTGGCAAAGAAGCTACTTTCTACTACTTGATTCTGTAATTATAGATACACTGACTTTGGTACGAGAAACATGAGACAATAAGTCTTGGTGATGGTTAAGTTAATTCACTTTTAGAAGTTCAGTAATTCATCTAAGAAGTGTCAGCAGCTGGGTCTTGTTAATGGTAAGTCTTTCATTTCTGTTAAATCAATTGTGAATAATAGGATCCTTCAGAGAAAAATGATGAAGTAAGCATTGGTTTCCAAATTGGGTGTCTGATATTGGAGCATTAATAAAATCTAGACCATGCAGGCAACTAGGACCTCATATACTGATCACCTAAGTAGTAATCAGAGGAAATCAATGATTTTTGTGTATGATGCTAGATCTGATAATATTTCATCTGTCGCCATTCATCATCGTGTCTATAATTTAATTTTTATAATTGTTTAGATTTTGGGGAGCTTAACAGGATGCATTGAATCAAGCATTTACTGTCAAGCTTTTGTGAAACAGAAATGGTGTTGCCATGTTGGCTACTGTTTACTGCCTGTTTGTCGTAGTATTTTAGGGCTCTCTATAGAGATGATCAGAGTAAAAACATGGAGGTGTTACAGACATCTCCAGTAATGATGGTAGAATTCTGTCAGAGAGAAACAGTGGTAAAGAACATCCTCAGAACAGTCAGATTCCTAGCATGGCTTCCTCTGCAACATCTTCCTTGACCTGTTCCCCAGCTACACCTTCTGGCTCTGTGTGCTTTGTTCCAGGCTGTCTTGTGTTGTTGTGGAAGGCTGTGACTGTCTGGATGTGTCAGAGGAGGACTTCAGTGCTAACATGGCCAGATTCTGTCCTTTGGTGGTTTTAATACAAAGATTTTGGCGACAGGAGCATCAGTGTGTGATCCGAGAGGGAGGAGTTGATGGTAGGCCGTAGGATTTTGTTGATGGGCTATATGTAGGCCTTGCACTTCCAGCCTCAGAGTCAGTGAGGTTTTGTAAATGCAGTATGAAGGTTACAGGCTTGTGGGTGTGGGGTTTATTTTTTCATTTAAAATTCTGTTTGAAGGCAGGGTTCAGTGGTTTTGTTTAGAGCAGCGAGGCATTGGCTTTTTCTGTCCAGTATTGTGCTTACCAGCGGTCCCATTTTGCTTAAAGCTGTAGAGAATTTGTATGGAAACCCACATGCAATCAAATCTGCTTCCTCTTGAAGTCAACGGGAGTTTAGGCTAAAACTGGACCAGGATTTGGCCCATGAAGCATAGCAAGAAAATTTAACAGTTATAATAAAACTCTTAAGGCAAATAAAATGTTCTAGCAGGTGTTCATAAATGTGCTTTATGCTCATAGACTCTGTTAAATGTTAATACTAAGGTCCTGCAGAAGCTGCACATAAGGACTGTGTGAAGGAAGCAAATGTCTGTTAAATGTGCTGTGCAATATTGTAGCAAAGGTGGGTGGCAGTGCAATGCTGCGCTACCTATTAGACTGAAATATGAAAGCTATTAGAGATTCTGCTGAATTTTCATTTTGTGAGAGAGTAGTTTTCAAGAGAGAACATATCAAATAAAAAAGTGTGTTGTGCAAAACTGGAAACATCTTTATCAGCGTATGCAGTTTTCTTGGATGTACGCAGAGCTTATTAGGGACAACTGCTAACATACTGCATTAACAATAAATTTAAAATAAGATAATGCTTGCGAGGAAGATAATGAGTGGAAAGCAGTTTTATTTTTTGTGAATTTCATTTTCCTTGAATTGTTGGGTGTTTTTCATGCCTTAGATGAACCCACAGAGAGAAGCTTCCTAACATGACCCTAAACACATTTTAAGGATAATGGGTGTTGGCAGGATTTTACATTTTGATCTCTGTCTCATGCTAACTCTTCAGATTTTTTTTTTTATTTTTTTTTAATCCATCACTTCACCATCAAAGCACTTCTTCATCAAAGCACAGTGAGGTCCATTTTAGATTTCCTGGAGCTTTCTGGCTTTCCTACTTTCTGGCTTCCAGGGGAAGCATTTGTTGGCTTTTCAGCAGGTTTTGCAGCATGCCTTGAAAGCTGGTAGCTTGTACTGGCTTGGTTTCTTTGAGCAGTTAATTTCATTAGGATTCTGGTCAAATATGGGACAAAAAAATATCTCTGTGTACTGGAGTCAGTTCCTAAAATGACACTATGAATGCAGCAGTCATTGTTAGAATGTGTTTTGTTGGTGTTTGATTAATTGAGTTATCATCTCATCAATGCTCAGGCATTGTGTTGCAGGATAAAAGCAACCACATATTACAAAGATACTCTCTTTCCCAGTTAACTTCTTAATTTTTCTGTGCTAAAGAGAATGCATTAGCTTGGAAAACACTAAGATGGCTGAGTGCAGGAAGGTCTTTCACACAACATTTAGATCAAGTTACAAGCATTGCAGCTGCCCTTGTAGCACATGCTACTGTTAGAATGTCCATGTAGTGTCAGAAAGACTCTTCCACTGTTGTCTTGGTCTTGTCCTCAAGCGTTTGTCCCCTGCGGTGGCAGTGCTGGCTTTTCTTTAGCTGATGGGGGTGGGAGTGTCTCAGAAAACTTACATCATTCCACCTTGTAAAGAGGATTGGATCATGAACTTAGTGAATTCTCATCACTTGCTTTTCAAAGAAAATTGCAGGACTATCAGGTTGGTGTGAACTCTTAGCTTTTTCCTCTGTAGTAGTGCTGCACATGTGTGCTTATGAATTTTCAAAGCAAAGCTGAGGTTCATCATCAGGTATCAGACTGGGAACTCCTGCACATACTAGAGTATCTTTTCTTGTAATTCTTCTAGGACAAGTAGAGAAGCAGGGTGGGGAAAGACTAGGAACTGCTTTTAATCAAGTGGAAAATGTGTCAGTACTTCTCTTGTAAGTTGTGGCACTTCTAGAATAGTGATATTCATGCAGAACTTTTAATCCCTGCAGTACATTACAAATGCTTTGTCTGAGAATTAAATGTTAATTGAGGCCATTATTTTATGAGTGGACTATTTATATAGTAAAGTTATTTGAAGTAATAGGCCATGAATGCATTTTGTTTATTAACTTCCTCAGTGCTCATTCTTCTATATCTTTTCTTATCACAGAGCAGTAGTTTCGAAATGGAAGGCTCTCCAATGACATTAAGACATGCAGCATATAAGCCGCGTTACTTACAAATAGTGTGTTATGTTGATTTCAAGATACACAGTAGCATACAGTCAGAGCCTTTGGAAGGTTGAGCTTTCAGGTGACTTTCTACCTGAGGAAAAAATTAAAAATACAGAAGGAAAGGTTATTTTTTCCCTTTCTTTAAAACTTTCTTGATTCAGGTACTTAAATGGTCTTCTCCATTCTAAAGATGACAAACTAGGGTAAGGAAAATGTTTTACTTTGTCTGGGATTATGAAGGGAAGTCTGGCAGACAAGGAAATTAAATTGAGATCCCCTAAATGTCAGACCAGCTCCTTAACTACTAGACTCTCCTTCCCTTCTTTTCTAAAATGTCTGTCAGAAATGTATAGTGAAGTTTAGATTTTGTAGGATTTCCATAGGACAACTGCTCTGTGGCCCTGAGGGTGTGAGTACCCATAATTTGTATAAATTCATCACGCTTTGAAGTTGAGAGTACTATATCTGTTATTAAATCTGGAAAAAAGACAGTGTCAAGCCAACATACTTGTAATATTATTTTGGATTTCCTTCCCTAATTGTTTAATGGAATTTATAGGAACATTTTAGCTATAAAGTTGGACAGCTGCAGCAGGATGTGATTTAACTGGCTCTTCTTTCAACACGTTCTGGCAAACTTTACAATATGAAGCATTATAAAACTCCCATTTATCTGTCATGTAGCTTTCCTGCACTTCCTTAATTTCCAGTTATTTATCCATTTTATTTTTTAAAAGACCAAGTTCAAATTTCTCCTCAGTTCTTGGTTATGATAAAATGCAGTTCAGAGCAAAAAGCTGGCATGTCCCCTTGCCTCTCATCAAAGATGCTAGGGCTTCTGTATGAGCAGTGGTTACTTGATGAGCTGCAGCACTAAGTGATGCAGGTTGTAACTCTTACTACCTGTTTGTCACGTTATCGTGGTTTCCTGTACATGCTGAGAGACTTGTATTTGCAGTTCAGTCTTTTGCTTGTTTCATCCAAACTGTTTCAAATACTTTTGTCCAAGTCAGTCAAACACGAGGAAGTTGCCTACGGATCCATGCTAAACTCTTGTTTTCTAGTAGACACTGTTTGGGGTTTTTTTTTTCGGTCTGGTATGTGCTTATGAAGTTTTGTAAGCATTTATTGTTCTTTGATGTGGAACAGTACATTTAGGCTCTGGACTTCAGAGCATTGCCAAATGAACACAGCAGAAAGAGACAGCTGTTTATAAGGGAGTAGTATAGTATTTATATGATAATTGCATGCTAACAACGTAGTGACAGTGGTTTAAATACTATTGGGTTGACCTGGCAACTGCAGCATGGCCGCTACCTTGCCCACGCTGCTGTCTGCAATTCTGGAGGTAGTAGCTCCAAGAGCCGTCATCGCAGTGAGCTCCTGGGGACATCAGTTGCTGTGTGTGCCAGTGGAACTGTGCCAAGCATCAAATTCTGTCTACAACTGGGACAGGGTTGCGTACTCTAATCAGTTATCAAATTGAGTGTTGTCTATCTTCTTAAAAGGTGCTGCTTTCTACCCTTGGCAATTGTGTGGTGTCCAGAGCTGCTTAGCTGGGAAAGTTTGCAGGGCTTTTGCAGAGCACCAGGTTCAGCGTCTGGAGGCAGCTGGCTCTAGCAAGCAAAGAACTGTGATAAATGGTAACTTGAAAAAACCCACATGTGAGAGTCCTGAATGAAGTCAAGATTAAAGTAATTTATTCTGGATGATTTTAACAAAAAGGCAGCTCTTACAATTTTAAAAGAATATCTTATAAACTCGTCTCCTGAAGACAAAAGCTATCAAGCGCAAAACCATGACACTACACCAGATACCAATTACTGTGGTTTCTTAATGTGCTTGTGTTTTTTAGTTTTGCATTTATTAAATACTTAGAAGTTCAACTGTAGATATTTTAAATCAGAATCAGAATTTTCTCACAAAATGGGTGATTACATCATTTGCACATTTATATTGTAAGACACTTTAACGATATAAGCATTTTTTCATTTAGACAGCAACCATAATAAATTGAAATAAAATTTGGCCTTGATTGATGTTCTATGTGTCATGTACAGGGCAAGTCCCATCTATTAAATGTGGTTTGCCAAGGCAGCAATATTAGTAGCATTTGAATGTTTTTCTTATTAAGGAGAAAAATGGTCAGCAACATCAATACCGTCTGCTCCAAAGACCATGGTAAATGGAAACTGCCTGCAGCACATCTGAATTCCTCGCTCTGTTCAGGATGAAGGTATGATGCAGGCAGTGAGGATTTTTTTTTTTCTTTAAAATTAGGATAGAATATTACAGTTCTTAGGATGAAAGAGAGAGGCTGATTACAACATAATGGAGTGTACCATATTAATCTCTTTGAAATATGACCTCACTCGGCCTTTTCCATTTTACAATCGATTCTCTCATTCCCTTAATGAACCTGTGCGTTCATGAGTCTTCCTTGGAAGTATGCACATGAAGTATTACAGTAGCAGAGAGTCATTGTCTGACAAGCAAATGCAAGTGAAGTGTCTCTCTTGTAGTTTTGTTCAATAACATTATGGACTGTTAATTCATCGCATCAGGTTCCATGTTGTTTTGTTAAAGATTATGCAACCGTATTTTTCTTAGTTGTTCATAGTTCTTCTAAAATGGTAGCTTCATAAAACTGGTTCAACATCATCTGGCTTTTTTTCTTTGCAAAACAGTGTGTCTGTGTAAGAGGTGAGCTATCAGAAAAGTACGCTTACAAAGTCAATGCTCTCATGTCAGGCACTGAAATTGAATAAACTGTAATACTATGTTAAAGAATGAGAGGAAGCACTCTTTGTGAAGAAGAAAAATGTAGAAAGTTATGTAGAAAGTTATGCAGAGAATTACTGGAGGTACCATGATTGGGAAGATGTAATTTTTAAAGGATCAAATACCTAGTATGTGACTTTTGTATCTATGGACTTCTTTTGGCTATCGATGTGATTAGATGTAATAAGAGAACACTGTTAATTATTATATTGTATGTTTTATTTATATATATATGTGTGTCCTTATGTGTATTTTTGATGTATTTTTAATATAAATATAGATTGTTTATATAGCTATAAAATAATATGTATTGTATATAACCATAACTAATATAGGAACTATTTCTATATGGCTGAAATACATATATGTGTGCATGTATATAGTTCTATTATCAGCCTATAGCAGGTAACTGCCTGTTGACCTTTTCAACTTGCTACAAGACACAAAGCCACTCACTGGGTGATATTCACAAAGACAAAATGACCTGTATGGTGCCCAGTATCAGACTATGAGCATAGAGCTCGCAGTGTTCACCACTGCGAAATCAGGAGAACCAGGAATGTGGGACAGAATCCCTTGTACCCCAGTCCTCCTCTAGTTGCAGAGCTGCCAAGAAGGCTGAGCCTTACTGGGAACTGCCCAGGAGAGTCAGCAAAACCTTACGGAAAATCATTGAGACCAAACTACAAGCAGAGCAAGTCGAACAGAGAAAATTTTACAGAGGCCTGAAAACTTTTGTAATGCCAATTTCATTTAAATTCTAAGTATTTGATGTATCATCACCAGCACTGATTTGATAAAAATGACCATGAAATAAGGATTGAGCTTGGAGAGAAGAAACAGTCCTGTCTGATATGTCAAAAAGGTAATTAATCATGTCAGAAAGCAGAGTTTCCTTTTGGTTAGACCAAAGTCAGTGTCTTAAAGTGTGAAAATTGACTTGAACAGCAGACCTGTTCTGATCATGAGCTGTTGTCAGGACCAGAGATAAGAAAAAATAAGGTTTATTTTATAGAATATAAGATAGAAAAGTTTTGGATCACATTACCCCTATTAAAAGTTTTTTTATTACTTTTGAAGAAAAGCTACCTTTGCAGATGTAACACATGCTTTTTTTTTTTTTTTTTTAAATATCTTTCAGTTTTGATGAAACTTTTGTTCTCCAGCAGCATGATCCAAATGATAATCGTTTCAAGCATATTAGTGGTTGCTTTTTCACTTTGCTCTTCTCTCTTAACCTGCTCTATAGGACCATGAATCTTGATAGTTTTTAGCAGTTTCTTTAGTTTGGCTTAGTGTAGCTGACTCCATGCAGGTGGAATCAACTTTTTCCTTTTTTTAACTGGAAAACTTAATGGAAACACTACCTCCTTTTTTTGTTGTTTGTTTCATTAAAGAAGTTTGCTGTCAGAATCGATCATTGTGATAGGAGTTCATCTGTAATACTAGGATTTAGCTGAAAACTGACAATTGAGGGGGTGGGAGTGTTTTGTTTTTAAAATTTGAGAAAGAAGAAATATGCTGCCAGATGACTATTGTTATTTGGGAAATTATGGCCAGTATGTCTGAAAACTTGATCAGTTTAATCCATTCCATTTATTGCCAGTTCTTTTTCCATGGTTGACGTTGCTTGCACAGAAGTGAGACTTATGCCAAGGAAAGAACTTGGTCGTACACAATGTGGTTTTACATGGAGGTGTCCCTGGCTCTCTCACTGTGTGTGGGAAAACCTACACTAGTACGTTGACCGTTGCCTGTTTTGGGATGTAAACTCTGGTTGTGATATTTCTGTAGTGTTTCAGCATCTTCATTACCTCATCGTTCACGTAACATACATACTCCTCTGTTTTCAGTAGGGGCCCTGCATCTCCTGTGTACGAAGTGACTGAAGCCCTATTCAGAAAGCGTATATTCAGTGGAGATGCTTACATGTGTGCTTGATGATTAGACCAAAGCCTCAGCTGATGTCAGTGGGATTAAAGGTGCATTTAGTTGAGGCTTTCCATTAATAGGAATGGGTTCATGCTGAAATGCCTTTCAGTAATGAAAAATTAAATGGGCTGTTCAATACCACATCGTACACTCTTTAGAGGACTTGAGGATAATTTTTTAACCTGTGTTAGTGATGAAGAAAAGTGAACTGTTTACTTGTCTGCATCTGATCAGATCTGTATTACAGTAGGTCCTCACAAAAGAATCAGTGTCTCCATCCTGAACATCAGACCTGTGAGAGGACAGCTTGCTGTGAGGGCAGCTGGAAAGCCTAGTTCATTGGTGAGCAATTTGTTATCTAGTGTTACTAAGTAGACTTAGGAAGGCTTTTGGTTAAGGTCTAACTTTCAGAAGATTCACGTGTACTTAGATAATTCACATTTTGCATTTAGTAGATAGTGGGGGAAAAAACCAACATTATTTTTCTGCAGAAATATTAACAACTATGTTCAAGAGTCAAATGCACAAAGACTTAGTTTTCTCTATTATCTATCAATCACCTTTTTACTCTCCAGCCAATTAAAAATATGGTGCTTTTGGTCTCCAAAATTTTTTTAATTTGGATTAAATTAAAAGGCTATATTTGTTTTATTATTTGTTTTCTGATTGTTGAGTTCATGAGAAATATGCATTTTCAAATTTTTTGCTTTGCAGTCACAAGTCTGAGAAACTCAATTAATTCTTAAGTGGAGGATGTGATGGTTCAGTTGTAGCAGTACAATCAAAACTGCAGACTATGGAATTGGCAGAGAGTTGGCAATTCATTAAATGAAGTCCATAGGAACAATCTATGGTTGTGAGGCAGTAGTCCAATGAAGAAAGGAAGCTACATGCCTGCCCTCCATCTCACTTTCACATCTAGTGTTTACTATATTGATCCACTTTGGAAAAGAAATAACGTACCATTCTTTTTCTAAAATACTCAATTCAGAATTGCTACTCTTAAGCATTTTATGATTGCATGGTCTACATCTTAAGTTACTGGACTGCTTTGCTTCTCAGTTTCAGTAATATCTGTGGTTTGCTACCTACTCTTTTCTGGTACCTAAAGCTTTTGCTGATAATAAGTACTAGTGAGGTGAAATGTATTGCCTCCTTGGATGTATTCAGATGCTGTGTTAAGAAACAGCTTTCTAAAGCAAAAATAACATTGATCTCTGTATCTATATAAACACTGATAGAAATGACCATCTGATACTGTGCTTATAGGAAAAAAGATTCCTGTAGGAGTATTTCTGAGTCATTGATTCTGACGATTTTAGATAGAGACACAATAACCGAAATAAACAAGGACAAACTGTTTTTAAAAACATGGAAGAAATTCCCCTCTCAAAAAGAGACAAAAAAAGCAGTGAGAATGGAGTCTAAATGTAGTGCTTGCTGCTATAAAATTGTCTGACCCGTTGGAGCAATTTCTTACTGAAGGCTGACTGCAACCTAGTGTAGCAAAAAACATTATAAAATCCCAGAAATGGAAGTGCTTTCTTTATACATCTTAGGTACATTTGTGAGCTGACGTTTAAATGGATACAGGTTTTGTGCGAGATGCATGTGAGCTCTTAGAAGCATTGCTGTTTGCAGGCTTTGGAGGTTAGAGGAGTGCCTTTTGGGACAAATGCTTTTTCAATAATAGGATTGAATTTCACTAGTATGTAGTATTTCAAGCTGGATTGTTGCCCCACCTTTGGATTGCCCAACTAAGGACTGAGAAGAAGGGAAATTTATCAGTTGGTGATGGTAGCAGCAGCAACAGCCGGACAGGCTTAGTGAAATATTGTGAGAATTTGATGATTCGCATCAAAGCATAACCTTGCCTTTTCTTGGTTATATTGCTGCCTATTGAAAGGGCTTTTGGATCACAGGATGTCTGTCATTCTTTTTCATTTAGAGTAGAATTCGCCTAGGAAGAAGATGCAAAGAAAGTACACTAGATTATGTCTTGTTATGAGTGTTTCTGTAACCTGGGCCGATGAAGAAGGTACAGGTATAACTAAAGATGATGAGTAGATATAACTAAAACCAAACCAGACTTATTTTGTGTTAGAAGACCTTAATGGGTATAACTTTTTTCCTAGACTTCCAAAAATCTCTCATCCCAAACTGCTATCCTATAAGAAATGCTTAAGAATGTTGAATGGGGAGTATGAGGCAAACTTACTGGGACTGTTCCTTCTGCAGGAGTTGTGGTGTGGTGTACCTCAGGGTTATGCTGTTCTTCAAGGCATGTGTCATGCTTAGAGCTGCTTGGCCACTGGGACATCATAGAATATTATTGAGAAGATGTAGCAATATGAATAATAGAGGGAATGTTATTAATGCTACTGTTGTATAGTGATCACAAAGGATGAGTAAAGAGATGGTAGAATTTGTGGGTGTTAAAAAATGAATTGGAGGAAGGCTGAAGAACTGTACAGGGTATCTAGCGAAGCTTAGGGAATAGGTACTGTGGTGGCAGAGGAAATTTTGCAGCTGACAAATCCTAGTAAAGTCTTCCAAGTACATAATTTGACCTAATTACATGTTACTGAATATAAAATTAACTACATTTACTGCAGGAAAAAAAGCTAGCAAGTTAGGCTTTTGTCTGGCTCTTAAAGGCAAAAAAAAGATTAAATTAACAAAAAAGATTTTATAAAACAGAATAGCAATAATTCCTGATTAGTAGTTACTGTTGCTTTACATCACCATGCTTTATAATAGGAATTCTTCATTTTGTTTTGCATCACTCTTAAGAAAATATGGGAAAAGTAGAGAAGGACTCCAGGATGAACAGAAGTGATTTGTGAAATTGGAAGGAATTCCAATTGTGATTTGATACTGAAATAAATAGAATCAGCTTAGGTTAGAGAATGAGCAGTCAGTATAAAAAACCTAAGGTTTTTTTATATAATACATAATTATCTTTGAGAACTTGTGGCAAACTAGGTACCTTAGTCTAAATATATAAATCCAAAAAGAAAAACTGATATTTAAATGGCTGATTAGAACATATGCATTAACAGAAGTTAGGATAAGCACCCACTCCCACCCCAGTGTTTTAGGGCATAGTAATAGGAAAAAACCAAGTTTAGTCCAGGCAGGTTATTCTGTACTTGTACATTACAGTATACGTTTATTCTCTGTGGCACTGGTTGCTGTTGGGGCCAGAGGTGACATTAGACACACCACAAATCCTCTTAGTCTGACTATCCATTTTGATTGTTAATTTTTTTCAGGATTATTACATTTTTATGCCTCTCCAGTGCAGCAGAAAGTATGTAATTCTGTGAATACTGAAGTGTCAAGCTTCTAGTAATTCAAAAGGGAAGAAATGGCCAACGAAAAAAAAAATATTTTTTTAGTGCTTATTCACAGAAGAGGAATTATTTCTGAATAAAGGAAGTCTCTGATAAGTATCTAGTGGTGCGTTATTTATATAATTGAGAGTGTATTCATGGAAATGCCCTCAAGAAAAACAGTTTTTGAGTCATACCAAATAGTATGTTCAATCAAGGATTCACTACACAGTTGTCAAAAGTATGTTCCAGGATGGTACATGTACTTGAACGTATTCACCTATTAGCTGACTGTGGATTATTTTTTTCCATCTCAAGAAAGCTGACATTGATTTGAACGAGCCTTAAATCCTTGACTGTGATGTAGCTTATGTATTCTTCTGAAAAAAGTAAATGTGTGGAACTTATTCATGTCCACTAGCTGTTATGAATATATATGTTTCTCTCAGGGCAATGAGCACAAGCAGCTACTGCCCATTCATAAATATCTTATTCTTCCTATATGTAATGGGACTCCAAAGACATTCCTGTTGTTGTGGCCAGGGCTGCATTTGCAGTGAAACTGCATATATTGTGTAGTGTATAGTTATAGTTTATGACATTTGCCTTTGTTAGGGTTTCTTCTGGGTAATCAGCATTTCAGCCAAAACTCCCTTTATTTGGAAGATGCAATCCTTGTGCAGAAGTATATGAGTTTTTCATGAGGACAAAGCAGTGGAGTCACATCACTAAAACTGATGTGGAAATTTGTGCAGAATGGAAGCGGAGGTGTATGTCCTCCCTGAACATAATGCTCCCTAATATTCCTTCGTAGCTTTTAATCCATGTAGCGTGGTTGCAGCTTTTTGTGGTTGGAAGATCTCACATTTATACAAGGTGACACTAATTGCTGTGCAGCCAGCCTGCCTTAAACATGTGTATGTCTTTCATCTTCAAAATAAGTAGAAATTAGCTCATACCTAATTCTTCTGCTTATTCATTGCAAGGGCTGGGTTTTCAGCTCATGTATGAAATCCAAGTCTGATTCCAATTTGTGAACTTCTGTTTCCTGCCCATGTGTTCATGAATAACTATAGCATGTGACTTACTGCAGAGAGGCTTTGGCTGGACCTAAACCTAGGTGCTGATCAGCTTTAGCAGTGTGCTTTGGGAACTTTCATCCTTTAGGTGCACTGGCTGCCTTTAGCTTTTGAACATGTACAGTGTTTTTCCCTTCAGAATGTGACTGTAGATGGAGAGCCGTGAAAACTGAAGGATGTTATCGCAAGAGATGATGGTGAAAATTCTCCCATGTGCATGCCTAACTTTTAGCGTTAAGGGAAACTATGTGCTCACACTGAGGATAGAATAGAGCCTTTTGTTAGTATCAAAGAGCCAATCAAGGAAGATTTTTTTTTTTCTAAGTTTAGAAAGCCTCCTGCTGCTTCCAAAGAAGTTCCCTTTGCAAAGCACAATGATAATCTCACTTCTTCAGTCATTGTATTACCCAGGGATATTGTTTTGTACCGCTGCATTCAGTGAGACTCAGGCAGCGCAGCTCTGTTTGATGAGGTGGGCCAGTAATGCTGTGGAAGGTGACGTGCTGAGCTGGCTCTGCAGGCTAGAGCCCCAGAAGCCTTCGCCAGGTAGTTCTCCAGCATATGTTGCTCTGACTTGCCACTCCAGCTGCCGAGCAGGAGGAGAGGGAGAGGGAGAGGAAGAGGAAGAGGAAGAGGAAGAGGGAGGGGGAGGGGAGGGGGAGAAGGAGAGGGTTTTCCAGGGAGTGTAAATAGAGCAGGGAGGTGGTGTCTGACAGATCTGCCTGGTAAGTGCAGTAATTCCTACCTCATCTTACATACTGTGTGTAAGGATTACCATTTCTTTTGCTTTCTGTGCTTTTATTGGAGGTGCTGTAGCAGATCTATGAGATTCTGTTTTGTCTTTAAATGGTAATAAGTGTTTTTTCCCTACAAAAATTTTTTTTTAAAGCTCAAGCCACTTAGTGCTTTTTGAAAATACTGCTCTTTGTGAGCAGACAGCAATTAATTTTACATAACTGTTTTTTATTGGCATATAATTTTGTTTTAAAGAAATTCAGGCATGTTGCTGAGAATTTTTCCTTCAACAATTTAGATTTTTCTTAAACATACAAATACTTGCGGGAGGAGGCAGTTTGTGAGGGTCTTTTTTCCTTCATTTTTGGAGAGATTTCAGTGAAAGACATTTGTGGTGGTTTTACCCTGGCTGGGTGCCTGGTGCCCACCCCTAGTCCCTCTATCACTCACCCCCCCCCCCCCACCAAAACCTCCGTCAGCAAGGCAAG
>VYZX01022251.1:251996-319186 GCA_013401335.1 Brachypteracias leptosomus | reverse complement strand
AGGAGAACCCGTGGGTTATGATAAGAAGCAGTTTAATAAACAGCAGAGAAAGCAAGGCCGCGCGTGCGCGAAGCAAAAGCAGCAAAGCCGTTACTCTCTACTGCCCATCCGCAGGCGGTGTCGGGCCTGTCCCGGGAAGCAGGGCTCCAGAACGCGTACCGGTTGCTCGGAGGACAAACGTCTTCCCCCGAATCCTCCCCGTCCTCCTCCCTTTATAGTTGAGCTGACGTCATATGGTATGGAATATCCTATTGGTCAGCTCGGGTCGGCTGTCCAGGTTGTATCCCCTCCCAGATCTTGCCTCCCCCCCATACCTTTGGTGCCGTGTGGGCACTGATAGTCATAACAAGGGTGTGTGTTATCAACACTCTCTGGGTCCTAGTACTGCAGCATGAGGGCTGTATGGGGAAAATCAGCTCAGACAGACCCACTACAACATTGTAAGTACTTGCGCTGTTTGGTGAAAGAATTTGGCATATTAAACTGCCTGATGAACTGGAAAGAAATGAAATTGTAAGGGTGATGTCACAGTAGGAATATAGAGCCTGTTCCAGAGCATTTACACATAAAATTAATGTTGAGCTCATGCATTCCTCATTGATTTTAACAGAACTAATAAAGAATTTAGCTAAGCCTGTGTTAAAGTGCTTTACTGGTTGTAGACATAGTAAAGTGATTTTTGATGGTAGGGTACTACAAGCCTAAGAAATCATTCTTCTTAATTCATCTTCCTTCACTAGAGCACAATGTATGTGGGAAGAAGGGGAGGAAAGAGCTTATCCAAATAGGAAATGCAGGTGGTGCCAGGTGAGCACTTTGGTGCTGGATGAAGGTCTCAGTCCAGCCTTGCACTGTGGTGCCCCTGTGCAGTCACAGTGATGCTCTTCAGCACGTGGCTTTCAACAAGATTGCTAAAACAAAACCCAGTGCAGTTTTTTGGCAAGCTGAAATGTAACAGGACCTCCTGAAGATAGGAGTCTTGCTTGGCAAAGCTTTGGAAACTCACAGGTTAGGTAGGTGAGGCATCAGACTCATCAAAAGAGGGGAAAATAGGAAGGGAATAAAGCAGCTGGTGCTCCCCAGGCAATTCTTGTTTCCTCTACAAATCCGTTGGCTCAGTGCTGCCAAAATTCCTTTAGGAAGGGTGGTATCACTTATGATGGTAAAACATCATTCCACATGAGAAGAGCATAGTTTATTCTGTGTGCTCTTCGGTGGTGTTCATGAGTTCTGGGGAAGGACCAGGTTGCTTTAGAAACAAGCTGTCATGTGGTCTAAAAGATGACAGCTGCACACCCTGTGTCTCCCAGATGGCATTGCTGCTGTGAAGGGCTGCTTGTGCTCTCCTTGCTGTTTGCGTGTGCTGCCAGGGCAGGTAGTGGGAAAGTGGAAGGTGATTTGAGGTGTTCAGGCTATGACTGACATTAGAGGAGCCTGTGGATATTTTTGTGTCACATGATATTTAACTGCTGTTACTTTGGAGATGTGCTTCCACTCATTGGAAGTTTTGTGTTGTGTAAAATGTACATAGAACTTTCTTTCTTTCTTGTTATTAATAACTTATATTACTGAAAATGGCAAACATTACAAAAAGTCATTTGATTTTGGCCTGCAAAGCAATTCAGTTCTTCTCTGGCATGTTTTCAGCTAACTTTAGCTTCTTGTCCAGATAGATAGCTGAAGTCATCAGTGTAGGGCTGTACAAATCAGGTTTGTAGGGCTTTGTAACGTGGTAGGAGCGAAGTACACTTCTGTAAATGAGGAATCAAAATTATTTTTGGTAACAAAGAATGCCTGAAATTTCCTGAGAATTTCAGTATCATTGTTTGTCATTGAAAAATCCCTTTTTTGTTATTATTGTGAATATTAAAAATACATTTTTATTACACTGACTGATATCTTTGAATTATCATAATCTCACTACAGTTATCTGTATTATTCCTTTATAACTATTAATGGAAACTTTTATAATTTTTAGTGGTTTTTTGTTAATTTAATTTTTTTTAGATTGTTTGTGCTTCTTTAAACAGAAGGAATTTGTGCAGTGATTTATATTATCAGAGAATTGACCTTGTGCATTCTGAAATAAGCAGTAACACAGCTAATTAAATAATATTTGTCATGTAGTCTGGACCATCCCAAAACACCTTGAGATTTGCATGTCAAATATATGAATGCTGTTTAACTGGGAAACAACGATGAATACAAGGAATTGGAAGGCTGTTAAGATTGGAAGCAGCAAGCAAACTCAGCTGGTCAAGCTCCTTTAAATTTTAGTGCTGTATTTGAAAACATAAGAATGTAATTTTATGTGTTTATCTTAAATTACTTAAGGTGTCAATGTCCACGGCTACTGGTAGTTCTGGTTGTCTTCAGATTCCAGAGTGAAATCTGAAGAACTTACTGCTTTCTCTTCTTGTTTTAGGAGAGGAACCAAGAGAGTAATTACCTATACCCATCCTGAAGGCCCTGCTCATAAATAAAATATTTATAACAGATTTCACAATATAGTAATAGATAATATAATATAAATAATATATAATATTTTCCCTAGATTTGAATCTTTCTAGGTCTGCTTATCTCATTTATATTAAAAGTATTTTTTTTTCTACTCTTGATGTTTTGACAGTGTAAGGGTCTTAAAGATCCCTTTCTTTTATTGCAGTGATGTAAAGTAACCTTATTAATACAAGTAGACATTTGGCTTAAGGTTTTAGGTTGTAATCTCCTTCGTGTTTAAAAGTCTTAGTGTCCTTTTTCACGCTTTGTCTCCATTAAAGAACAGTTTAACCATGGGAAGGATGTATATCATTCATTTGCTCTGAGGCTAATATTGCCGTTTCCCTGCAAAAATGTAATTTCTGTCATTGTATATTGTGCTCTTAGATAATACTTCTGTGACCTCCGTTCACCATGCCTTCCCAATTGTCCATTAACTCTCATCTTCAAGCAGAGGCAATTTTACTGCATGGATACTAGGAGAAATGCCTGATAAAATTGAAATAGCTTTTATAAATATGATACCTTCTATGTTTGGCTCTTCTTGTACCATTTGGTTTTGGATGGTATGCCATGCAGCCTGAGAGGTGAAAGTCAAGAGCTGAAAATGGGGGAGATAAGGGGCTGAAAAGAAAGGAAGAACAAACCTTTCTGACACACACACGCCAGGAAAATGGAAGGTTGAAAGAAACCATGTCAGGTTGTATCACCTTGCCACACAATTGCTCTCATTTATTCAGTAATTAAGTGCAAATATGAACACCTCAGGTCTGTTTCATTTCTTGTCATGACAAACCAACTTCCATCTTTGGTTGTTGTATAACACTTTGATAAAACACTGGTAGTCATTTTAGAAAAATCTGAGTTCTCTGGACAAGTTAAGACATGATTTTAACACATTTCTCCTTCCACCTTTGAAACTTGTGAGAGATGGATCAGACAGAGCTTTCAACAGCTGGAAAGCTGCAAGGAAGATTTGAATAAAATTAATAACTTGAATATAGTTAAAAGAATAAGGAAGGGCCCATATGCTTTGTGGCTGTGAGGAAGAAAACTGCATCACTTGGATTTTTTTTCTCATCTTAAGCTGGCTTGTTTCTATTTGGTGGTTTGTTTCTCCCCCCTCATTCACTGGAAATGCCTGTTAGGAAGGTCACTGTTGATGGCATTGCAGACTAGTCTCTCAGCAGCTACCAGCTCAGTCTAAGTGGTTGCTCCCTTTGTAATCTTCCTTCCCGCCTTCTTCTTCTGGCATATATGGAGTGCAATGGTTAAGTTTTTCTTCCATAAACCTGTTAACACTTCTAATTCCTTTTCACAACTGCCAGTTTTCCAGCTTTGTGAAGCTCTCACTGTAGGCAAATGTTGCACATTTGAGGCTGAAACCAGGATTCAAAATAAATTTTATGTCAACATACTGCTGTTCACACATTTAGAGCACATTATAGACTACAGTGTTGTTAAGGGTGAATCCACCTAACAATAAAAGGAGCAGAACATTTGGAGAGACAGGTTTAGAGTTGAGCTGAGCAGTGTGTTCACCGAAAATGGTTTTAGCCTGTTTATCCCGACTCAACATTTGGTCCATATCTCTGGATTTCTTCATGCCTTTATACCTTTTACAGCACACTGTTAGTTGCTTTCTGGCTGAGATCATTAGTAACTTGTCACAGCTCACTCTTAAGAGACATGTCAAATGCCAACTCTGCTTGTTTAGTTTATTTGGCTTGCTTAGCAGATTCTTAACCACAGGGGGCGAGATTTTATTCAGACAAATTAGTGAGCTTTTATATTGCTGAAGATGCCTTTAAGAAAGGGTTTTACTGAACAGATTTGACTTTACTAACAACTATTTTGAGAAATGTATATAGTTGTTTTCATGTTTCAGTGGTTATCCTGAAACCTAATGATGATCAAATCATTTTGGAACATTGTATTTCCTTAATATGCAATCATCAATGGTTTCAAGTTTTTCTTTCTCCTCACTAAATAATACTGTACCAAAGAGCAAAGTTATTAGTTGTACATACAGGCTGTCTACTTTACAAAGAATTTCTGCAGCTGTACACATGCCAGTCTACTCTAGTTCCTTTGATTTGTGGGAAAGCTAGTCAGGCATCCCAGGATAATTGTGCACACTTGGATGCTGTGGAAGCTGTCCTGGTGTTCAGTTCACTGTTGTCACTGGGAGGTCTTCTCTGCATTTCCAGTAGTGTTTCATCTAGATCTGTACAACTGATTAATTAACAATTCATTAATAAGTAACAGGCACAACAATATGTGTGGATGCTGGCTCTGATTCTGTCCTTTTTAAGATCAGCTGTCTTCTGGAGTTGGTCATTCCCCGTGGTGGGGATGTCTGCTGCCAGTGGTCTGGGTGGTGCCACGCTTGAATCAGTTACAGCTTTCCTAGTCAGAAACCAGTGAAGAAGAATGAAAACTTAGCCCAAGTACTTTTAAGAATGTTGGGCTTTTATGTCTGAACAAAGAACTGGGGTGAGCTTGCATGAAAGTGATCCATGCTAGCACATGTTCAGTGCTTTAAAGACTTGTGCAAGTGCATGCTAGCTTGGGTAGGTGCTGGAAGAAAAGAGGAGTTGCAGGTTTTGAGCAGATGTTAGTGGCTTGGTAGGGCTGTCCATTGTCTTTGTCTCTCTACAAGAAGTTGCTGATAGTTTGAAGGGTTTTGTCAGACTATTTTAAGCTGCCATAGTGCAGGAAAAAAAATAATTCTATTTTGCACCTATGGATATGCCAGAGATTCATTATATATTAAATCATATGAAATGTTGGAAGCTGATAGCCTCATTTTGCTGTTGGAAGTAAACATTAAATGTGTGGCTGTAGCTGAGTGTTTCTGCAATTTTTTTGTGTGCTGTGAATGTTGCTCTGAGGTGGAGTGGCTCACAGACATGTTATGAATTTATAGTATTTGGAATTACGTTATTAGGAATTAGCTAAAGGTAAAGGAAAAAAAAAAAATAGTTGGAAGGCCAGAGCTGTAAACTGAAGGCTTAGGTGCTAAGGAAGGGATTTTATAAGATACTTCTCATTAATGTTAATGGGCCAGATATTTTCTGTTAAGTCATAGAACCATAGAATGTATTGGGTTGGAAGGGACCTCTAAAGGTCATCTAGTCCAATCCCCTTACAATAAGCAGGGACATCTCTAACTAGGTCAGGTTGCTCAGAGCCCCATCAAGCCTGGTCTTGAATGTCTCCAGGGATAGGGCCTCCACCACCTCTCTGGGCAACCTGTGCTGGTGCTCAACCACCCTCATAATAAAGAACTTTTTCCTAGTGTCCAACCTAAATACACTCTTTTCTAGCTTAAAACCATTACCCCTTGTCCTGTCACTACAAACCCTTGTGAACGGTTCTTCCCCTGCCTTCTTATAGGCCCCTGTCAGGTATTGGAAGGTCGCTTATATTATGTTAGTCAATTATATTTTGAACAAGTTTCTAGTTAAAAATAAAGTCTAGTTTCTGCTAGTACTGTCATATTATTTCTTATTGCTCCAAGACTCAGTGATGAATACAATGGTAAAGATAGTGTCACAGAAAGTATATTGCACAAAAGTTTTGTCTTCATAGTTAAAAATGAAATATTTATGCAGGCTATGCATGCAGAGCTGGTAAGCCAAAATTATGTCTGTAAGCTATTTCTGTACATTTAGCTTTAATGCTGAAGCATATTTAATTGCTTGGCCTGTTTTCCCCACAGCAAGATGTGACTGTCTTCCACTGAAGTCAGCGCCTGAAGTCTGAGGCAGCCCAGTTTGATGTTTGTATGTTGCCTGTGAAGCGCAGAGTCCACAGCTGCAAGTAGCAGGTCCACGTAGTCTGGGGAAAAAACAAAAAAATCCACTCTGCTTTTAGAGGGGTCTTTCTGCGAAGGGGTGCTCTGTGAGACTGTAAATGGGTGAATTTACAGTTTTAGTGGCTGTGGCTGTAATTTCTATACTGGAAACAGGGATATACTGTATTTTCTCTTGTGTGCAGACGCCTTCTTTAACATAAACTAAATTGTTTTATGTTGCTTGTCTACTTAAGCATAGAAGGGTATTTCTAATTTAATGTATTGAGTTGTTTCTGAATTATAATTGTCCTTTTGGCTTTCACTTCTAAGACCTGACCTACACCACTTTCTGTAGTTCTTGTCAGAACACGTCTGGAAAATGGAATCACAAGAAGCAATTAGTAATAATTGTGCTGAAAGATTACTCTACATAGTTAAATCTCAGATTCTTTGTCTGTGAAAGGTAAGTATCATTTAATTTTAAATGGAAAAGCACCCATGATTTATAAGTGAAGTTTGCGTCACTGTTTCGTAGGGAATCTTGTTTTGGTTTTACATTAATTCAGCATAACAGCTTAGGTGGTTAGTACCAGTAAGATGGGAGGGAGTAAGATAGGAGTAAGACTCGGAGGAGGAATCTAGCTTCATGTTACCAACTGTTTTATTAGCTTCTATTTTCTTGTGAACTAGAGCAACTTTTAAATCCTGGAGATACCAAATAACTTTAAAAATTTTTTTTCTGTTGGACTTGTGTCCTGTTGCGCTGTTTTCTGTAATTTGTGTAATACTGCAAGTTCTTACTGTTTTATCAAAGGACAGCAGATTGTTTCATTTTAAATGAAGAAATCCCTTCAAATTATACATTTTCTGCTCAGCTGCAGATTAACAGTTTTATCCAGTCACAGTTGTATATTGCCAGAAGATAATTTGTTCCTTCTGTGTCTCAGTCATGCTTATTACCTTCATTTTATTATATACTTTGAGCCTGTGAAATGATTTCTTAACTGCACTTAAAGATAGTTTGTGTAGACAGCAAAATTACTGTTCCCGCCCTCAGGATCAATTTGTAACATGCTTTTATATAAATATTATGTGCTACACTTCAATATTGTTCATAGTCCAGAAGATAACTGCTGTGATGAGTCTTACTTAAGAAGCATGGTGAAAATGGAGTCCATATGGAATTGGAAGGAAAAGGTACTTAATTAGCTGTGCTGTAATACTGTCGTCCTGTCTCCAGCCAGACTGCCAGTGCTCCCAGAGCTGCTTCTTGCACAAGAGAAATACTGATTTTAGTGCAGCCATTTATTAAATGTCTTCTGGAGGTTTTTTTTTAGGCAGGGGAGAAAGCAGTCATGAAATGAGGATGCATTTTTAAAGAAAAATAAACAACAAAGGACACTGGCTTAGAAAGATTCAAAAGGGAGGGAATAGGAGAGAAACCTAAGTGGAGAAGTAAAAGAAACATTGGCGGGTAGTCAGGCAAAGGAATTAAGAAAGAAGGAAAAAAAAAAAATTCACATTGTCTTAACAAAGATTGACAGAAAAAAAGAAAAAAGGGAGAATTGTCAGAATACAAAACAAAATGAGTTGCAAACTGTCAAATCGGGCACACAAACATATTGCCCTGTTGACACTGGCCTACTTGTCTTCACTTTTTTCTTTTTCTCTTCTCCTTTCACCTATACCAGAAAAATAGTTTTCTTGGAATGAGACCACGAGAGGACTGGGCATTGCAGCTCAGAGGTGTCTTAACATCTTTATGTTGACTGCCTTATGTACATTTACTTAGGTTACCAAGGAGATATGCTCACATGCATTTAGTTATTTCATTACCATCTTTCAACTTTATGCTGAGTAAAAGCATCATGGGAGCCTCCACAGAGCACTCCTCCTTTTTTTACCTGCGTGAAATATCTAGGTGGGAAAATAGGGTATGTCTAGAGAAACCTGATGCGTGATAGCCTCATAATTGGGTTGCCACACACCATTTTTTTTTAAAAAGCCTTTTCACCATTCCTGCTGAATGGATGTCAGGTTTCAAAACATTAGCTTGTGGAAGCATACACCCCTGCCACCTAAGTTAAACTAATTTTTTTAGGCATGGTAGGCAGACTCCAGAGGGATAAATACAGTGCAGCACATTGCTAAATTATGGCTCAAAATAAGATAGAATAAAATATCATCAGTATTCATATGTTTGTTTATCATTAGCTTTGCTACAAATAAAACCACAATTTCCCAGTGCTGCATTTGAAATACAGGCAAGATCTTGGAGGTCTCATTTGTTAATTTTAAAATTACAGTTTGTGTCTTTATCCACATGACTTTCCCTCCAGTTACTCTGGATGCAGTACTATGGATTTCAGAATACTCTCACACTGTAAAATGCTCTATCAGATATAAGGGAGCCTTAAAGGGATCAAAAATTCACAATCCTTAATGATGTTGCTGGAATGATAGGAAATCTGCATTGCTCCAACACAGTTAGGTCCTGCTAGCCTTATAAATATTTGTGGCTTTGATTCCAGTTTAATGTAAAGACTCTATACTTCTTGGCAGTATAAATGAGCCTTTAAGTAGGAGCAGTTGTAACCTGAACTGTAGGTCCATGTTTGAGAGGTGCTCACGTGGGTGGCATCAGCGCTGGGGCACAGGGCTGTGCTAGGCTGGGTTTTGCAGGAACCTGGAGCAAGGTGCCCTGTGTGACCTGAGCTGCTCCAGTGCTGGGCAGGTGCTGTGATGTGCCTATGCTTCCCCAGTGATAACTGATTTAATTATTGCAATTAGAGGTACTGTCTTACCCTGTCAATTGTACTTGTTTTTTATGATGCTTGGTGTGACTTTCTTTTTGACTAAAATTCCCTTTTTGTTAATAGATATTTATATTTTTTTGTGTTGTTCAGGCAGCACATGTTCTACATTATGAAGAATAATTTGTTCAATTACACTGATTTGTTTTGGATTGGATCTATGTATCATTCCTCCTTTTGCCTTCAGTCCATTTGAAGACAAAATTCAATGTGATTCACTCCGTTGAATGAAATCCTTTATTTCCTTCTGTATCTGTGCATGTGTGTGGGTCAGCTTTCCTCAGCCTTACCCGGAGTGTCTGTTGTGAAACTCATTGAGGTTGATCCTGGTCTCTGCAGTTTAGTGCTGTCACTGCAGCTCTACAGGGTCACCACAAATCATGCCTTCCCCTAGGTTCCCCAGTGCCGGAGGCTAATACACACTCCTTGTCATCTATTGCTTAAACATAGTTAAATGTTAATACAGTAACAATTTAATACTGTTAATACATCATGCGTTCTTTGACATCATGGGCCCTTGGATAGTCTGTGCTTTGCAGGGTCAGATCGTGCCACCTGTACTGACTTGGCAGAACAGCTCACTCCTTTAAAAGTCTTCTTGAAGTTAATGCAACTGCATGAGGAGCAGGTTTTGCTGAAGAACCTGTCCTAGGGTTGTGTAAATGCTACAGATTTGTCACACTGCTCTCCTCCTTTCCCAGAAAGCTTGCTTTTGCTGGAGTATGGGTTAGATACTGTACACTAGCTTCATAATACATTTAGGACTAAGATTTGTGGCAATTGGTTAAAAATAACTTCCACCCTTTGTAACTGTCCTGCAAAGAGCTTGGCTCACCACTGTTCAGTCTTCTCCAAGCTTCAAAAGCTACATTTTTGTTATTGTAATGGTGGTTTTAATGTAAGTGGAAACATCAGTCTTGTCACATATCTTCAAAATTAATTAAACTTTATCTGTGGATTTTCATGGAACTTGAGTCTCTGAGATAGTGCTTTGCTTTCATAAGCTTTTACAAGAAAATAAGGTATTTGTAATATATCCTGAAAGTACTTTGTCAGAACTATCAAATGATGAGCTAGGGTAAAAGACTTAAATATTAACATGTTGTAATTGCATAGTTTGAAGCTCCTTTGTTAGGTGTGTAAAGTTTTCTTGAGAGAATATCATGTGGTGCAAGTTGGTTTCCACAGGATGTGATTTGTCATATGATTATTTTTTTTCTCTTCAAAAATATAATGTTTTAATGTCTTTTTACAGACTGGCTGAGATTGCCCTTTTCTGTAAACCTGCACCCTGCATGGGTGCGGTGCCTTTTGCTCCTGTTTCTTTCTCTAGAACATGGAGGACAGTAGCACCCAAGGGGACCGCTGGAAAGGAGGAGCAGGAAGCTTAGACTGAATAGGCAAGAAGAAAGAGTTTGTGTCCACTGGAGCAAATTCCTGCCTGGATCTTAGGCTGGCACCCATAACTTTTGTTTCTATTCTGTGAGGAGATGCATATGCACAAGCTTCCTTGAGAGGTGCCTCCTTCTTGTGTGGTTATGGTCTGGAGGACGACAATGTAGTAGTTATTCCCTGCAGTCATGTAACAGGAGGCTGTGTGTTGAGCCTGAAGAATCAATCCTCCTGTTGACCCAAGTAGGTATCAGTGTGATGTAATTGAATCGAAATTCTGCTTATCATATTAAAAAATTATAGAAAATCACTCAGGAAACACAACATCAGGAGGGCATTATTGCCTGGAGTTACAAGGTTACATGCTAAGAAATAAGAAAATAACAGATTTAAGGTATCAAAAACTTGAATTCAGTGCGTGTGAATGAGGCTATTGGTTGCTGCTGCAGTGACTTGTTAAAAAGAGCGTGCTGGACTGGGAGCCTTATCATAGGTCATTCAGATCTTCAGGCCAGACCACTGCCTTTCCTCTAGGAGAACCCGTCGTGTTTACATTCATGTATTACTTCAATGGAAAAGGCTTCAGCTGCTAGCCAAACTCAGATACGCAGGCAAATTCTGATAGCTTTAAGCCTGGATTTCTGACCTGGATTGATAGACATTCATTCTTGCTAACTGGTAGTGGATAAAGGTGGTTTCTAGACTGACACACAAAACACAGAGAGACAGTCAAGCAGTGACTTCTCTGCTGTTGACCAACAGCTTAGGGTTACACATGTACAGAAGTGGTGTGCTCTGCCATGCTGGTCAACCCCATTTTAGACAGAAGGATTCATCTACAGTTAATTTATGATGCCATTAGCTGCTATACTGGATTTTAAAATAATTCTTAGGAATATCTTAGTAGCAGGATTTTTTTTGTAGACTTGCTGTATTGCATTGATTTACTGTTTGGTTGTTGGTATAGATTTATGAATACGCTGCTTCCACCACGCAGCAGAATTCCCGTATGTAGGATGTACCTGATTGGGTGTCTTTTATTTATATATTTTCATTGATTTCTTTATTCTGGATGGATTTAAACATGACAAGCCTAAATGCACTGAGCTGCAAAACTGTGGACTAAGAGCTTTGGACTAAGGTGTGTGAAGATGATATTTTTCTTTTTCCCAGAGTTTTGCTATATCCTAGATGCTGAATTTGCAGTGAAAATGATATGGATGCAGAATCAACCTTTACTGTTGGTTCATGAGTGAAGCACTAGACTGTAAAGTCTGATTCTTGACTAAAATCCCTTGGTGTCTCAGTAATAACAATAAATAAATAATAACAGCTCTAGGGTGGCATGGAGACAAGGAATCATGTGTGTTTGTGTATTTGTGTGCATGATAAAATCTGTGTATCCAAAGACTGACTTGTCTCTTTTTGGCCTGAACTACCCTTTGATTTCTTGTAGAAATCAAGAATTAATTCTTTCTGCTGAACTAAAAAGATGATTACTTACCTGTGTCTTGCAGAAAAATAATTCCGCTTATGAACAGGTACCAAAATTATAATTAACCAATCTCAGTATTGCAGCTACCTAGTCTGCTTACAGTCAAAGACAAAAAATAGATTTTATTTGCTTCGAAGATCGATATTCTAGTTTCATGGAAAGGTGAGATAATTAATGCATTTTTTTAATGCTTAAACATTATTTTGGAAACCTAAATACAGTTCAAGCATCTTATAACAATATTTAATATTTAAAATTTTGAAAAATTTAATATATTTAAATATTACATACCTGTGCTGGTTAACATTGCAGGGTTGAGTACTTATCTTGGTAACGTGGTTTATTTGAGTGGTTCTTGTCAATCTTGTGTGAACAGTGAAAGAGAGAGGTGTCGAGCGTGTACATGAGGTCAGGACGGTTTAAGTCATGGACACTATGAAAAAGTGATTACTTATTTAACTGCGGTGTGCATGGCATTTTTTTGAAATAACAAACCAGAAGTTACCCAGTGGATAGGAACAAAAAAGACAATTACATTGCTCTAGTCTGGTTAGGCAGTTTTTCCTCATACAGAATATGAAATGGTTTTTGCGTTTCTCATTCACGGCTCTACTTTGATGTAGGAAAGCCAGAGATCAGTTAAAACCTGTGTGGGTTTAGTAGCTGTAAATCATCTTATAAAAAGTGTTGACCAGCAGAGGGCTTCTGTCCCTGGGAAATAATCCCTGCCGCTGCTATTGCCAGGGAAGAGGAGCTTTAACCATGCATCTTCTGCTCTGGTGTTCCTCCTCTTGTGGTCCTGTGGATTGGTGAGCTCTGGGAAGTTGTGCAGGATCTTGCAGCCTCCTTTGCTTCCCTTCAGGTTATACGTGATGCAACCTCGTCTCTTTAGGGTAGGGGAGAACGCAGCCCTCCTGCAGTGGCCCCATTTTCATTATGTTAAATGTTTTTGTTGTCCAGATGTAAATGAGGGGACAAGGAGGACAGGGAGGAATGTTTCTAAAAACTTTGGAGTCAAGACTGTGGAATAAATGTAGTATTGATGGCTATCTTAACAAAAAGGTCTCTCTGGTTTTATACCAGAGCAAAGCTTTGTTGTCATCCTGCTCTGGTGCAGAATGGCATCTGATAAAAGTCTCACTCTATTACAGTCTATGTCCTTAGCAGTGTGGAAGATGTGCAACGATGTGGATGTGCTCAAGCAGGTTTCTGTGGAATTGTAACAGCACTCATCTTACGCTCTGCTTGAAATATATTTTGAATCTGTCTTGCTGTCTCATTACTGATTATTTTTCTTAACACATAGTTTTGCATTTTACCTGGCAGGCATTAGTCTTTCTTTTGGCTAGATTTTTGCATTCCTTTTATCTGCTTTATCTAGAACTCCTCTCTGTTGTTTATTCTGTAGCCACAATGTGCTAAACAGCCTTAAGTCAAATATTGCCACATACACCTCTCTTCTTAAAATGCCATTAACTTTGCTTGGTGCTGAGAGCCACCCAGTCAGAACCAAGCCTTTCTGCTGGGTGACTGGCAGCGTATGGAGAGACAACCTCTTTTGGACACATTTGGTTAAAAAGGTAATGTTTGTTCTGCATTTCTGTGTTCAGCAGTGCCTTTTTTTCCTCAACAGAATTGGAAGATAATAGGATTTTAAAGGGTGAGTAATTAACTGACGACCACTTCCAGCCTTAGCGTTTTTCTTCATATAGTGTGGCCTGGGTGCTAAGGTGAGGCCCAGCCTGATTCCTTATTTCCACAGCTTGCTGCACTGAATCCTGTGGCAGCCTGGCTGTTCTGCTGGCAGCACAGGGGAAATGGAAAGATATGTAACTGCTCTGCATTGTTTGTGAGGTTTTTTGTTGCTTTGCTTTTTTGTTTTGTTTTGGGGTTTGTTTGATTTTACTTTTTGTTTTGTTTTAATTGCATTGTGTATCTGTAAGAATAGTGTGCGCTATCAGATGCCAATATCAAACCAAATACATGCAAAATCAATTTTTATTGCTGATGCCAAAATTAAATTTGTTGAAAATCTGATATATTTCAATATTCCCTTTTTTGATTAGTTTTTTTTCTCACCCAGAAATAGACTCTTTCTTTGCTTCAAAGTTGTCTTTTTGGTGGAAATATTCATGTTAATTGTTGATGACTGCACTGCAGAAAGATGAAGACTGGAGATTGTAGATGCTGAGGAGCACAGCTGAGTAAGGGCTTTTGCAGCTGAGAGAGGTTTGGGAACTTGGGAGGAAGATGGCAGTAGCAGTTTAAAGCTTTTGTCATCATGGGGGAGGTTTCTGAGAAAAGGAGTCAAATGCTTTAATCACCCAGGAGGGAGTGAATGAGTACTTTTCTCCTTTTTTTATGAGGATTTATTTTTTATTAGATGGTAGTTTAATCTTTTCCCCTTTTTAGGTTTTCTTTTTCCTCAAGCTTCCCTCCTTCTCTCCCTCCTCTCTGCTGCCTCTTGCCTGAATGGCTCCAACACTAAATGACCATTTGATGAGACTTTCTCATCCATCCCCCCATATCTAATTTACCAGCGAGTGCTCTTGAGGTGGGTGGTACCTCTCCTCTTAGCAGGGTTTTAGATAGACTCAGCAGCTCATGATGCTGCCCATAGGCAAAGGGCACGTTTATGCACGTATAGGTGGGGAAGCTGTGCCAGCTTAGCTTAGAGTTAGCTTAAGTGACTTATTCAAAGTAGTCCTAAAATCCTGTCTGGAGATTCTCCCTGCTGCTTGGGAGGCTTATTTAAACCTGCTTTAGAGTGATGTGTAATCAATATAATAGTGCGTTTATTTATAACATTTATTTGTTTATGTATTAACATATTTATGTTATCCTAAGTACTGAAATGTGTGCCTGGGTATTTTTGCATCAGTTTCCTTAGATGAGTGTAATGCACACAGGTACACAGCTGTGGTTTTAAATCAGAATCAAGGATATCAGAGGTTTTGATAACACCATTTTTACACTTGCTGTGTCTGCAAGAGAAAATGGTACCAAAACTGAGCAGTTTGTTGTTTTCTGGTTATTTGGATCCTTTTGGTCTTTGCTTTGGCATCAGTTTTGATGTGTTCTGTAAACACTCCTCAGTAGATTAAGGATATGTAAGTGTGCAGCAGCTTTAGCGCATCGAGGTTTAGGAAACTGCTCTCAGATTGCTTTGTTAGTCTGTTAGAATTTTAAAGATTATATTGGTGGTATACACATTAGTGTTATATAAAACATATGCAAATTAAATATAATGTGAATATATTTTGCCTTTTGTGAAGTGATTTAGGATTAAAAAAAAATCACTTGGAAAGTTTGGGTGGAAAAGAACCAGAAAGCATGTTACTGCGAAAATGTATAATGATTAAACTTTGTGCATCCCTTACCTCAGTGAGTTACTTGCTTAGTTTAAAAGGTCAAATAAATTAAAAGACAAATTAACGTTAACATGTTGGGGAACTGGCTTTAATTGTAACTGTAAAAACAGATACCCTGAGGCAGCTTTAAGCAGTAGCAACTAACATTGTTATGATAGCCTCAGGAAGCAAGTGTAACAGACAGGATGTTTTGTAATAAAACTGTAAAACAATTAAAATAGCTGCACAAAGCATGCTGCTTTTTAGCCTGTCCAGAGGAAAGGACTGTGAAGGGAGTGTCAGCCAGCCACAGCATCACAGTTGTTATAAATTGCCATCTACTTTTGGAAGGGGCAAAAGATGGATAACAAAGTTGACAAGTAAATACGCGCTACATAAATATGCATAAATCCATTACCATCTGCCACGTTGTCCAATTTGCCTGGGTTGTCTTTCTGTGTCTACCACATAAATCAGTTTAAAGCAGTTTCCCTCAAGCAATATTTTCTATAATGAATGGGTGAAAGATCTACATTCTTGGGTTGTGACTGTAGTTCTGGTACAGAAAATACCGTATTTACCATTTTCTCAAAATAAGAAAGCTATAGTCAAAAGATTTATTTGGTTGTGCAGCTACCAAACTTTGCATTAGTCTTTGGAAGCCAAGCCAGGAAGTTAAATTATCAGGCATTTTGCTTGGCTAGGAATTTTTGGTGGTTTATTTTATACAATCATTACTGCAGACAGTAAGTAAAGATTAGAAATATCAGTCTGTAAATGTACTGGTTTTGTATCCCAGCCATTATGATGATTTTAAATAATTTCATAAAGTTCTATTCCTTGCTTGGTAAGCAATTGTAGCTCATAGTGCTGCTGTTTATTCTTTGTGTCATCACTGTGGTACGTCTTAGTTTAGGTCCAAGTAATTTTATTTTTCTGTCCTTTATATGTATAGCACACTTGCATTTAATCTTCTCCCCAGATGTGGCCTCTGTCTCTTTAGATTCAGCCTGTACAATTTTCCTACATCCTGTTCTGGATTTCTCCTAATAGCCATGACTATAGGAGCAGTGTGCTCTGCTGTACATTTATCTGGGCTTCGTTTCTTTTACACAGAGGCTGCTTTACACTGTTCTGACAACAAGAAGGGGCCCCAGTGAGAATGGCACTCAAGACTCAGCTGGCTTCTCTTATTTCTTTATGACTTATTGAATAGATTTCACCAGGACAGATAAAATTTGTTTATTTTTTTAGTGCAAGAAGTATGAAAATCTTCTTGTTTGCTTGTTTATTTAAAGATTAAAACTCTGAAATAAAAATTGTGAGTCTTTTTTATAAGTACATTTACATACCTTTGTTTGTTCCCTCACTCCCCAGTTTAGAGATTTGTAATTACTCTTGGAAGAGTTTTTAGTCCTCTGATTAAGGATATACGTTCAGACTTTGCATCAAGATATTCTTCCTGCTAAGAGGTTTTACTCTTAAAATGCTCATTTATGGTGGAAAAAGAAAAACTATGTTTTTGTTAACATTCTTACAAAGAAACTGTCATGGGTTTGTACATGAAACAATCTCATAACCCATCTTCTCTTTGCAAACGTTTGCCTCTGGTAAGCTAAAGGTCAAAAATCAAAAACGTCTGTTGGGGTACTTCTGTGGAGCTTTGTAAATCACTTAAGTGTTTTTAAATCTGTATAGCTGAGTGCCCTTTAGTAGGCTAGAAATCTCACTTTGGATTTCTCTTTTGTAAGAATCATAGGTGTGTAGTGTAAGAAAGTTTCAATAATTAGCCTGTTGCAAGTCAGAGTAATTTAGAGATAGTACTGAAGCAGTTTTTTGATGTGCTTTTGATTTTGTAGTGTTAGAAAAATAGCTTCTAATAAAGACAGAGATTCATCCTGTAATGTTAAAAGCACAAATGAACCCACTTGGAAAAAAGTGTGCAAGAGTGGGATTTATTTTCACTTCAAATTAGCGATCTGAAAATTAGGCATCACATATAACCTAGTTGTCTAGCCTTTCAACTCAGTCATGGAAGGGAATGGAGGCCTATAGAGAAGGAGTCATCTCATTTAAATAAAGATGTCCAGTAAAAGCGGGAAATGTTTCCACTGGGAGGACAGGCTGGCCGTGTTGGCTGGGGAGGGACTCTACACATTTTGACTAACTTGTATTTAGTGCCGAATTGGGTGGATCCCATCCTGAATGATGTGTGCTTCAGTGGTCTGCATTTTTTTGTGTGTATATGGGAGTGCACAAGAAACCCTATATAAGATTTTAAGAATCTCATAAATCTCAATGTGATACTTTCTGTGCATGTGAGGGGGAGGGAACAGTGTGGTCATAATTTTTAAAAATTATTTTTGATATAGAATATTAATCTACCATATGCTAATTTTCAAGTGGGTGTTGTACAGCTGGAATGTGATTTAAAATAAAGATTCTTTTAAAAAGCAGACAAACAAGACCTTCACCTAGCTGCACACCTTAAGTCTCTATATCTTTCTTAACGGCTGACTGATACATGAAAAGTAGTATAAAGTATAAAGGTTTGTTTCAGAAAGGCCCTTTACTGATCTAAACCTACTCTTTCATCAGTTTTGTGTGTTGGCTGGTTTCCTTTGAGCAGTTTTTGTGTGTGTTTAGAGAAGAGAAGATAGTCTGGCAACTACATATCAAGGCAGGAAACCTATTTCCAGTTCTACCCCAGGCTTCCTGTGTGGCTGAGGAACTGATCCTGCTAACGGGAGCTGAAAAAAAAGGAGAGGGGGGGGGAAAAAACAGTCTGCTTTGTGTGTAAGTTTTTAATGCAGTATTTTTGCTACCAGTTTTCTTGTTCATAAGATCTAATACTTACCTGTGTAGCAGGATTTAAGAAGGTGAATTTTCTGACCAGCCTCAAGTGGTTTCCTGCAGGATGTTGTATGCATGTAGAAAATAACTTTTAACTGTTACTGTACTATTAATCCTCAAGCAAGACTCGAGGAAATTTGTGCAGGATTCTAGCCTCTGAAACAGTCTTGCTCCCTGCCCTTGGTAATGAAGTAAAGAGATGAAACCTTCCTTAGAATTGAGGTAATTTGTTATTATTTTCGAGCAGCAATGGCAGAAAATGGGAAGAAAACAATTGCTCTGAAAATGATTTGAATGTTGCTCCAGACAAATAAAAGACCGAGGCAGTGGCTGACCTCTCCTGACAAACAGCTGGAGCCAAAAAGGGCCATGGAGTTGTCGCTTAAGGACTTTATGGAGGAGATCTTTCAAATCCAAGAAACAGTAAACAAGGTAGATGGAGCTTTTACAGAGGTTAAAATTGAGATAGCTCAAATGAAAGCCAGGCGAAATGAAATTAAAGAAAAGGTGAATCAACAGCTCTGCGTGTGTGAGGATGAATTGCGTACGTTAAAAGAGACTTCTAATCAAATCAGGTTTCTGGAATGATCTTTGAAGATTCAGGAGAATAAAAGGAGGAAAATTGAATTTGAGACTGGATACCTAGAAAGGGCTTGAAGGACATCACCCAAGGGGAGGTTTTGAAAATATTGCAGCAGAGCTGATAAAAGTGAATGTTGAGAGAGGCCTCTGAAGTGGAAAGGTTACACCTGAGCTTCCTCATGGGTACTCAGCAGACATCAGCCCCTCATATCGGAAATATTGTGCTCACCTTGTGTATAGCAGATGATAGCTGTAAAGTTTCCTGCTGTTAGTTTTCAGATCACTCTCACTAGACCTTACCTGGATGCAGGATATCTGCCATGGATGGTTTTACAGCCTCCCTGAATGTGAGGCTTGATATATGGTGCCCCGGTGAAACGGGGGTAGGGTACTGCATGACAACACAGCAGTAGCGGGATGAACCAGTCGAGCTTTGGCTCAGGAAGATACCTCTTCCTGTCACTAACGAATCCAGAGGCATTGTGGTTTGCAAAGCAGTGCTTGCTTCTAAAATGTGGTGACCTGTTTAGGAATTACCATAGTAGGCTAGATTATTTAAATGTTATTTTAGGAAATACTGATAAAGAGTGTACGGGAGGGTATTCCTCTGGTGGTTCCCCATTTTGGTATTGATTCTACCAGTGTGGTGAAATATGGAGCAGACAAGGAAGAATGAGGATCTAAGGTGCCTGACTCTTCACTGACAGAACTTTGCATCAGCAAAAAAATTAAGGTTACTCTTGCAGCTTCATCTTGAATTGGGGTCTGGCAGCTAAGAGTAAAATGAGTTTGCTCTAGATTTGAGCCTCAAGTGCTTAGTTTGCAACTGAGTAGAAGAACAACAAAACCCAACCAAACAACAACAACAAAAAAAAAAAGAAAGGTAAATAATACTTACTTGTAATTCTGCAGAAGGGAAACCTGTTTGAAATACCTAGGCAAGAAAACGGTGAGTTGAAAACTTAAGGTGACATTAACATAGCATCAGTGTTGTTGGTTGTCTTGAACTAACCACAAGTGCCATCTTGTTAAGGGTACATAATGAGAAGGGTAGAGTAGTTCAGTTTAACACTAGTGTTTTGTTTTGTCCTTGGAGCTTTCTGAATGTATGCAAGAATCTTCTTTATTCCATTTCTGATTTATTTACTTTTAAAAATTTTATTAATTCTTTTTTTCTGGCATTTACAGCGGTATTTTTTTTGTTTTGTTTTTATTGTGCCAGTTTCAGCTAAAGTGGGTGCTTTTGTTTAGAAAAAAATAAGTAGTGGTTCAGACTTTTTAGTTGTCAGAATGTTTCATTAACTTCTTTTTCATTCATGCTGAAGTATATATATCACAGACTGTCCTGTATAAAATCTATAACCATCTAACTTCTAGAAGTTCTTTCATTTTTTTCCAGCCCAGCACAAAATTGCAGACACAAATCGGAGGTTTGATTTCACTGCAGGTTCTGGGTGCTGAGATAAATTAAGCATTCCAGTTTCTTCGTACTGACTAGTTATTTGCAACTAGGTTGGGTTCTTGGGTAAGGTAGTATTTTTGCCATTGAGAAGAAAAAGTCCTCAAGTGCTGAAGAATTCTAAACATAGTCAGTGGAGACAAAGGAGTGAGATCTGAGGAGCTGATATTTCCTGTTTCTTGGGTTTTGGGATCACTATTGTATCTTCTGACAAACTTGTAAGAATAACAAGACCAGTCAGTACTGTTGTTGAACATGATCCTAAAGAGGATTTTTCCCCCCCTGGATCAAAATTAAAGTGTAGCTTGGGGATTTAACAGTTGGGAGATCGTTGTTAGCAGATGCGCCAATCTGAATAGCTGAGTGAGAGTTTACCCCATATTTACAGAAACCCAGTCAGTCAGTTTGGTTAAAATACAGGTTGTAAATGTCTTCTGGAGATTTTGAATTGCATTGTTTAGTGGACTGATGTGTTGTGTAGCAGTAGTCCCAAAGAAGTTGAGCGAGACATCAGAACTTTCCTTTCAGCATCATCTTATAAGAAGTTACTGCTAAAGGTGAACTGTAGTGAATTTAAACTGTGAGATGAAGAAAATAGTCTTCAAATATTTGTGTAGATTGATTTGTTTTGGGAAAGAGCTACAAAGCATATTGTGGGTTTGGGAAATGCACTAAAATGCTGTGCTTACAAAACCGAAGACTTCACAGAAGTCAGTTTTCTAAAAGGGTCACAGGAAAGGTCAGTGCATTTCTAGGTCTGCATTTGTAGGATGGTCTTATAATAGAGAATTTTTCTGTTTGTATCTTTCCCTCTACTCTTAACTTGCATGGAATGCAGTCTCTTGAGTGCCTTAAAAATCGGCTTCAACCAAAATGTTTTTCTTTGCAGTTAATTGGCTTCCAGGTTTGTGTTCCATCTTACACCAGGAATAGATTTAGGTGCATCTCTCTTAATTTACAGGTTTCTAGAACTTCCATTGTTCAGACACTTCTGAAAATAAAATACTAGCATAGGTTTTCTTCCCTTGAGTCTTGATTGTAACAGATGAAACAGGATTGTGTGGTAGGTAGAAATTTGCCATTTTGGTTCCCCTTCAAGTTTGCAGGCAAGTTACCTTATATCTACCTGTTTACCTATGGATCTGTGTGAGAGTGTAGATAAAGCTAGAATAAATATATATTTATATTACATAGTTTTTAATGACAGTAGACACTAAGGCTGTACTAAATCCTGGAAACTCTTGTAGCTGCAGTAGCCTGGAGTAGAAGAGGCTCAGTGATGTCTAACAGCTTTCCCTTCTCTTTTCAGTGGTCATTGCTGTGAGAACAGAAACTCTGAAAGGTTCAGATCTTTTCATCAACAAATAAAACATGTTTTTTAGATTTTTTTTTTTTTAATGTAATAGATTGTATTCAGACTGTATTACTGCGCCAGTAGCTGTTTCAGTTACTCATATTCTGGAGCATTTGGGGAGGTTTTATTGTAGTAGCATTACATTAGTACATTAGTAGCAATGGCTAGATGCACTTTTGAAATGAAATCTCTAGGTTTCATTCCATGATGCAGTTGTGCCCACATGGTAGGCACATAGCTAAACAGTGCTCTCGTCTGCATTCATCAGCTTTGGTGTGAAGAAAACCTTCACATGCACTGAGTACCTTCACACCAGTAACTCAAATGCCCTCAGTCCAGGAACCACTTACAGCCCCCTCAGCCCTCTGTGGAAAATGTAGGAGTCTATGACAGCCACTTAAGAGTGAGCAGTTGCTTGCTTGACATAACTGAGTTAATTTCCATCTGGCATACGAGCAGAGGATGTCTATGTTGGTGAAGGAGTGGAGAGGCTGTTGAAGCTGCCATGTCCTGTTTGTCCCAGCTGCCTTGGATAGGAGGGCTCCTTGAATATGGGTGTAAGTCCAGTGGATGTTGTTCTTCCAAAGCAATTAACTAATTTTCGCCCATAATTACCAACCAGTGCGTCTATATGGACAGCACATCTCAAAGAAACTGGGTATGATGCTGTTTCTTTCTATGTTCTTTTTATTGGAAAAACTGACTCATTTTATGGTCCAAGAGATGATGGGCAGGAGATTCTTTCTAGATTACACTTAATGTAGTGTTCATGTGCAATGGGTGCATAATCTTAAACTTCAGTGAATCTGTTATTTTGTTCTCCTCCCCATCAGAGTGCTGCAAAATAAGAGCTCAATAAACAGGCTGATTTGTTTGTTTGATTTTGATATTATGAACTTTCAAGGAAAAGGCAGCATCTGCTTGCATGGGGGGATGTTCCTGCTTTATGTTTTATGCCAAGCTGTGCAGAAGCACTTTTAAGAACGGACACTGTAGAAACGCAGGTAAAAGCACACTGCTACCAGGAAATACTTGCTGTTGGGTTTTTTATTTTAAGTAGATGGTCTGGTTTTGTTTACATGCAGATGAATTGCCAATTTTGTTCAAGATGAAGGAGGTGGATTTAATATATGAAATACTACTTTTAAAAGTCTTCTATTATATTTTATGGTATCTAACTAAAGAGTAGAGACCTGTCAAAGCAGACAGGAATGTGTTTGTCTGTTGGGCTTTTTTTCTTTTCAAACAGACTTTATTTGTGTTTGATTTTCAAAGTGGCACTGTAATTTTTTATTTTTTTTTTATGAGTCCTGCTTTCCAGTATGGCACCATCACTAGGTGCTTCACACTGTAGATACAACAGCTGGGTTAATTAAATAGATATGTCACAGCACTGAAGCCAGTGCCTGCTGCCACTGTACACAGGCAGCCAAGAGCTACAGCAAATAGCAGAAGCATTAGCAATGCAATACAAATTGTAGTAAAAATACTATGGTATGAAAAATAGTAAGACAAAAAATGATGCTTTGTGTGCACTCATTGCAAGTAAGTATAAAAGAGGTGAATTGTGCAGTCATGATATCATAAAACAGTTATTATTGATTATGATAAATCAATAAACTGCATTTCAGATAAATGTTAGAAATCTTAGTATGGAATTTATGGAAGATTTTCCTTCCCTGTAGCCCTACAGCATGCTTCTCCCCCTTCCTTCCCCTCCCTCCTACAATATTGAGATGTGATCAGAAAGATCCTTTAACATTTTTGTAAGGAAATTTGTTCTCTCTAGTGTCTGGATCAAATTTGGAGACATCATCCTTGCGACCTTCCTGTCTGTTTCCTGTTGACTATGAAAGTTATACACCATTGCTCCTACTTCATCTCAGAAACATTGAGGAATGATGCTTTGTGCTTAAGATCTGCTTCGCTCTTCTCAAAAGTGACTCGCAAAATACTCCTTTTATACCTATTACTTGTTTTCATAAGGTTCAGGTTAGCTATAACTGCTGAGGACAAAATGTTCTTTTATGACTTGGGCTCATTACAGACCCAGTGATGTAGATGTGCTGTAACTGAGGAGACGAGATCATCTCAATGAGTATGATGGAAATTTTTTCCTATAAAAGGATCAAAGCTCTATCTACAGCTGCTTGAAGGGCTACTGAGGACAGCAGCAAAAGCTGAGCCTCCAGAAAGGATGGATACGGAGTAAATCTCAGCACAAGCTCCTCTCTGTGGTTTGGAGGCTGATTGGCAGGTTTTCAAGGAGCAGATGGTGCCAACGATGTTTTGTTGTTTGTTTGCAAACTACTTGCAGCATTGCAGAGTGAAGACAACATGGGACTGGTCAAAATGGCAGTTCTGTCGTGGCAGAAAATGGAAAGAGTTGTGGCTGCTTGAAAGTGGTGGCCACTAAATTACACCTTGAAAGTAATTTTTCACACTTGATGTATGAACTAGTGTTGACTTGTGTATTAGAAGGTAATGAAAGCCATATAAACATCATTTATTCTGCAATAAATTGTTCAAAATTCTACAATAATAGGGAAATATTGTTTTAAAATCAAACCCCATTGTGTGTGATATGGGGATTCTCGAAGCCTGTGGAACTGTGAAACATCAAATCTCCAGATACTTTTAGAGAATCTCTGTATAAACATATGAAAAGCCAAATGAGAAATCTCATTGCTAAGACATGTTAGCTATGGGGCTGCATGGACTGGTATAAAGCATTATGAGTATCTTATCTTTTATTAAGTCCTCAAATTCCTGTTTTAATTTTGTAATTTGAAAAGCAACCACTAAAATACAGACCCAGGTCTCAATTCTGCAATCTCCCAGACATGTGAGTCTGCACATGAGCAGACATAGTATTTGTACCTTTGGGTAGAGGAGGTAGCCTGGGTGGAAGACCATTGGGAACCTGGAAGCAGAGGTGGGGAAGGCAGGCTGTTGCTCATGCAGCACTCCTCCTCACTGGCACCCATGTCCACTTTACTCATTATGTTGGGGACAGCCTGTCATCAGGGCTCTCTTCTCTGCCTTCAGAAACCTGGAGGACAGTGGTTAGGGTGTCCATGCTGTGTTTGCACTGCGCTGCCTGCAAATGGGTAGGGTAGTTGTCACGAGAAGGGTTCCTTCATGCACAAAAGTGTCCTCTGCTCGTGCCCTGCTCAGCTTCTGTTTGGAAATATGTGCATTCAAGGTCACTAAGGATGTCCATGATTTTGAGTAGTTTGGCACAAGAGGGTTCATCTAACATGCAACATGGGAGAACAGGATGGAATTTGGGTGGGTTTTAGTGGATATTTTTTTGATGGAACACTGTAAAAACAATGAACTGTAAGTCATGAGAGAATTTGGACCCAGAGACTAAGGGAATAGTTTTAATTTTGTCAGCCATGGCTGGCTAATTTAAAATAAACTCTTCACAAAGTAACTAAGTTTCAGAAGCACTGAGTAAGATCTGAAGAGTATCTGGCATACAATGGCTGTGCTGCCTTAGGTAGTCATCTTGTCAAAACTGTGCCCTAAGCTTACAGACGCATACCAGAGCCAGTTAAAATTACACCCAGAGTAAGTTCTTGGGAATCTTTGGGAAGTGAGCGGGGTACAGCAGTAAAGGGATCTGGGTAGAATAATGGACTGACCCACTGGCCTTGGGATGAGCAGGCTAAGCCCCAGACTTGGTTTGCGGTGACTGTGGTCATCCCCTGACAGCACATATGAAATGGTTGATGACAGGGAACTGACAGCTGAAAGTCATGACTTCTTGTGATGTTTTTCATACTATATATGGCAGGAAGTGGAGGCTGATAAGCATTCTTTTATCAGGCTTTCGAGTGCAATGCATTGTTTCTGTGCAAGGTGACCATATCCATGGTAATTACAATGATAGCTCTCTGCTGACTCAGTGTCTTTTTTTATTTATGTATCATCCCTTTGGTGTTGTGTGTGGAATCAATTAAATTAGTTTCTTTAAAAAAGCACCAAACCACCTTTAGTTAGCTACAGAAATACAAGGTGACTTGTTTTGCAAAACAAACTTTACAAAATTATTCAAAATTGTAATTAGTAGCTATAAATAACAAGGAGTAAGAATAGCAAATGCAATCATTCATGCAGAGGGGTCAACATTTGAAGACCATGATACGGTTTGTAGGTGCATAGGTCTTCTCTTTTCCTACCTGTTTTACATTCAGTGAAAAATTATGGTGATCTTAGAAAAAGCTGAGGCAGATTCTCTTCTGTTGGAATAGCCAAGTTAGAGAAACCACCCTGACCTTCCAAGGAGTGGGGAAGTCTCAAGACTCCCGCTCCTGACTCTTGTGGTAGCTTCTTCTCATGTCTTGTAGAGAAAAAAATTTATATGCTTTAATTCAATGTAATGAATTTTTAACATTTACAAATTATGATTACTTTTTCCAAGAAGCTAGGAGGTCTTTTGCTATCTTCTACCCTCACAATTGTTGTAATGAGAGATGCTTTTGAATTTCTTTGACATTAAACACAGTTTGTGATTATATGAAGTTAGAGAGGGTCAGGAGAGATAGAGGAGGGCAGGTGTTTTATATCTTTAAGTAATTTCTATTTCTGGAATTGGACAGCATTTTAAATTAAAATATTCTAGCATGTTTTCTGCTGCCTTTGAAAGTGCTGTAGGTTTCACTAGATTTCAAGTTTATCTTTTTTTTTTCCCTTCACTCTCAATTCAGATCTGTAGCAAATTTGAGTGTAATGTCCTACATGTTATACTGAATTGTGTCTTTGGAGATGTGATACAGCCTGAGATTATTCAGTGTGACAACAGTTAACCTAACATAATTCAGTTCAGTGCACTGAGAATTAGAATGATAGAACTTTTTTTTTTTCCTGGGATGGGTACCCATCCATTGTCACTCTAGTTATTGCAGATTATCTGATAGGAACATAAGAATATAGAAGTTGCCATACCAGATCAAACCAGTGGTCCATCTAAGTCACTTTCCTTTCTCTTGAGACAGGCTGGAGCTGGGTATTTCAGACGAAAGTGTAGAAAACCCTACAATAAACTTTGAGATGTCTTTCACATTGTGGTGGTTTCTTTTTAGTCCTGTCAATTAGACTTTGGTCTGTGCTGTGGAGGAAAAGGACTTAAATCCCTCGTGTTTCCTAAATCTGCTCTGATGTAACACTTCATTTTCATGTTATTTTTCTAAACCTTATCTCAATCCTGCTGCGCTTTTGATGTCAGTGCGGTGTGGTAGCAGTGCGTTTCACAAATTAATTATATATTATAAATAGGAATGTATAATGTATCTTGTCTTGTTTCTTAAACCTCAAACATGCCGTCTATTAGATATCTCATCTTTAAGCTAAAAGCATTCACATCAGTGTTTCCAGTTCCTACCCTGGAGGACTCTTGCAGTGCCTGTAATCATTCTACAATTCTTCTTATCTATACGTTGTGCTTGTCACAAGAATAGATCACAGTATTTCAGTATACAGTAATTTTTATATAGTAGCAAGACTTTTTCTATAACATTTTAATGTTGGTATGAAGAATTAAGGGGAAAAGCGAGATGCTTACAGTCATAATTATCTTTTAAATATTTTATTTCAGATATGTAAAAGTGGTGCCAGAATCATTGCAGCAGTGAGAGATTGGTTCTAAAATGGATGTTGGGCACAGACAGCGATAGTAAAAGGCTTTTTCATTTTAACAGCCTTTTTTGCCTTTTAAGCTAGTATTTCTGTAGTTTATTTTGTTCACTCCTTAAGACTTTATTTCTTAAATAAACCCAGTTCTTAATCAACCCAGTTAAATTCATATGGGATTTAAAATTATACTTAATGTAGACCTAACTCAGTAGTTTGCTTCTTCAGCTACCTCAGCAGCCATAATTCAAAGGGAGGGGTTTTTTTGAGAGAAAAATCCTTACTTTTATCTTTTGATGTTCCCTTTATCCAAGTGTTTTCAAAGAACAAAGCACTCTAAATTTTCCTTTTATTCCTCTTTCCTTCCTTCTTCTCAAATGTGTCATGAACTTGCATTTTTTAAGATTAATCAAGAACTGGTAGTCTTGAAGGCAGCCAGCATAGTTAAACATGGCAAGTATTCGTTTGCATGTGTGCTGAAATGCATGCATGAGCACCTGGAGATCGCAGCAGCGTCCTCTGCTCCGGCTCCGGTCTGCACGTTGCTGGTGGTGCCCCTCAAAGTGTGGGAGCCCTTAAACTCCTTGAACATGCTCAGCGTTGTTTGTAGTGTAAGGACAAAAGTAATTAGATGAGGTGTAGTAACAGAGTGTGGACTCTTAATAAAAATGTTTTGCTTTTGATGAACTGCAGTGATTTTGGCTGCTGGGGCTAAATGGTTTCTTTTGTGATGTGTTGTTTGACCTATAAATCTCACTGTAACTTTCCTAAGTTCTTTTTCTACAAAAGTAGCAGCCTCCACTGTCCACTTTCTTAGGCTCTAAAATAAATAATGAAAACTACCATAAACACAGGATTTGATATTGATTTTTCTGGAGTTTAAGATAATCTGAGGTCTTCAGAGATCAGTATCCTTTACTGTACCATACACATATGTATGCTGCTGCTGCTATAAAAATAAATAACTGAAGCTCTTTAAGGTCTAGTTTGTGAAAAAGATGAAACATTTATTGGCCACTATATTTTGAACATTGTATTTCTGAAGCTGAATTTGATGCTTTGTGTCCCATAAAATAAAAATGATGAGATTGAAGTCAGTAATCAAAAGAAAAGGGCTCAATGTGTCACTCTGTTGCTAGAATACATGTGGCTGGTTGAACTGAGCTTTACTTCTGATACACTTTTATAAATTTTTAATGATAGCTAATGAATCAATAGTTGAGGGGCTTTGGAGATGAGTTATTTACCAGATTATTTTTTTTCCCTTTTGATGCTGCGTGGTGCATCTCCTGGATCCCTCTGCTTGCAGGCTGCTGCTCCTGTGATGTGGCTTGCCATTCAGTCTCTTCCCCATCCAGCCATTTGCATCTCTTTAGCGAATACCAGAGTAGGTTCAGTGGTATTAATTTTGAACTTTTCACATTGGCAGATGTTACAAAGACCTGCAGAACAAAGCGATGCTAATTTTCTCTTGGTGAGGAGCGCCTGGGCGCTGGCTGAGGCGCGGGCAGCAGAGCTCCCCGGGCCAGACCTGTCCCACCAGGTGCCGCTGTGATGCAGTGATGCCGGGAGCTGGTGAGGAAACCCGCAGACACAGTCCCCAAAGTCCTGCTTAATACAAATATAAAGGCGAAGGAAATTGTAGCCTGCACCCAATGACCTGCCCAAGCCATTGTAAGTCATCAAGGAAGCCTTGATGAATCAGGAGCAGCCTCCTAAATATCAGAGGACTATATAGCTCTGCAGAATATTGTACCTACCAAGATGTGGATTTCTACAGTGTGACCATATTACAGCATCAATTTGAAAGGAGAGGGAAAGGAAACTTGGGAGTCAAGCCGCAGAAATAAAAATGATTCAGAGGGAAGTGGCTCAGCAGCTTACAGTCAGCTTTGCCTCTCCAAGTGTGTGATCTATGCCAATAGGCATGTCTGCACGGCACAGAGGAGCGTTCTGTTCTCTGCCTGCCCCAAGCACGGTGGTCTCCATTACTCAATAGGTGTTGCTGGTGGCACCTCAGAAGTGACAGTTTGGCGGGAAAGAAATTGGGTGAGGCAAAATCATGATGTAAATTGCAAGTGAGCTCTCTGTCAGCCACCCAAATGGAATCAATTTTACTATGGATTAGGTAACCTAGATTACTCCTGCCTGTGGATCCTCCAAGTCTCCAAGTGGTGTAGCAGAAGGAGGTTGTATGACACGGCTTGGAGCAGTATGCACACGCTAAACCTGGGAGGGAACCCCCTAGTGCTGGGTTTAAATGGCCAAACACAGGAGAAAAGATGCTGACAGTAGGTGTGTTTTAAAAATTGCCTATTATATTCAGATGATGAACTGCTGGGTTGTTACACTACTTTTTCAAGGAAATGGTCTTCAATAAAAAAAAAAAAGAAGAAACACAATAGCATTGGTCAGTTGTTAGTGGATCCCATTAAAGTAGCAGGGTTTGATTCCTCATACTTGCTTACCCTTACATGTTTCAGTTCCTTTCTATTTCTGGAGAATCAGATTCCTGCTAGGTGGGACAACAGGCTTTGGGCAAGACCTCCCAACCACCCCAAGATTTGGCTCCATATCCCACCCAGACAAGTGTCAAAATACAGTATCCTCTTTTTCTTTTTCTTGTTGCTTGTCTTGTTTCCTGATCTAGTCAAAAATAGTACATCCAGCATTTGTCTTTTCATCAAAGTTCATAATGATGTGAGGCCTCCCCAGCTTAGTATACACATGGTTAGTAGGGGAACCAAAACTTCGGAGGTGATTATGTGAGACCCTGTTGTGACTCACCAATGAGATGTGAGGTATGATGGGCTGTGGTTGGGGCATGCATGTATAATTCTTTTTGTGTTTTTCATCACAGGATGCTGCTGCAATTCTTGGAAGAATAGGAGGGTGTGATACAAGGTGAACTTGAACTTAAATTTCAAAAAGAAAAATTGACGATGGCAAGGTTGAACTCATTCTTCACTGATATAGGCAGGAAGCCCCTGAAATGTTATTTCTGTTGAGATGGAGGAATTTGTAGGAAGAGCACTTTCTAACCCCCCTTTTTCAGGCTGATGTACTCTTTCCCAAGTAGTGGAGCCATGGTAGGGATCTTGGAATCTTATTTCTGGGGATCTGTTCAAGTACATACTTCTCAGGCATATTTAGAACACCTTGCAGGACGTGCTCAGTTAATTGATCTGAGAATGAATGGAGGAGTAGTTATCATCTTCCTAAATGAGTTATACAAACTTATGGCAGCAGTTTCAGAAATCACTTATGTGCTACATGATAAAAGTGAATTTATTCCATGTTCAGTTATTCTGGATTATTTTAAATTTTAGAGAATCCTGTGTATGAGGGAATAATATTTGGTCCCAATATTATTTTCTCACATCACTTTTAGCTGGTATTGCACATGTTAATGTGTAGCCTGTACCATCGTATGTGCCAGCTGCTTCCACTTGAGGTTGCCAGCCTACATGGCTCTTCTGGCAATTATATTTGAAATGCTGTATTTTAACAAAGTTATTCATGATGTACAACCCTATCAATACAACCCTAGCTGCCTGAGTCTAAGCACTTTACGTTCATGGAGTTGGAAGGTCTAACGTAGTATAAATAATTGGATTTTTGAGTAGTTGAAATAGGTCTGACTGGGATGTTTTGGCCAGACCTTCTTTTGACTGACACAATACAATATTCAGATCATTACTTTGAAGACTTGCATTACAGTAGGCACACTGTACATGAAAAAGTGTGCAGTATACATTAATGGCTTAACTCTTAATAGTAAACCTTATTGAACTTTATCCTGGAAACTTGACAGTGGAAGCTGGCTGAAGTTAAAAGTGAGCTTTGATGCCCAAAGCAAAATTACTTTGAACCTGAATGTATGGGATAAATCTCAACTGCTAATCAGAATATATGGAATATTTTCAGCTATTAATTTTAATTAACATTTTAATTAGTTTTTTACTTAACAACAACTGCAACAACTACTCCTGTAGCTTTGTTAAAGTATACTGAAATCAGAAATTCATGAGTGCACCCAGACATCTGGAGCCAGAGACTCTGCAGACTTTTGAAGTCTGTAGAGTTGCTCAGATTTACACCTTCTGAGGATCTGCCCTATGAGATCAGTGCCACTCCAGACTTATGTATTCAGGGTCAAATATAGTGAACCTGGAAGAGTCAGAGGACTTCAGAGTGTGTATTGTTTCTTTTAAAGGTTGATTGGACTTTCTCTGTCTATGTTGAGTGCTCCCCATAGTCTGATTAGTGGGGAACATACATTGCATATTTCTGGGATTAATTCAATTTCACTTTCAACTTTCATTCTTTTCCTTCTAAGAAATCAGATGACTTTATGTTAATTCCCTGCTGCTCTCTAAATCTCTAAGTCTCTTTCCTGTTTCTCACTTCTTTAAGGTATTAAGTGTTGCTCAATAACATAGAAGTTAGTGTGTCTGACTCTCTGTGTTTAATTTCACCATGCTAAGCATAAACAATTTTAAAGTCATGTTATTTCAAGGTGGATATATTTTTCAGGAGGCACTATCAAGCTCAGTGGTTAAGTTAGCTGGTATTTGTTGGCTTCTAGCTACATTAAGTACTTCAAAATATCATAACCCAAATGTAAAATTGCAACTTACTACAATACTAAAGAAGCCTGGCCATGGAAAATCTCTGGACTGATGAACTTTCTGGCTGAGGAAATTTGCCTTTCCAGCTGCTGAACATGGAAATTGGAAGTGTGAGCTCCTAGTATATTGGTCCCCAACCCATAGTAAACCACCCTATAACCCAGGCTGACAAGGGAGACCACAGTAATGTTGTCTGTAGCACACTGCTTGTACAGTGTGTGCTCTGTGTTTTGTGGGACTATGGGCTTGTTCAGGAGGGTCGCATGGTGTTGCCTTGCATTGCGAGGACTTCGCACATCCATTTACCCTAGCACTGGTGCTGCTGCACTGTTACAACTACCAGGCAAAAGGCAAAGTTCATGTGTCTGGAATAGGGTCTTGCTTTACAGCAGAGAGTCTGTAGTGGACAAAGTCAGTGAATTTCTACATCATCTACATTAAACTTAGTAGCCACTCACTGGTATGCTTTTTGGAAAAGTTGAGAGAGTTGTCACTAAATCCGCTGGTCTCAGATGTGCTATTGGAGGTTATGGAAAGGACTGTCCCCTCTGAGCAGCTTCTCTTTATTTTTCTACCCATTGTCTTAGGCTATGTGAAGAAGTGAGTGAAAGACCATGACCTAAAAAAAACCCCCAGAAAACCAAATGGAGAAGGGCTGTGTTTCACACAGACATATTTTATTGAGAGCCTCATGGGAGATTTTGTACTAGCCGGGCTCTTGAGTATGCACACAAAAAAGCTGGGTTTTTTTTCATACTCATAATATCTGTATCTTCTGAGCTCGTGAATCTAAACTGTCTGATGTGTTACGAGATATGTCATGGAGTTTGAACTAAGCAATCTAATAGGGTGGTTACTGGGAAATGTATATTAGTGGGAGCATTAATGTGCTTTCTTTATATTGAAACCAGGTTTGACAATGTTTATGTAGCCCATGGGCTGAACAGTGATGTTAGTATGAAAGAGGCAGATTGTTTAGCTGAAAGGAGAGTTGAAACTTGTCATGTCTACATTACTGACATTAATGTTTTATGCACCCAGTGCTTCTAGGACTGCTTCTCTGTGTGGGATTATGGTAATTTCTGATCAATTGTGTCTTTGTAAGAAAATATAACCACATATAAAATAGCCAAAATGCAAGGTAGCTCTTCATTGCATAAAGACCAATTAGAGGATAGTTTATTACCCACCTGAGGTTTGAAAAGAAAAATGTTACAAGAAAAAGGTTCTTGATCAACAAAATGTGAAAGGACTTAGCAATTTTAGTTCACTAGGATTTGACTAATGTGATTGTCCTCATTTCAGAGCAAGGCATAAATCCTTTGTATCCAGGTACAGACTTCAGCTTCTATTGCATGAAGACATATCTCTTGGAAACACAACTATGCAGTTGTCTGTGAGGAGTGGAGGCATAGAGCAGCTCAGGTCTTGGTGGGCTCAGTCCCCTCTGAGGTGTTGGCAAAGGAGGAAGAGTGCCTTAAGAAGCCTGAAAGGAGGGCAGCAGGCTGGTTGCTTTGTGATTGCCTTGCCCCCTGGATCATAAAACCTCTGAAATAGAATGAAAAATAGAAATAAGTGGAGGTTTGACCACCATAGTTAGTACTGATTTGCCTAACTGCCATGAAATTATTCCTTTATCAGAATTTTGAAGTGTATTGTTTGTTTGTTTGTTTCCCCCCAAGGCAGAAATGTGTCTTCTACTGAATTTATTTTCAATGTCTTATTTTGAAATGGCAAAACTGATCTCAATTACGATTTTTATCTTGGCCACCAGTCATGTCAGAGCCCAGCCCAGCTCTTTAAAACAAATTTAGCGTTGCTTGTTATATTGATTGCTGCAAGAGTTCCATCCTGCTCTTGTTAAATTTTTGCAGTATAAGGATGATACTTTGCAAAAGTAGGTTTAATTACTATAAAATGTAATTTTCTGAATATGTTTTGCAGTGAAAAGATTCTGAATGAATCTTCCTAATATGCATAGGAGTAGTAAGGAATAGGAATACAAAAATCTAGGAGTTCCTTTTCTTCCCCATCCACTCTCCCAGTGCCAGAGTGACACAAATCCATTTATGCACACACACATTTACACACAAACAAATGGATGAATAGATAGTGTAGATAGAAGGAAAGAACCCTGCTACTTTAGATTGAAGTGCCTGTCACTGACATTAATTTAGATGTAGTATTAGGGAGCCTCTTAAAGGTCAGGTTTCCCCTGGAGCGTTAGTTTACCCTGGACATTTTTACAGATGATGTGCTAAAGATGTAATGCATCTAATAACTACATCTTGGCTTCATCTGCTTGATTCATCAAATACCTTCCTGCTCAATACTGAGTTTTCAGTGATGTGGTATATGAGATATTAGAAGATAGCATGTTAGTACTGTGTTGATTACAACTGATATTTATTTGGGGGTACATAAAAAGGCGGGGGGAAGGTAAAGCTCATTTATTGCCTAGTGCTAGTGGTCTATGGCTTCCTGAAAATAGAGACCCCTCACTGTTCAATTAAGGAAAGATGGTTATGAATGGTGGCTGTCCTTTCCTGGGAAGGTAGCAGTCTCGGATACTCAGCACTTTTACTGGGGAAACAGCATCATGATTACCCATGCAGATGGGTTTATCATGTTGCATCCAAAACATCATATCCTATCTGTAAAATATGATCATATCATATGTATAAAGCATCCTGGATTCATGCAGAGCTGTAGATATTTAAATGCATTGTTAACAAAAAGACAGAGCCTAATTTTTGCCATTACTCTGTGACCTCCTGACGATACAGATGGTTAATCCATTTTAAGGGGTCTTTTGACTTGATTGTGAAGACTGTAGTTGAGCAGAAACCAGAATAGGGCAACTCTGAGATTATAAGATTGTTTGCTTTGTAAGAGTCAGTTTTGTCTTACTCGATATGAATGTTTTTGTAATGTAACACTTGCATTGAGCTGTATCCTCAGCCTTTGTCCGCAAGACCTTTTATAAAAAGATCAAGAGCACAAAAGGTAATTTATAGAAACAAATTGGCTTTGAAATTAGTTGGATTAGAGTGGCATGTGCCAAAGAGCTGGCAGTGGTGCAGTTGAGGAGTTCACCTGAGTTCACCTCTCCATTGCTGACTTGTCATGATAAGTTGCCCATCTCTAGAATGGGTTTTGAGGTTTAGAAACAAACAAATGTAAAAACCTGCGCCAACAGGTGGGTGGGGGTGAGGTGGGAGCGTCTCGCAGGCCACCATCTTGTCTGGCTGCCTTGGAGGCTGAGGGGAACTAGGGAGAGATGGCTCCTGCAGGACAGGAGAAGGCGTAGGGGAGGAAATAACATGCACTAGAGCTTCCTTGGGAGGGTGGTGGGCTTTGGAGGACCTCTGTTCGCAGTTGGCTTGGGTCGTATAATTTTATCTACAAGCAGATGCCTTCCACCATGTCAGATCCCTTGGTGGAATGCTGGAACAGGTTGCCCAGAGAGGTGGTGGAGGCCCCATCCCTGGAGGCATTCAAGACTAGGCTTGATGGGGCTCTGAGCAACCTGATCTAGTTAGAAATATCCATGCTGACTGCAGAGAGGTTGGACTAGATGACCTTGGAACGTCCCTTCCAACCCAATATGTTCTATGACTCTGTGAACTTCAAGATCATCATATGAAAAAGATGTACAGGTGTGAAATGTTGCTACTTCACCAAGATAAATAAATTTTTGTGTTTCTACCATGCCAGCTGATGTGTGAGGCTCCTGTGGCACCAGGACAAGCACCGTTTCATAGGTGGGGAAGGGGACTGAACTAGGGGTGGTTGGCAGATGAGGTCTACATTCTTCCGGACTGCAGATCTCTCACTCTGTTCATGATCACATCCCTGAAGGAGGGGGTTTTTTTGTCTACACAGATCTCCCTGGTCTTTCCTTCCACCCAAGTGAGGACAAAAGTAGTAGAATAGTGTGGAGTCTTGTGCCCTGAAAAGCACCCACACCAAATTCATTTATTTCAGCTTGGACTGAAGACTAGGCTGAGTGTTCTTTGTCCAAACTTTGTTCTTAAACTCTGAAGCAAAGCACAGCCTCGCCTTTGTGGGTTTTTTCTTTTTCCTAGAACTGCCTTTTGTATGTATTGGCAGGAAAATAGCATTGCTCTTCGGAATCTCAAAGTCATTTCTACTTCTGCAGCCTTGGAGCTGCTGTTACATTAAAGAGAAAAAAAAAAGCCTTTAAATATTGAAAGAGTTTCTAAAGTAAAGAGGTTTGAATTTATGATTGATTTTGAAGTGATCTGTCTTTAAACTTTGAATGGGAATAAAATAGTGTCTTGTTCAAATATTGAACTAGTTTTAAAGTTAAATGGCTCGAACATAGAACTCTCTCATGGGAAATTGTATTCTCATTTCAGCCTCTTCTCTTGCATATTGTACTATACCTCATTGTACTCACACGCCACTGTTTGCTTAGGCTGCACTGAGGAGCTTTCTGATATGATTTTTATTAGTTGATTTAAAAAGAAAACAACAAAAACCCGCAAAATACACTGAAAAAATTAATGGCAGTGGATATTTTTTCAAGGTAATGGAAATTCAGCTGAATGATGTAAGCAAAGACTTACAATAGCTTTTTAAAGCAGAAGATCAGGGGAGATAAAAGAATTAAAATACACTGACACAGAGATGTGGTCACTGAAGTATGGCACAATGAGCAAGAACTATGTAATTGGAGGAGATTAGTCTCTGGAGCTTGGCTGATAAACAGATGAACAAACTGCTACCTGTTACTGCTCACCAAACCTCTCTTAATTTTGGGGGGTGGTGGTTATTTTTTATTGACTAGCATGCTGTAAAAGTAGTTATTTTGTGACTCACAGTAAGAGGCCTACAGTTGCATTTTATAGCATATGCTGTCAATTTATTACTGTGGCTCTGTGTTTGAATGGGTTTGGCTCTTTCACGTTTGGCTGTATAGTGCCTAATGAAAATCTGACATCGGAGCAGCGAGAGCTGCATTCAAGGACTAGATAAAATGCAGCGTGAGTAAGGTGTGCGCGGTTGTCTTACTGACCATAACATTAAGATTCCCTGCGTATTTTATAGCCAAAATCGCTTTTCAGTTTCCTAACACTTGAGGGCATAATTACTTCAACTGACTAATTGAGTTGATAGCCACTTTTGTACATTCTCAGTGCACATTTTTCCTTGGCATGGGGTCATGCAATGGATCAATGTGACATTGATAGTACTGCTAGCCTGACCCATTAGGCTTGGAGTTTGTCGTAGCAGGAGAAGGCAAAGCTGCAGATGAGCTGCCCTTGCTGCTGTTCCTGTCCTCATTGCAGCAAGAAACTGATTTGTGGTAGCTGGAGATTTCCTGCAGCTAGAAAGTTTCAATGGCAAACCTAGTGTGTTAGAAGTATGTATCTTTCTGTCTGCAAGCAAGGGGGTTGAGGGAAAACTGTGTGTGCAGTGTTAGATAATAACGTGAAAAATGATCTCTGTGTTGATCAAAGTTTCATGAACCCATAGTGGAATGTGAGGTTTTTGTTTATTTAAATTTTTTATGGTGCCATGAACTTTTAGCCACTGGAAGAGGACCTCCATTTAAAAAGGAATAAAACTTTGGATCTGGATTGGATTGTGGAGGGAAGCATTATGACAAGTTTTCAAAATTTGAAAGTTTGAAATACCTCTTTCAATAATATTGCTTTAGAAGCCAACTAAAAAAATTCTCAGGAACTTAATGCACACTCTTAAGAGTGGTTTTTCTAATATTACTGTGACACAAAACCAGTAGAGAATCAGTGGAAGCTTTTCTGGAGCATAATAAATCCGTGCAGGCATAATTGAGAAATTATGATAAATGTTGAAATCTGGATAACTATTATATTCTAAAAGATAAATAAATTACAGTCAGTGGAGGTTGTCTAACCAAACACTATTGTTAAGCCTCAGGAGCCACCTATACCACAATTTTAATAAAACAAGAGACACAAAAGGAAGTTCATAGTGGGAGCCATGTGCTAGATATAGTCAGTGCAGTTGTCTGTCCCAGGAAACATCCTTATCCTCCTCTCCATGTTAAACTGAGCTGGCTGGGCTTTTGGGGACCCAGTGGGAAGGGAAAGTGTTTTGCCTCATAGAAAGCCTGGTAATTATTGCTATATGATAAGCAGAATTGTTATTTAGACTCCATTTTCCACATTAGAGCTACATTTTCTCACGCTGTTGGCATTTAATGCCACTTACTGTTCTTAAGACAAAGCTTTTTATGCAATCATTAAAAGAAAATCCAAAGAACAAAAAAATGGTAGGTTGGTTCCCTGCACTTCTTAAATGCTTGAAAATGTAGCACAAATGGCTTTCAAGTGTTGATCAATTGTGAATTTTTATGTATTTCCCCCTCTATCCAATAAGGCCTTTCTTTTTGAATGAAGAGCCTTTTTAAAAGAGGGTTTGGTAGAAGCCATGGGAACAGGGAGATTAGACCCTGTCTTTTTGCTTAGGGACTGTTATAGTCAATATGATGACTGATGGACAATGTCAGATGCAGAAATCTCATGTTCAGTTTTTGAGATCCTTCCTTTCGTACTGTGGAGTGTGTCTCTACTGGCTCTTTGGTGGTTGGGAGGTGACCTAGCCCTCTCTGGGATGTGACTCTTGCATTTTATCTGACCTCCACTAGCACAAATCACAGTGCACTCTAGGTAGGGCAGCCAGTTTCTGGTTCCTGAGCTTTGTGCGGCTCAAAAATGAGGTTTACTTCTCACCCTGGGGCTATAAGGTATGAGTAGCAGGCTTTGCTTCTCTTGAGCAAGTAGCTCCACCTAGCTTTGAGTTACTTGGGATGCCCATGTAGGAAGATGGTAATGTTTTGCTCCTAAACCTGGGACGACTGACCACATCAAGATGAAGTAAGACACTAGTTGGCCAACAAGGAGCTTGACACCACAGAGTGTCATGGTTTTTCCAGCTGGTTTGCATGACAAGAGTACTTTTTCACTGGGTTGGAGAATGGTATTCACTGGAACAAAACCCCCCACTTTTCCTGTGATTAATTCATACACTTTCTCTTTTTTTCAATTGTGAAAGACCTTGGAAATATTTGCACTTACTATGTTGTAAACTTTGACTCAGTAGGCCATTCAAGCAGTTTTGCTATCCTCAGGTTTTCCTATATGATGTAGCTTCCATTGAATTTGTGCTCTTGAATGCTCATAGGACTATATGGGCTCTTGGAAACTCTCCAAAAACTGCAGAAGCAGTTTGAAAGAGTAATTAAGCATTGGAACAGGCTGCTCAGGGAAGTGGTGGAGTCACCATCCCTGGAGGTGTTCAAAAAACATGTAGATGTGGCACTTCAGAACATGGTCTAGTGGTCATGGTAGTGTTGGGTTGATGGTTGGATTTGATGATCTTAGAGGTCTTTTCCAACCTTAATGATTCGATGAATGTTTTTGCATCTATATGTGTATACACGCATATACACACATTTATATATGTAAACAGAAGTATATTGTGAAAAACTTAATATCTAGAAGACTTGTAAGTACACAAGGTGTAATGTGAAACTCCCCAAATACTGTCATTAAGGGCATTCTACAGAACAGTCAATTCAGCAGTTTTTGAAATCCATGCTGAGCATACTCCACGGGCCTGAGAGTGCTTCTGAGCCACGTGTGGCTGTGCTGCATATGTCATTGGGTGGTTTTTTGATCCCTTTCCTGGCCAAGATGCAAATTCAGAGAAACAAATCCATTTTTGATAAAGACAGTGGAAAAATGTTTTAATGAAGTCTTAAAAAGGAAAGCAGAGACTTAGAAATATGATGACAAAAATGATTTATAGTTTATACAACCTTAATTTCACCTTAGTCAAGCTTGCGTCTTTTTTTGTGTGTGGATGGGATATATAAAATAAAGCATTGTATGGATGAGTGTAATCCAGTGAATGGTTTATGGACACACTCCTCCAGGGAGTGTTATAAGTTCACCACTGAGTGCTAGATTTTGCATTTGGATCTCTGATTTAACTGTAAGAGGTGTAAAAACTGATGCATCAAGCCAGCTCCCTACTGGTTACACATCTGAGGCTCAAGTGCTTCATTTGTTACTTTTAAAGCTGTAGTAAATAATTTTAAACACAAAGTGAGGGTTTTTTGTTGTTTTTTGGAAGGCTTATTGTTTTTGATAAATGATGACAAATCTAAAGCAACTTAAACATTGTATGATATTGGTAGAAATTATATTGGCTCCAAATATGTTTATTTGAAACAGTAGCTATAAGATACTTGTATATTTTGGTAACTTTACTGACTTTTGTTCTCCTTCTATCTCTTTTTGGGGGTCAGCCATCACAAATGCAGAAGCTATGCAGATCTGGAGATACTGTACTTTTTGTTGGATGGGGAGGATAGGTTGAATTAATAATCTAATATGTAAGCTGGCTGGGAGCACCCTTGGTGCTTCGGAAGAATCACAGCACAGCTGCAAAAGCAGAACAGATTCACAGAGTTTAAGGCCAGTGATAGGGATTAGTATTAGTTATTATTGTCACAATTATTTCACTTTTGCTGTGTCCCAGAGTGGGGCTGGTGCTTCACTAGAAAACTTTTAAGTCCTAGGTTCAGAAGGTTTGTGATCTAAGTAGAAAGCCTGATGCAGAGATGAGGGGAGAACGTTGTGCCAGAGAGGGAGCTTTGGGGGAGAGAAGACAGTAAGGATTATGGACACAGAGTAAATTAGTTACTTCCTTTGAGCGTACATTTGTCTTACAATGTTAAAAATGTGTAGGCAAGCTTGTAAGAGATGTGAAGGGGACTTAAAAATTTTGGTAGTATGAGGATGTAAAATAACATGGCTTGAGATGTAGTAAAATTAATGGAGGAATTAAGTTTTTGCAGGTTAGTGTCACCACTTGAGTGGAAGAAAAGGAAGAAATACACTAATAGATATCACTGAACAACAGTATTTGTTGCTCTATATTTATGGCTTTAGCAGCCCCTTAAGTGTTTCCTGAAAGAGTTAGTTGCTGTTATCTGGAGAACCAATGCAATGAAAGCTCCTATCAGACAGCAAGATGCTAGGAATAGAGACATGAATGTAGGCTGATACAGGAGTGGAAGGCAGCTCATGCTTCACCAAGCTTTTATCCCCTGCTGTTGGAGGATACTAAAGTCATTCAAATTTCTCAGCCTCCCCTGTGGAAGAATTTTCCTCCATCCCATTCCCGTGGGACAGTGACTGGAGCACCTTGCCCTCCTGATGGTTAGACACGTGCTTGTGAATTCCAATCTCAATGTATTTGCAGCCAAGTCTTGATCATTTGTTCTTATGCCAAAATTGTCTTTTAACTGGAATAGTTTCTCTGCCTCTCTGTTGCTTATCTCTTCTCTAACATCCTGCAATTACACAGAAATTACATTCCTTCAAAACAGGTTATAAAACCTTGCATAACGTTTGGGCCAGACTAATGGCTTGGTAGTTCACTAGATAGGTTCCTCCCCCGTTCTTAAATAAAGGTATTATGTTTGCTGCTTCTGTAGTCATTTGTATAACCTCTGACTGAAGAGATTTATTAAAAACTAAGTTTTACAGTGAGTTGAACTGAGAGCACAAATCTTGTTTGTAAAGTCTCTTTTTTTTCTGTGTGTACATACAATTTGAACCTTAAAATACTGTGTCTACTTCAGCAAACTGTACAGTTTGCTTCCCTTCTCTGAAAATGCAGAAAGGATTTTAAACTGAGATTTAATCACTTCAGTGTGTATTTTCAGTTAGCCATTTTTTCTCAGCCAGTGTGGTGACAAATTATAGTCAGTGCTATGACAGCCTGAGAGGGAGGAATGCTCTTCAGCTCCATCATAGGGATGGTCTTCTGGACTTGGGAGAAGGTAAGGAACTGAGGGAAGGAAGAGGAAATCTTTGGAGTAGAAGGCAAACATCAAGGGAAATAAAAAGGCAAGAAAGTTGAAGAGTAAGGTCATTACATGTTATGATTTTCTGAAATATTAATTCCCTAAACTGCCAGCAATGATAAGAAAATTCCCTGTTCTCTCTTACTGACAAAAAGCCAGAATTAAAACTCTGAACGTGTATACATAAATTGAACTGCAGGTGTACTTTTGCAGAGGCAGGGAGGAAAGATCTTAATGAAGTCTGTAAAAATCAACCAGAAAATTCTGTGGAGACTGCACAAAAAGAATATGTTTTTCTGAAATAGTGTGGGATAATTCCATAGGTCATCTTTTCATCTAAATGCTGTTTTTTCAGTTTTCCCAAGTGAAGTCCACATTGATTCTGATGGCCATGTGTCGCATGCAAAACAACTGATGAAGGTACAGTTTCTAAACTTCTTTTTTTCCAACAGCAGGAATATTTCTTTTTCCCCCAATACCCTGGAAGATTATTGAATAGAGGTATTATTGCAGTCTGTGTGTCATTTTACTGTACTTCAGTTCATTTAGTCCCAGGTGTACTACGTGTGTGTTCGGTCTAGGGGAGGGCATGGGAGCCTTGCCAAGCCCTTTAGTTACTCTTGGCTCTGAGCCTAAGCACTACATTTTTCTAACTTACGAAATGAATTTTGACTTGTAACCTGTGGCTCTTTCAGGGTCATGATTGGAAGGTGTCAGGTGTGCTTTAAGAATAGCTCAGCAAGGAAAGGACCTATTTTAAAAGTTTCTTTTCTGTATTTTCTTTCCCTCTCTTTTTTTTTTTTTTAAAAAAAATAATTGCCGGCTAACAAATAGCCCAGAAAGCAAACTAGCATGAACTCTTCAACACCTCTCCAAATTCAACAAGACTGACATTTATAGCTTTATTGTAGCAGAGACATGGCATTTGGATTCAGATTGTTTGGACTGCAGAGTGTCAGTATAAATAGCTATGATTGACTTTTGTATGGAGCACATCTGGAAGCAATTTATGACATTCCAACTAGATTAAAGCATGTTTTAAAGGCATTTCACCAGTCTTTTTTTACTTCTTTTTTTTTACTGTCTATGGTGAATAAAGTTTCAAAGACGGTTTAGCTGCTGTTTCTGTTAATGTGGACCATAGTGAAGTCAAATTAAGGGCAACTGGGGAAAATGGTGCATTTGTTTGTTTTTGTTTGTTTTGCTTTGTTTCCCAGAATAGAAAAGCCCTGAAGTGAGTGTAACTGGAGCTATATTCTCCTTTGGAAGGTAAGGTATGGCATTTGACACCAGGACACTTACACACTGAAAGCCAATGAAGTAAGCAAACTTGAGGTACTGTAAGTACTGACTCATGAGTACAAATCTGAAAGACTTAAATATTTGCTAATGGGGGCTGAGATGATGGGACACATGCACCACCTTGCTGGTTTTTAAGTATATGAAAATGTATAGAAGCAAAAAAGAAGGAAGAGAAATCATTTAGCATGACCCACTGTGATGAAATTGGGATAATATGAGGGAATGAAAACACATGAAATGTGAAGCTGGATGGAAAAGAGGTTTACCTAAAAGTGTGGCATGGAGATGAACTGGGGGTAGTAAATGAACTTGTGCTGCACAGTGTGCTGCTTTGTTTCCAGATGTCTGTCTCTGCAGTAGACCTGCTGGCTCACTAAAGCCTTCCTGCTTGTGGTTGTGGTGAACTGGGTTAAGGTTTGAGTTGCAAGGTTTTTCACAATGCTGCTGCTGCCGCAGGGCTGGATGCTGTTAAGACACATGGTTGGGTAAAGCCCATTAAGAAGTAGCATAAAGCTGAAAACTCTGCTGCTGGTCTGCTGTCACCACAGTGTTTTGGGTTCGGCTGGTGACATTGACTCATTGGGTCTTTGTGCTTCAGAGGAGTTTTGCCCAGAGTTTTAGGGGTGTGTGGATGCTGCTGGTCCATTTTAATTTCTATTAACAGGATAGGACTAATTGTTTCTTTTTTTTCATAGTGTTTTTGACAGCACAATACTTATGTCAAATGCACTGTCTAAAGGAATACCTATACTGCAGTCAGAGATGTGGCATCAACACAAGTGGATGAAGGATGAACTTTAGCCTGTTTGGTTATCTTGAGCTACAAAGAAGCAGCATAGGCTTGAGCACAGGATAACCTATCTCCAAGCCAGCCATTGTCCGTGTCGACCCATTTTCATGGCTATCATTACCTGAACTAGCCCAAATAAATCTGTTTTGGGAGCATGTCTCACCTCTGGTTGCTTTCTAAATATTCCATGGGCAATAGCTCTTTAGACCGTATTTCTTTTCTCTTGAAGGTGGAGGAGAAAAATACACTGTCTTGTTCAGTCTCTTATGTCCTTGACTGGTGGTATGAAAGAATGAGCTTCTTTCGTTCTGCCTTCAAAGAAGTACTTAGGAGGATAACATGAAGTGGGGAAGCAAGAAAATAGGGTCTGAAACCATTAAGTAGATTAAATGCAGTTTTAAATGAATATAGGGAAGAGTATGAGAGCACCTGACTTCTTGGTAGTAGCTGTCTGGCACTAGGATAAATCAAGAAAAGAAAAGAATTGTAGAAGTCATGAGGGTGGGATATTACTTTGGCAGCCGGCTCGGTGACAAAAGTGCTTGGTAGATAATTTTTTTTTAAATGCTGTAACTTAATTTTTTACTGCACTTCTGGCCTACCTCGTGCCAAATATGAGGGTACATATATTATGACAAATTTTATTTAATTTTAATTTATTTTATTCCAGTCTTAATAAATCCCACTTTTAATTAGATCATATGAGACTCCAACTGCCCTCTAGGAATTTTGTGCAGACTGCAAGGGAAAGGTTAAACAATATTCAGCCTTCAAAAAGTGGCAATGACAACGAGCTCACAGAGATTAACCCACTTGGATCTTTTCCCAGCCAAGACAGAAAACAGACAAAAACCATGAGAAGGATTCTGGGACTGCACAAGGGTCTGGAGTTTAGCAGGTGCATGCTGCCTTATCATTACCTTTGTAGAACTAAGTTCAGAAGTTCATTAAAATATCAAATGCATGTAAAGAGTGTGTTTGTATGCGTAAAATCTTCATTATATATCAACAAAAACAGTTGACAGAAAAGTTTTTATTTGGAAGTGCATCTTTTTAGAGTCCAGCTAGGTGCTTTTGAAGGCATCAAACAGGTAGACTTGCTTTCCTTGTTAAGCAAGGAGTTTTGGTACTATTTTACCCTGGTTCGCCTTATAGGACCAGGGGCTTTTATTGCTTCTGATTTTGCCTCTGAATAATTTGCTGTGAAATTCTGTGCCATGACAGAGTGTGCATCTGAGCTTTATTTGTTAAAAATAAAGTCTTTCTGTCTCTGTCGCTTGTGAAGAGGGGCACAATGCCTTAAACCAGAGGTGCTAAACCCCTGCACTGCTCTTCCCAAATGTTCACACAGCCCAGAGCAGGAGGCGTCCACTTTGAATCGCTCAGTCCCTGTTAGTGCGGGAGCTCTCAACTGTTAATTCAGATGGTACCGTTGCTCTTTGCATGTGTTTAGAAGAAGCATCATCAATATTAAAGTTTTTCCTAGCACTTGAAAGGAAGGGAATTGTTACAGCCAGACGCTGCCTGAACACAGTTGGATGCCACCAGATACCCTCCCAGATACCTCAGTTCAGCCATAGCCATTGGCATAGTTTGCCTTGGGTAGTCCCAAATTTAACATTTAGATACTCATAACAACAGCTTAGCCTTGTAGCCTTCCTTTGTCACTCTTGACAACTGGAAAGAGACTGGGCTACACTTGCAAACCCATTTAGGTGTTTGAAGTTTTCATGTTGCATATCTTGTGACACTTTCCAAAGTGCCCAAATGGGTCTAGTTTTGTATGTAGATCTAAAAAAAGAAGGCATTTTGTTGCTGGAGCTCCCCTGGCATGCACAGTACTTGCAATGACTTCAGTGGAGGCAAGATCCTTTCACCCCTGCTCCCAGCAGCATTACTGCGCACCCCCTGCAGCCCTTTCAGTGGTCTGCAGAAATAACTGGTGTAGCCAGCGCAGCATTCACGCATGGGCCCTGAAAGAAAAAACACAGAAAATGACTGTAATTGGTTTATGCTGCCTGATTAATTTATTACTTATTTCCTGACAAGTTCATTGAAATGTAATTTTCTGAGTGGTGATAATATCCACAGAGTAAAAGATGGAGGATGAACAAGTTGAGAATACTAAATCATGAGCAGTATTGTTGCAAGGGAGACTTTGTTTGGCTTTTCATTAGCGATTGCATTCTGTTATTATATGGCCTCATTAGTTATGCTGATCGAGGCAGGGGAAACTTTAATGACTGCTGTGTTAGGCATTGGAAACATATTTTAACTTACTGATGTAGAGCACAGAAAATAATTGCTGGAGCTGTATTAGCAGGATTGATAGGGGCACCTCAGACACCCCATTACTTTCAGATATGGAGAGCTCAGAGATTGCTTCCGTAATGGATGGTAGTTGACTTTCTCGGTACTTTTGTTGTTACAGATTTAGAGCACACGCTTTTTATTGTTTCCGATAGCTTTTTTCTTTTGAAAGCTGAATTAACAAGCTACCTTGCAAGTGTGCTGGGTCGTTATTAGCTGTCCTGTAAAATTCACAAGCTGGCTTTGCGTGATGCAATTATTCATCAGTCTCATAAAATGTGTATCTGGTCATCTCCTATCAGTCTCATTTAAACAAAGATATTTAAAATTGACATTCTTACACAAGTGTCTAGTTTACAAATAGCAGTAAATAGTCCAGGCAGCGTGCCAGAGACACCTCAGAGGCTTGTAACCTGATGCTGGCTGGAGAGAATGAGCACTGTGATAATTCCATGCTTTTTTAATAATTAAAACATTGAACTGTTCCTGTACTTGATCCAAACCAGTGTTGGTAGGGTTGATCTTTAAGTCAGGTCCTAATGGCTGCTGAGCCTACTTACTTCTAGTGTAAACTCACCAGCAGTTTCCAAATAATTTTTTTGTGGATTTTCTTCATGGTAATTTTCTTTGGGATTGAGCTTAGTTTGCTGAATATATGTTTTTAATATACATATGTAAGTACTTCCATGTAGGAAGTATTATTTAGTGCATTTTACTGAAATAGTGATGCTTTTAGACATAAATGTTGTCTACTCACAAAAAGAAAGTGTAATGCAAATTGTAAGCAACATTTTATAAGGAAAGAGTTGACAAGAGGTATGGGAGTTTGTTTAATAAGAGCTAGAATTTTGTTTTTAATATTTCAAGAAGACTATTTATAATGTCAGCCAAAAAGCTTTATAAATAAATGAGGCATTAGACTTACAACAGAAAGCAGTATAAATTATAACAATGATGATGATTACCCATTTCGCTGACAGGCATGTGTAATGTTTTATTTGTGTTGGAGCTGAAGGAGCCTGATGGTGTATTTTAGAAATAGGTAATGAAGAATTAATTGTTTCTTTATTAATATTAGTGACGTTTAATGGTAATATATCCTCTCACTCTTAGAATGGATGTGTGGGTGACATTGTTCAGAAGTGCTTTCCAATTATTTTAACAGAAACCATATGTACAGAGGGTAGGCGAAGTGCAGGATATCAAGTCTAGGTAATTGATGCTATGCAGACTTTATAGACTTTCTCATTTTGTTTTTAATTAAAGTTTCAGTGCAATAGAATCCTTTAAGGTAAATTAAAATTAATCATCAGTAGGTAAAGCTGCTCTGTGGAGAACATAAAGCCGCCAAAACTGTTTTTCATATTGTGCATATATTGATCAGTCAGTCAATATTAATTGATTTATATGTAAGTGTACCATGTGAACTATTTGGGAAACTTAAAAAATGTTGGATGTGAATCCTATTAGGGCAACAGTTATTTTGTCATGGGTGTCAATCAATAAATACTTAAGTAGATTACAGATCCAATATTATTGTACTAGTTCAACTATGTGATTACATTTCAAAAACGTTACATGGTTATCTTTCACAAGAAATTTTTATGCTGTTTCCTTTTTTCTTAGTGTTTCACTATTTCTTTCCTAGAGTGAGGATCTTTCAGATCATCAATATTAAATGGCATGTGAAAATTAATTTTTAAAATTGCCTTTCGTATGCATTTATGTATTTTGATGAAACTTCTTGTTTTCTTGTTTTGTTAGGAATCTGTATTTTCCACTGAGTGAGATTCCCTTTAAATGTAGTAGTGAAACAAGTTAACTTTTCAGTAATTCAATGGTATGTGATAAAATATAGTGATTTGCTATGAAAGAAAAGTCCCAGATTTTATTTTGATAAAAATCCTACTAACGTTAGAAGATGAAATCCTGACACTGTTGAAGTGCTTGTAAAATATCCTGTTGAGTTCAATGGCATTAGCGGTTTCACCTTCGGAGTTTGTTGAAAGTAAGGTAACATGTTAGGAATTAAGATAAGGTGATCTGGACATTAAACTTCCTCAGAACCTTCTACAAATCCAAACCATATTTCTTTGTGCTTCAGCTCCCTGGATATAAAATGATGATATTTTCTTACATCATAGAAATGCTGAGAAGAGAGAGAAACTAAAAGCTGACCTGTTGTTTTGTTGTTTTTTGGGGTTTTTTTGAGATTCTAGTGAGTTTGGAATCATACAAGTGTGTAGCAGGGTTCAACAAATACTCACAGTGGCTGGATGTTGTATAAATAGCACCTAGGAGTTGAACGTGCCATACAGATAACTAATAATTCTTGGAAAACACAAAAATAACTTAGGAAGCTGTCACAGTGTTCACCGAGTGGCACAATTTAACTGTGTCATGAGATACAACAAATACTTAATAGGTGAAAGAACCTCTTCTATGTTTTTCACATTTGTGCTCTGTTGACAAGGAGAAAGATGAGCAGATGATGATCTAATTTAAGCACATACTGAACTTTAAGCATTTAAGTAAGCCATGTGTTTAAATACGTGTTTTCCTGATCTGAGGACCTGCAGCTCTTGCTCAGCAAGCAGGATCTAAAGAGATCCAAGCTGCGATAAGACATAAGGATTTAGGAGGCAGCCCTTTTTCATAGAAGATGTAAATTTTAAGATAAAACAAAACTCTGCAGTGCAAGCCTATGTTTTTTCTTTGTCTTATTTATAAAGTTCTTGTTGGGAATGGTAAAATACCTCCTTTTTGTTCATGCACCTGTGAGAGGTTTAGCTCAGGTTAGAGAGCCTGAGCTCTGGGGGGGTTTCAGGTTTGGTGGTAATGAAAAACAGATAATCTGCATGGTTTTGTGAAAACATGAAGGGCATGTAGAGGGCGTGTGAATGAGTGAGTTGGACTGACAGTATTTTTAATGATACAAAAAGAATAAAATAATCCCTTACTTTAACCAGCCAACCATATATTGGACACTAAGAACAATTAAAGATGGGAAATAAAATCGAATGGCCTTTTAAGCAATCAATGTAAACTTCTGTACTAAATTACCGAAGAATAAAAATATACTGTGTCATCAGTCTTTAAATACCTTGCTCATTAAAAGGTTATGCACTGACCTCTGATCCCTAATCCTCTGGATTATTAGTATTAATTTCTTCTTCTTTTTTGTTTTTTTCATTTTTTACAGGACAGTGGGAGTCAGTTTCCACGTCTATCAAATTAGAGCATGGCTTTAAGAAAACAAGTTAATGAATCTTTTAATTTGGAAGGAGAAAGAACATGGTTCTGTCTCTCTGTGTTGTTTGTGGGGTTTGCATGTATGTTTAACGTTTTTTAAAGGTTTGGGTTTTTTTAAGGAGAAGGGGGAAGTTTCTCCACCCTGACTTTTTCAATGTGTCAGCTATCCATCCAAACGAGATTATGAGTCCAGGTTTAAGCCTGTCCCCACTCCTTGGGCTTCAGGAGCTCGGGGCAGGGAACTGGTGTGCTTCACTGGTCACAGAGGGGACTCCAGGAGCCAGAGCAGCTCCAGCAGCCGGAGGGTTTCTCACCCACATGCATCTGCCCATCGCATGACCCAGCTACTTGGTTCCTCGGTGAACTATGGGATGATGGGTCATAGCACCGCAAGGAACAAATCTTCAGCCTTAGTGAGATCTTGGTGACTTGCGAGTACGCTGCTGCTGGCGGTTGGAAATCTTGTTTGTTTTTCAAGCTGATAGCTCACAGTGTTGATTTTCATCTGATTTTCCCCAGCCCTTTCTTTTTTCTATTTTTTCCTCTGTTAGCAGCCAGGTACCTAGGTATTTTGTAGCTCTCTATTTCTGCCTGGTTGTCATATTACAACAGTAGTGTCAGTAGAATAAGCTCATCAATGCATGCTTTTCATGTGGCATGGCACTGAGCTGCTCTGTGGTGGAGTTTTAGAGAGATCGTAGTGACCTAAAAAGCCTTTCCTTGAAGAGTTGAAAGCGGTCAGAAACTTAAGTATCAAGAAGGGTCTTTTGGGGTAAAGGAAACCCATCTTAGTCATACCAAAAAGGCGAAGAGGAGAGCAGGGTACCCCTTTGGGATGAGAGTAGCATACGTGACTCCCTCCGTAGTTGACCTTCCAGAAAGATGGTGGTGGTGGTTTATGTTGGTTTTAGTGATTTGTGTGCTATCCAGGGGTCAGTCCCTCTGTCTTTGAGCTGTGCAAAAGCTTGAGCCATAGGCATAAACTCTGTTGTGTATTGTCCTCAAGTTCATTTTTCTAAGGAATCAGGATTAGTGCCCTTTTCACTGCCTGGCTGGCTGAGTCTGCTGTGACAAAGCAGTGGCCGTAGCTCTAAGCATTTTTGTGACCATCACTTGTTTCTCTTTCCATGTTTAAGTGATTGGTAAAGCATTCTTCTCTCCAGTCAGCGTTGGCACTGCCTGTTTGTGGCTATAAACCTCGTACCTGCTGTGGGTATCCTTCCAGTGGCTGCGCTGGGTTTTGCAGTGGGCTGACTTTGAAGAGCTCTGCAATAGTTGCCTGATATTGATTCATCTCATATTTATTGTGATGGCTTTAACAAGCCTGATCTCATTTCACATTCATCCCAGTGTTCATACACAATTTTCCCTGTAATTCATCATCATTTAACGGGAATGTTGCCCTGAAACCGTTTTGCTCACAGGGAAATCAGGAAATATCTCACCACTGTTTTACCCATAGTAGGTTTGTCAGTCAGGAAAATTTTTCACTGAAATATTAATCTTGATGTGAGAAGCAGATTTCATCACTGGAAATCAGAATAGAAAGGAAATAAGTTTGTTTCTGCATCTAGAAAGAGAATCTTTAGGAGACAGACTACTGAAGAGTTCTTACAAAAGGGCTTGTGAATTATTTATAAATCTGTATAATTCACTTTTAAATGGTATATCACTTGTTTCTAATTTCATCATCCCAATTCTGAGTTGTAGTTGAACACATTGTGTTGCTTTACTTTCTTTGGGTATTTCTACAGGTCAGTGACTTGATGGTAAGTAATATTTCATAGATTTCACAGGATGAGAAGCTAAGCAATTGTAATGCCTGTTACAACTACCCTTTCTATCTTATTTTCCTTTTAATGGCAATAAAATTTGGATTTTGAAATATTTACATTAGATTTTCTAAGAATTTTCTTTCAGTATATGAAATACCTACATTTAATTGTCTAGGCATTTTTTTAAACACATATGAAGAACTCCTGGAAATATGAAACTGAGCCTTCTTCTGTTCCTCTTCCTTTGTATTTATGGAAATTTTTTATTCATGTGTTGCATTGCCCAAGTATTTTTCTTGCAAGTATCCTGGGGTATATATTTGTGTATTTTAGGTTTCCAGTTAACTTTATTTTGGTAACATTTTATCTGTAGATTGGGTAAAGCTTGATGTTGTTTTGATGATGACTGGGGAGAAAACTCAAGCTGACTTCAGCTGAACCAGGAGAGCAGCCTCTTTCCTTGTCCCCCCTGCGGTGGAGTCTTAAATAGGGCCTGACACAAAGTCTTTGCCAGTCAGTTTGGAGGCTGACATTGATGAGAGTGTGCTTTTCATCAGACCAATAAAGGACTGTTTGTTTTAGGCACTTTCTCCTCATCCGTGCCAGCATGTCTATAAATGGAGTTTTTCTATAAATAATACTATTACCTGCTTGATGAGAGTTTCCCTTCTAGTTTGACAGCATTTCTTTTTGTTGCCTTGTAGTCCAGTACAACACAGAGCCCAGCAATTTCTTTCGTGTGGTGTCTATTTTTCTTCATTTTACACTGTCTAAAGTACTCCAGTGTCTCTTCCATTGTGTCGCTTGAGCTTTAATTCCTTTCAAACTAGTTATTACAGAAAGAGTAGGGGACTAAACATGTGCTTCAGAGGGAGAGGTGCTTCAGATTTGAGAAGTGTTTTTCTAAAATTGTGACTTAAAATCTTGCTTGAAATTATTTCTGTGTCTTAAGCTTATAGTTGCTAGAAGAATGCCAGCTCTCTTGGCACTGAGTGTGGCTGGCACACAGGATGGTGATCCTGCCAGCCAGGAGAGGGAGGACAACAGTAGCTCTCCAGGGGCCCTGCTTGTCCCTTCTAGGACAGGACTGGGCTTAAACACCTACTTATCTTCAACATGACTTTACTTTGTGCTTGTTGTTTTCTAGGCAACTTCAGCACAGTATTTTCCTATCACAAGAATAATGGGCATAATTGAATTTTTCTCTTTATAAGTGATGTAAGATCTTCTGCATTAGAGTAAGATTATGATGCTTGGATTCCTCAGGGTCTGTATTATGAAGGTGGTTATATAGCAAGGAGTTTTGAGAATATCTTGAGGCACCTGTTCATGTGTTGAGGACCCTGAGCACCCTTCAAAGCATGGGCCTAGATCTGCAAAAGTGTGTGCGCAGCAAATTCTGAAACCCTCTTGTTGAGGTTTGCCTTTGGAAACATGATTCAAAACATAGTACGTCTGGACATGGCCTGATAATGACTCCTGCCTGCCCTTTAGCGGTATTTTGGAAGCAGGCGTAGAAAAGTAGTCAGGCTGCTGGGAACAGAATACCCCACAATAGTCCCATCTTCCTGCTTTCCCAGCAGATGAGGCCAGACAGTGCCGCTGGTGCTGATGCTGGCATTGGGTCTGGATCTGGCTCTTCTCCTCAGAGATGTAGCTGCTGAAGTGGCAGTAGCCACTGCCTGCACTGCTAGCAGATACCAGAGCAGCAAGCCCAGAGCATGAGGGCTTCATCCTACCTCTCCCCTTCTTCCTTTCTCCCCTGCCCAACATTTTGGGTCTTTGTAAGGCAGGAGCAGCCCTCATCTACAGGGCGCAGAAGTGCTAAGGTGCATAGGTTATTGCGGTTTCAGAGAAGGAGAGCACAAAAGAAAAAGAGCATTATCCTGTTAGTTTTCCCTTGAATGCAATGAAGAAATAGGAACTTACTGAAAATTGTGTTACAACTTTTGTTACCTAGGCTGGGAAGAGATCTCTTCCAAGACAGAGAGATTGCTTGGGCCACTTTTCTTCTCAGCCAGCCCTAAAAAAATGTGTAGTAAGTGACAAACTGGTTTTTTTTAATTTTATCTTAGTTGTTAGCTTGTTCTATGTCTCTTTTCAGCCTGTTGCCTCTTTGCTCAGGGTTGATTTGTTCCCAGAGCTGTCCTGCTCAAGGAGAGTTTCTCATCAGTTGGTAGTCCATAGAGTTAAGCATAGCTTAACCCCAGCTGGTGTAGCTAAGCTGTTGTGCCAGCTGAAAACATTACCTGCATCTTCTGTGCTAAGGACTTCCCAGGCCAGATTCCTGATCCTGTTAACACAGTGCTGAGTCATCCTGTGTGTGTGAACATGGTCGCTGGAGAACCTGCAGAGTTTGCACCCAAGAGGAGATAGAAAATGGTGATGGGCAACTGCCTTTGGTGTGTATTTGCATAAAATTCAGCTTAGTATTGCTCCTGTTGCGGATTTGCCTGGGTGATTTGTGGACCATAGTAAGATGATGTGAGAAGCAGGGGAGCAGGGCCCTGTGTTGTGTTAAGGTGGACGTTCCTGGAGTGCGTGGAGAGGTGGTAGGAAATGTGATGATGAGTATGCTGCGTGCACAGCGCAGGGTTAGATAGTACATGTACCTGTGCTTGTATGTTACACAGAGTAATGTACACGGGACACTTGCAGTACCCGAGTAATGTACACGGGACATTTGCAGTACCCATAACAATGTACTGCCTGGGTTAGGTGGGCTGGGACATGGTTCAGATGGCATCAAAGTCTGACAGTATTTGGCCAAGTAAAGGATAAAGCTGGTATTGCTATTGATGCCCATTCTAAATAGCTCAATTTCCCCTATTTTAGTCAAACTGTAGAGAAAGGTTGTTACTGAAAAATACATTTGTTTTTACCTAAGCAAGCTGCATTAACCACTCTGAATGTACAGCTAAAATCCAGTTATATTTATATTATAGTGCTTTTGTGCTGCTAGTGACTATTAATCACATTAAATATTTTTTTACTGAAAAAAAAAGTTATCCAATAAAGCATTTTTAGAGCTGTTAAGTAATGTAAGAATTTGCTTGTAGTGAAGATAAATAGCCTTATGCTGACATGGACTGAAACAAGACCTGAGACAACCGAACTCAAACGTCGCGATGGCCTGATCCAGCGTGTAATACTCTCCCAAGCGTGTAGTGAGGTTGTGAAAGTGGCTGTTCCTTAAAGTCTGGGGAAGATTTACAGCTGCCATGGTGTTGCTAGAGTGACATGAGGTAGAAACATCTCAAATATTTTAGGTGCTTTTAATTTGTCCTAATTTCTTATAAAGGTTGATGAAGCTGACAAGCAATGCAGATGTGTTAAGACCTCATTCAAAGTCCAGTAAAAACATGATACAAGCTGTAAACTGGCTTTTGCATATTCAGTTACAAGGGGGGGCTGTTCCCTGCATTAACAGCCCTGAGCAAAACTCCCCTGGCTCCTTCAGGAGTAGTAAGTCATCGCTGTGATGATGTGCCTCAGTGATTTTACTGTCTATGAAATAGAGACCATCTTCCTGTGAACCTCTGGGGGTTCTTTGTAATAATATTGTATTTTTAAAAAATGGCTGTACCACTCTACATAATCTCCACTAATCGGTACATAAACCCTGTTTGGCAGTTTAAACTGTATGTGCAAAATATGAGATTTGGCTCTGCCTATTCCAATACTTAAAAGCTTTACTGTGGTGTGAACTGCTTATTTAATTGTTTTTAAGTGCAGTACACAGGCTTGTCTTTCTGTATGCCAAATATATTTTTTTGTTGTTCTGTTCTATCTCTGAGCAAACAAAATCTTGGCTAAATCAAAGGATTACTTTCTGAAATAAAGCCTTGTTCTGTGGAGTTTGCATACACTAATCTCCGCTGTCATTTGGAGTTGATAGAATAAAAATTCTGTGTCCATTGTTCTGGCATTTTCACCAAGTAATCTTGTGTCTGGAGCCAGTTTTCATCTATTATTAATATATCCTTGATGGATGGGCTTATTTTCTACCTACACATGGCAAAAATGTATCGTTTTAAGCAAGTTACCCTGCTCCCTCTTTCCCCATAAACAAAAGCACTTTCATTAATCTGCTTTCAGAAGCCTGAAATGAAAAGTTTCTCTTCCTGTGCACAAGCAATTATAGGTGGGCAATGGATTGAATAACCTACTGGAAAAATCTTTTTTTCCTCTGGAGTGTGGCTGAGAAGGACTTTTAGAATGAATCTTGTCTATTTGAGTCTAAGTACTATGGAAAAAAGGTGCAAAAGTGGCTGGAAAAAAAAGTTGTTCTTCCCTTTTGGCCATTTTTGTTGTTCTTCCCTTTTGACCATTTTTGCCCTCTGTGTTGTAGTTGGCATTAGTAATGGAAAAAGGAGTCATATGATGCTACAGCAATGTAAAATGATTTAATTTTGGGATTTTAGCTCTCTATTAAAATAAGTTCAAGTAAAATGCAACATTAACAACACCTGTTTCTTTGTCAAGTAGTTGAGAGAGATAATCTCCCAAGGTTTCCACTGTTTCATGTTCAGTAATTGTGAAAGAATATACTTACATACTTGAATTTTCTGGAAAGTTATTTTACTTCACTTTTCACTAGCTCTTTTCACATGACTTTTTAAGACTGGAAGGTTTTGGTTTTGTTTTTTTTCTCCTTTACCTGACACAGTTAAGAAAATACAGCTCCCTCACACTTAGTCAATCAGCCCTGCCCTCTCATTTGCCGGTGTTGCTGTCCCTTATAAACATGGATTTTTCTGCCAGCATCCTGCCTTTGCTTGCAGATCCAACCCCTCTGGAGGCTTGCTCAGTCTCACATGTGATGCCCACTGAAGTGGCTGAAGGTGGAGCCACATTCCTCCTTGCTCGAGGAGCAGGTACCGCCACAGTTAGTACAGATTGTCCATGGCATCCACCTCTTGCCACCCACTAGGTCAAGAGGCCATGTTCCTGACTTTGGCCATGAACTGATAATGACTGTTACGGTCAAGACTTTATGATTGGAGAATGAAATTCCTGTGCATGGGTAGAATATGGCACCCCATGTTTGGTTTTGAAGTTGGATCAGGATGTGGTAAATAGTGTTTTGATACCACCAGGAAGTACATCTGCTTTTCTCTCCTTGGGCATCTTATGCAGATTGCTTGTTTCCTGGCATAGCGAGTGTTTTGCTCTCTGACTGTTTGCTGTTTGTGTCCATGGCTGCAGCTTTTGTAGCTGGTGCTTTCTCTATCAAATCTTGTAACTTTTCAGAATTGAGATTCTGTTTTTATTAAAGAAATGCTGCTTTAACATGTGGTCTGACTGGCAAATAACAAATCTTCAGAAAGAAGACCGAAGTATTTGGTGTTCTTTCCCCTCCAAGCCAAATGTCTTTGAATTAATACCATAAATATGCTGCACATCTGTGGATTACGAGACCCATAGCAGTTACCTGTCAGGTACTAGATCATGCCAACCTTCAGATGGGATTGTGTGTGTGTAAAAATAATTAATTGCTCTGTTGATTCCTTTTCTAAGTGATGACACTACAGCATCGGGCTAAGTAAAATTTGTCCTACGTCCTCAGATGATTTACACTACAAGGCAGTTCTCATTAAGGAAGTCAATCAAATATCCTGGTTTATATAAAGCTCAGTCACAGCTGGTAGGGATTATGTATAGAACAAAACCCGATGTTTGTTTTCATGTGTTTAGATTTCTAAAAGCTATTAAAGAGACCTAAGCTGTGTTCTGGATGTCCTTCCTGTAATTAGTGCATAATACAGAGAGCAGTGGGATATAAAGGACTGCTCATCTCACCACGACAAATGTTCATGGACAATGCGATGAGCTTGAAATGTTCCCAGTCTTCAGGGTGGAAAGCGGCACTGGCCTCGCAGCATGCTTGGAGTACTCACAAATGGAGAGTTTGATAGCCAAAACATTCAAGAAATCACAAATGTGGGACTCTGGATGGGTGCACACCCTGCCAAGAGCTCCATCTGATTCATAGCAAGGGATTTCCAGGTTGGGACTACTGATTGGTTACAGGGGAGGACAGTGGGGGTAGTAGGAGAGTAGAGGAGAAGGGAGGGGGAAAGAGCAAAAACCAATGCTGCAGACATTCAGCACCATGAAAGGTAGATCAATAGCATGACATTTTATTTGGAAATTTTCTGTCATCCAGCACAGCTTGAGCATCAGCTACTCTCTAAGCAGCAGCCATCTACTCTTGGGGTCACTGCCTCTGTGCAGGTGTGCTGCAGGAATTTGGCACCTTCCTGGTGAATAACAGCTACAGCAAAGGTTTTATGGGAAAGAGAGCATTTACAGAGATGGGCACATGGAAAAAAGGTGGTGTTGGGGCTTGTTGGACACTCTGGAGAAGTGACGTCCCACCTGAATGTTGTAGCCGTGTACAAAATGGCCATAGAGTGGTGGTGCTGGAGAGATTCTTCTTCCTAGGCAAAATTTGACTCTGTCTTTTTTGGTCCAAATCTGTTGTCAGCCAGTCCTCAAGCATATGTAGTGTGTGTCTGTTAGAAGTATTACCATGATTATTTTAGCCAGCTATATTACATATATTTTATAAAGATGGAACAAGATAAACATGACTTCTAATCCCTTTTAGCCAAAACAAAATCCTCTCATAGAAGAGAATCCTTTTATAGTGGTTCTGAATTATAAGCCTGAGAGAATGGCCAAACACTTACCTTCTGAGCATCTATTTCTCCTTATGCTCTATTAAGCAGAGAAACAGATTAGTGCTTGTTTCTGGTTCATAAGGGAGAAAACAAAGAGCTATAGGTGACAATTAATTAAGTAGAGATAAAACTATTTTTAATGAGATTTTTTAGTTTATAATTAAAGTTTGAGGTTTCCAATTGATGGCACTTGGCAACTAAGGAAAATGAATACACTTGTTTCTCCACCAAAGTATAGCCTGCTTTCCTTGCTTGGGATGCATCCTGTTTTCTTTAGGTTGAAGTATGTTTCGAACTTGTTTTCACCCTAAGGATTCACTTTACCTTAATAAATTCTGTTCCTCACCAAGTGCAGATGTTGAGGCTGGTGTCATAGTGGCCATGATATTTTTTTTTCCCTTCATCTGTCTGTTTCCCGTTGCTGTTCAAGTTTTTGATTTTTAAGAAAAGCATTCCTGTATTGTATTTTGTATTGGGCACAAATGACCACCACACTTGCACATTTCTGCTTTCATACTGCTTTATGGATCTGTATTATTATTTTTGTTTTCTTATTATTTACTTTGTGACTAGTCCAGGCCTTTCCTTATGTAGAGTGTAAATTCCTGTCCCAGATGACCTCACTTCTTGTCTAACAGGAAGCTGCCTTGCCGTGGCATTTCATCTGGACTGAGAAGATGCATACGAATGAGAGCTTTCTGGAATGCAATGCAGAAGAAATGTCTTTGTCTGGCAGTTGTCATGCCACAAGCTACCCTGCACGGCACTGTGCACAGGTGAAAATTAGATTGGAGTTTTTAACTGTATAGGGAGGGACAGAAGTGGCAAAGACCCTTAAAGGGTCTGCTCTGCCCCTTGATGGACAGGTAGGTTGGGTCTGGGCAGGAGCATATTCGCACACTTACATGTGTAAATTTGGGCACGCGCTCTTCTGGAATGAGTTGGGCTCACATTTTCATAGCATCAGACAAATAAACCTGTGACTGGCAGTTAAAACTCTTAGATGTCTGTTGCCTAAGGCTGAAAACACAAGCTGGCTTTTCACTTCACCTCTGTTGGAATCATGTTGGGAATGGTGTAAGACTCCTGCACTTGACTGGGCTGTCAGTACGCTAAATAATACTCCTTACATCCAGCAGCTTGCTCACTTGTGACTGTTGTGCCTGCACACAGTTATGGAAACTTGCTTTATTATTTAGAAAGCATAAAAAAAAAGAGAGAGGATATAGGTTTCCCTTGGATGAGCTGCATTAAAAATAGTGCAGTGTCCTAGCACTGACTGTTTGGAATAAAGAAATTATGCTATTACAGGAGGACGTTTTTGTGCTAGGCAGTGGACAAACACCTCATAGCAAATAGTTCTTGTGCTCAGAGAGTTTGTGGTGTCAATGCATTGGGAGAAGGAGCTCAGACCGAATAAACAAGGAAGGGCAGCAGTACCTTGCTGTGGCCAGGGGTGTTTTGCTTGGTTTGGGGTTTTTTTTTGGTCTGTTTTGTTTTGATGGAAGGGAGTCAGTTACATGACAAGAGGACTGATATGAGCTCAGGGAAGATAAAAAAGTAAGTAAAACTTACAGGCATCTTGGCACAAAGAGAAAATCCAGGACATTAAGCTGAGAATTTTGGAGAGGACAGAGGGGATTTGGAGAGGAGAGAGGGCAGGAGCAGAGGGAGAGGAAGGTGTTGAGGAAGGCAGCAGGCATGGCCAGAGTGATGGTGGTGACTGCCAGGATGAGGAGAGGGAAGGAGGTCTGGCCTCAGAGTGAGCTGGACATGCTGAAGTGGTCTGAACGTGTGGGGCCCTGGGAGCCGTGGGGGAGAGGAAGGAAGAGGGAAAGAGGAGATGAGGTTGAGTCTTGAGAAGTGGATGGTCTGTTTGGTCTCACACTGTGCTGGTTTTAGGTTTAGTCGAGTACTTTGTTGAAGTACCTTGCTGAAGGCAAGGTACAACTTTTTACATTTAAATAATGATTCACTGATCACTAAGTGTAGTGCTTAAACAAAACTCATCCCAGTAAGTGAAATCCATTTTGAGAGTACATCCGCATTGATTGTCATGCTAGATCTTTATCCTTTCCCAAGTGTAGGATGGCACATTATCTCAGCTTTCTTCAGACAGATGGTTAATCCATAACCTTTTGCTGCCTCAGCACACTGATTGGTGATGAACTTGAGGCAGATGGAAAGTTGAAGTCAAGTTCTCTACGTAAAGAAGTGTACATTGGATAACTCGGTGGAGGCTTTTAATTTTCTTAAGTGAAAAAAGCTTGCCAAAAGTTCAGTAGAAATATTCCCGGTATCTGAAGTGCAAAAAGAAACCCAAGCTGAGGAAACCAAAACACAATGGTCTGTGGTAAGCGGTAAGACAGGTAGTGTTATCACAGCCACCCCGCTGGACTTTTAAATGTAGGAGCTATATTTCATAATCCATCTTTTACTGTAAATGGATAAAAAAAATAAAATAAATGCTGACCACAGAGCCTGCAAGCAGGATTCTGCTGAGCTGTGGGCAGATAGCTTGCGCATCTTTCTTTAGACAGCTTTCTGTAATTTGAGTCATCAGTAGCTGTTTAAAAGTGTATAGGTGAATATTCTTTTCTCATTGTAGTATGTCTTTTGAACACTAAATACAATGTTATTCTGTAGGACCATGAGTGTGTTGGGGAAAACATTGATGAGGTATTCACACCACCTTAGATTGCAAGCCAAGAATGATTCTTCCTGCATTTGGCTATCATGAAATAGTCCAGTGAGCTTTTGGATGTTTTCTTCCATTTACATTTTGTAATATTAGTGATGAAATAGAGGAGAAGGTACTGTCCCAGGAGAAGGTGTGCTGATGGTCATGAGTATTTGACATTGTGGTCTTTAGGTTCCTGCAGTGTGGGGTGGCTTCTGCTTTTAAAGTTCTTCAAAATCTGTCATTTGTACAGTCACATCTTTCTGCAAAGTAGGCTGATAGTAACCTGTGAAGGACTTTGTTCCAGTTGTTTCTTAGAAATTTAAGTAAAGAACTAAATTTTCCTTTGAGCCAGGATAGGATTTCAAGGAACTCTCACTGTAACTAAGTTGCCTGAGCGTGCTCAGGGATGAGTTTGTTGTCAGTGTCATTACTACTGTAGTGAACTGAGTAATAGCGTATAGGTGGTCTACAGAATCTGCTGAATATTAAGTACAAGCAAATGTAAAATTAATAGAGGTATGCATGTATATAGCAGTAAATCTGTTCCATATTTTATGTAGTTTTTCTCAAGATCTCACATAAAATGTGTGAATATAACTCAAACGGTAGTGTTTTTTCCAAGCAAATAAAATTAAATTGTGTTGTACTCTCAAAGTAAGCTCTCAGGGATGCTCTTGAAGTTGATTTTCTGATTGGATAGTGTACGTTGTACCTTAATAGCATTGTTCCTTGAAAATATTTAAAGTAAATATCACTGTGAAGACAGTCTGTAATATGAACTTGGAAAAAAAAAATTATACTTCATGTTTGATTTTTGCATATTTTCCATCCTCAGATAATGAAGTGATGCTTCATTAAAATTAAGTCAGATTATCTAGACATTAGGTGTAAAAACGTGCAATAGCATTTTAGCTTAGCAGGATATAATATTTTAAAGAAAGAGGAGTTGCTTTGTCTCTGCCATTGTAAGTTATCTGTAAGTGCATTTAACACTCGTAAGATATTACACTTGCATATAATTCAACCTACTACTTGTCAGATTGATATGAAATAATGTTCATCTCTTTTCAGCATACAAGTGTATAGATAGAACTTAGTGCTGACTATAGTAGAATGAAAGTTTTTGAGACTATTTAGGACATATATATAGGATAGTTTGAGGCCTGCTGTTGCTCTTGCTGTAGATATGAGAATACAGGATAGAAACAAAGTGATGGCCTGGATTTACCACCATTATAGACATTATTGTAAGCAAATACCACTAAAAGTTCTGCCCCACAAAATAATGGCTACTGCTGTGTTCTGCGTGATTGGGGATGAGCTGCATTGTGATAGACAGGGATCAGATTTTGATGGACTGTGCTGTTGGTCTCATCATTAGCATTTTTGTGGGTTTTACTGGTAAAATACAGATCAGCATTTTATAGTCTGAACAGTTACTCAACAACAGCTTAACATGCACTCATACTTAGTGCTATCAAAATGACACTTCTGCTTATGTAAACTTACATGCTTATTACTTATGTCTCCCAAGATAATTGTTCGCTAAACAAGGCGAATGTAAACAGGAGGCTATTTTTTCAGAAAGTTGCTCCTTCAGCTTCCTGTCCATCCCAAGGGTCAAATCCTTTTTTGTGAGACCAAAACCAGCTGCTGACGCAGTGGTGACAGTGAAGAATGACAATATTATGATCTATGGTATGGCTAAGAACTCAGAGTTAAAGGTTGTTAACAGAGAAACATCCTTTCAGCATGTTTCTGCAAACCATAAGTGGCAAAAGAAAAATGCTTTTGAAATGGGCTCTCATTTAGAATGCTTATTTCTTCATATTTTAGTCTTTAAACACTTCTTTCTGCAGAGTCTTTACCTTATAGCATTCATTTATATTGCTCACATTTTACAGAATACCTGAAGTATTGAATAAAGCTGTGCTACCACTGAACCTGAACCACTCAACAATGTTATCTGTAGCTCTAGTGATAATATCACTGTGCAGTGGAAAGCATTATTAACGTTTTGCAGCCCACAGAGGCTTGTAAGAGCTCACATGAAGTGCTGACGATGGAGTAGGGGGCTGAGCCCAAGCCATAGCCTCAGATAATCCCCCTGCCTTCACCATTACTTCTCAGGGATGTTCCAAGCTGTGAAAGAGTGGAGGTACAGGTCCCTTGAAGTGCTGTGGCACCTCTATTAGATAAATCTTTTTTGGTCTAGTGGTAGGAACAGTCTAGGTGACACCACTGTGAGCATTGTGGCAGAAGGGGAAATAAAACCACATATCAGGAGCTCTTCTGTGATGTGGGGTTGTGGTCTGAAAAATTACCTCTATCCCAGAAAATTAACTCTGTCCCGGCCAAACCCAGGACATGAAGTCTGGTCAGAGACTTTTGAAGGTAGCTGTGGAGCAGATGCTTGTGCTGCATGAGGTTCAGTGTCTGTACTGGGTTCATCCCCAGCACTCAGAGCCATTCTGGGTTTGCACAAGAGTGCTCTGCAGATTTCCCTTCCAAGTGATCCTCTACAGGCACAGTGTAAGAGGTTGTGTTTATGCATAGCTACCTGTTTGTTTGTTTACAGTGGAGCTGGGGGAATTTTATTAGACATCAGCTTTATTTTTGGTTTTAATTTGTAATGCTGGGTGTACCGCAGTTCAGGATGCTTCACTGGACAGTTTTTGTTGTGCTTTAAAGCTTTAATTCCATCTTCCTTTCCATCGTTTTTTCTTCGTGGCATTTTCTCTGATAAGGCTATTAATTTATCTTTTTAAATAAAAAAAAGCAAAAAGTTTCTTTGATGTGTTGATTTGTGTCAGAAGAGAAGAAGGTGACATTTCAAGGAGAATCAGTTTTTATGGAGGATATTGGAAGCTGGTGTCACCTCGTAGTAAATACTGTATTCCTACCCACAGTTAGGAGTAGAAAATGTTGAGTACTCACAGTAGCTGGGGTAAAGAGGGACAGGATGCTTGCTGGAGGGAACAGTTGGCCTTTTTGCAACGTTAATACTCAAGGACAAGAGACTGTCCTGCTATGGGACTGATTTTTTTTCCAACAGACAAGAGAAATACGCTAAGTTTAAATAGGAAAACTCCTATGGAAAATGCAGATAAAACAAAATGGGAATGTAGGGAAGAATTAACTGTGGCAGAAAAAAATTAATTTGTTGAGAGAGAGAACTTAGAGACCTTCTTGCCTGTTGCAGGAAAAGAAGTGGCAGTTTCCTTAGTTTTCCAGACTATGTGGTTATTTGTGAGTGTGTTCCTTGTGCTGAGCAGTCAGCTGAATTTCAGAGTGCTAAGCTGATATTTAAGAGTTAAATGCTGACAACAAACAAACCTTTTAAAGTAGCAACCCAGCTAGTGGTACAGCTGCCTCAATGAGATGCACTCTGCTATTGCTACAGGAGCTCAAAAAGAAGAGAAGTCAACTAATTCTCAGTACAGGTAGCAATGGCAAGTAAAAACATTGTCAGTTAAAACATATTTTATCATGATTACCACAGAACTCATTATTATGATTAAAGATGTACTAGCCATGACATGCCAGCTACATGCTGGTAGCAGAAAATACCTGCTGTTTGTAGGTTATTATCAACCTCCTTTGAAGAAAATCAGTCTTTCTTTACATTTGCAATGCAATGAAACCCCAGGCATTTCTTTACATCTTTAATTCAAGCATGCTTTTCAAACGCAGATACTCAGCTGCAGTGAGCAACAAAATACCCATCTCACCATCACAGGAGGTGATGGGTTTGTCACATTTTGTGGTGTCCCACTAAAACAAGGAGTTTTAGCAAGTATCTGTCTTATTATTTTGGGTTTGTTATATTGTCTGTTGAAATTCTAAAGAGACCAACAAAGCAGAAGAAAAATTGTTAACAGTGCTTAGCAGAGTGCTGCACAATATTTTGAACTATAATTGTAGATATAATTGCTAATGTTATAGGGTACCATAAATAACATCAGGCGAAATTGCTACCATGAAAGAAGTCACTAACTGTATCAAAATCATTGGTTTTAAGCCGCAATTTACCTATTATAGAGCGTGATGGAAAAAAATGACAAAAATGCAAATAAAATGCAAGTTCAGATGTAACTAAGCCCATTCCAGAAAGGGTTTATTCTAAATGTTTGAAGCAGTTATTTTCATGGAGAGAGATGTTAAACATCAGCTTCAATAAGCTCAAGTTACTCAGTCAGATAGATACTGTGCAAATATTAAACTGATTGCTTTGTCAGGAAACTGGTAGATATGTCATTCCTCCGATCTCTATTATTTTTTAAATAATTCAGCACATGTACACTATTAGCACTGTAATGTGAACACTCTCATGCTGGGGATTTTATTTTGCCTGAGAAGAAAATGAGCATTGTGATTCAAAAGATTGTTGATATCTTGTCTTTTATGACCAGCTATTGTCTTCCTTTTCCAATGAACACATCTCAGTAACTAGGTGGTACTGAGCCTAAACATTATAGGTAGAAAAAGCTATTCCATTTACAGTTGTATATTCATAAACTTACTGGATTTACTAACTACAGAAACTCCAAGACTGGCTTTATGACCTCTAAAGTCATGTTTTTAGAGGTCAGTTTATGCCTATTGCTTAATGTAATATTAAATCACAATTTATATTTCTATTTTCAGTGTGGCTTAATTTTATTTAATTTTTATGGATTTGATCCTTTTTATATCCCCATTTTTTTCCTTACCAACTGATGTAGATGCAGCTCTCTATCTCCATGTTTTCCCCCTATGTCTTTTGCTGTTGCTGCTTACCTTGGGTGGCAGGTTATTGGTTACTGCCTACGGGAGCCTTTTCCATGAGCTAATTTAGCTGTCAGTCTGAAATTGGTAAAAAGGATGAAAGATGGATCATAGGCCTGGGGCATGCCTAGACCAATATCTAGCATATCCCTATCTGGAAGTATGCTTATTAAAACAGATTTGAAAAATATTTTTCCCAATCTTACTCTGCCATCATTTCATCCAGCTAAGAAAAACATTTTTACAGTGACACTACTGATTCTCTGGCAGCTCTCTTTTTTTCTGAAAGAGATAAAACAGTATTTAGATACAAGATCAATAGAAAAACAAATAGACTATTATATTCCCTGAAGAAACCCCTAGAGAGAAGACAGATGCACAGAAATTTAATATTCTTGTAGGCAAAAATCACGAACATGGGGGTTCTGTTCAGCTGAAATGAACTGTGGTAAATGTGTAAGAAATAAACATTTAAAGTGAGTAATATGAAAAAAGAAAGCTTTTAGGCAGGCTTTTTGATTTGCTTTCTTGATGAGGTGCTGTGTTTGAATTTGTGATCCCTTCAGAAAGTCATTTTGCAACTACAGTGTTTATTTTAAAACTATATGGTTCAGGCATAACTTCATATAGTGAGTGAAAGGAAAGTTTCTCTCCATCTGCTCTTTTTAGATGTGCTCGTGCATTCACAAAGTTCATACAGAGAACTGTGTGTTTAATATTGCCTCAGTTTTTTTATGGAGATAATTATATTCTTCTGTGTGCCCTTGAACCTGTTGTTAGAATTAGGTATGTGCTTTTGTTTATTTTCCACAATAATTTGTAAATAAAAATGATCAAAACATGACTATAATTTTCAATGGCAAGTTAAGTGCTTCTATCCACTTTCTGTCTTTAAAAAGCCAAATCTTGTTGTTGTGTCCACTTAATGAAAGGGACGTATGGCTCGAGCTATCCGTATCTGCTGTCTCTCCAGGTTTCTTCCTGGAGCTCCTGCACTAAACATCTAAGCAGGAGGAGGAGGAGTACCCTCCTGCCAGAGGAGCTGCAAGAAGAGCCTTAAAGAAACGGGGTAATTGGCTGCTGTCACACTTCAACTGGTGCTGTGCCTTTTTGCCACTTTCTTGCACCTAACTGCAAGTCTGTCTAGAGGATTACACATAGAGCTTTTTCAAAAGGCACAACCTTTTCCTCCTCCCAGTCCTTTTTTTTTAATCAAATCTGTGTCAAGGTCACAACTTCTTCCCTCAGAATGCATTACTGCATTCTCCCACTGCTGAAAACTAGTTGTAGTCCAGTAGACCTTGCATTTCATTTTAAGCACACCAATACCCCTAAGCTATGGAAGCAATGCTAATTTCTATTCTTAATGTTTAACACATCAGAAGCAGCTACAAGCTTCTCCCAGTTTAGACCTCATTTGATTTGGACTGGGTTTTCTGCAAGCAAAATACCATATTGTCATTGTCCTTAAGGAACATGCTGTCCAAAGTGCAAGATGTAATACAGGTGTGTGTGTCAAATAATACAGGGAGGGTGGGAGAACTTTCGGAGAAAGGGAGAAATGAAGCAGTAGTTCATGTAGTTCTTAAACTTCTTTTAAGTATGTTAAATCATATCCGTTATTGATGTCTTCTTCCATGTTAACAACAGTATTTTGCCTCTGCCAACAAATTAATGTAATTTAGATGTAAAGCTGATTTAAGGGCAGTTGGATATGCATAGTATATAATCTTGACACATTCACATTTTTCAGTTGTATTTTTCACTTTGTATGTGTGACAGGGCTCGTGGATCTTCTTCATGTCCGAGGGCCATAGGTTTGTAATGCCATCATTTTGAGGACCATGTAAGATATGCATCATTCCCAAAGAG
>VYZX01022251.1:195939-241249 GCA_013401335.1 Brachypteracias leptosomus | reverse complement strand
TTCTTCAGGCTGCCACAGAGCACACAGTTTGGAGACAAAAAGTATTTGCTTCTCTCTGAGTTGTGTCATGAAATAGGAAGTAGCTGCAGTATTTTGAGGAAAAATTTAGCCTTTACTCCATAAATTTATTGCACCTTTAATTTGCACCTTTAAAACATTCCATGTTTTCTTGAAATTCAACAACCGAATGGAGCTGTTCCTCTTGTTGAAGCCTCAATTTTCGATGCAGCTGGTGGTTGGCAAGGTGTCTTGTATGGGCTCCTAGCTGTCAGGAGGACAGTTCTGCAATATGTCAATCCAGCTTGAGGAAATGGTGGTCTTGCCTGTAGGTGAACCAAGAGCAGCTGTGCATGTTTTCTCTTTGTCAGTATCTATAGGGTTTCACCACCTGACCCCTTCCTCAGCTGTGTCAATGCTATGTCAACTTGGGTGTCCAAGTTGCTTACTGCTTAGCGACTTACCTGTGAGTTTTACTGTTAGAAATCCTGGATTTCCATCTCCTAGAAATGATAATAGTCATGAAAATTTGTAGAAGCCTAATTTTCTAAGAATTTAAAGATCCTGTTTCTAACCAGGTTGAACTGCAGTATACTTGAACTTAAATCTTTCCTGGCTTCTCGCCAACACACTTTAGAGGAGAAATTCTTCCTTGTAGAAGGCAGTTGTTTGAAGTGCCTCAGAGATTTGTAATGGTCTAAGTAGCCAAGGCGAGGATGGATTAGTAGGTAGAGTGCAGGTGCATGTTAAATGCAATTTATCACATAGATACCACCTCCAGGTATGTAGGTGGGTGGGTTGAGATGCCTACCTAAAACTTTAACTTAGTCAATACTTAATTCGGAAGATTTTCACCGTTTTCATTGTTTCTAACAGCATTACTGCAGTTGTACTTTTGCACAGATTAGCTTTCCTAAGCAGGTTTTTCTTCTTGTTAAGTGTAGGCATATTTCTCTGCAGAATCACTAAAGTATGGATGTGTTTTCTTTCCATCTAGTTATTGCAACAAACTCACCTGTTGTGACCGCTGAGAGGTTATTATTTCCTGGAAGGTAGTATTGTGACTTCTCACAGGGGATTTCATCTTCTGGTTTCATGCACACATTTATGGAGAAGACTCATGTCATGAAAATCTTCATATGTCTCCTCCATCTCTTTTTCCAGCAGTTCTTGACAATTAGAATCTGATTTTACATGTATATTAGTGCGACACTGTTAAGACGTCAGTGGATTTAGTTGTGATTAAAACCTTAAGACTGAGTTATCTGACTTTGTAAGTTGCATTTGGCTTTGTACTGTCTCCCAAGAATATCTATTTGCATTTTTGTCAGAGACTTCAGAGGCAATAGTTTTCAGATAGAAGAAGTAACAGCAACAAACTGCATTAGAAAATCCTCCTACAAGCTGCTTCTATTTCCTTAAACTTCATGGTTTATAGTTGCTGGTAAATATTCTCTCTTTTCATTAAAGTAACTTGTAAAGAACATTGATTTTGAAGACCTTGTGCTAAAGCTGCACAGATCTGCTCAGCTAGCTACATTATAGTTGCTAATTGAGTGCAATATGGGAATAAACAGGGGAGGTATCAATCTGAAAATACTGCTAAAGTCAAGAGAAAAGTATCTGTGATTTTGAAATGAGGCTGTGTCTTTTTTGGTTATGCATGGGTGAGATCGGATTCATTTAATGCCAATAGCAGAGCGTCATTGTTTTCAACTGGTCTGAGATTTTACTGTAATGGGTGTGGTTAGAGAGATTTGACATTTTCATTTTGATACATGAAACTAAAAAAAAAATTTAAAAATCATGTGGTTTCTTTTTCTGTTACCATGTAGACTTTGCCTCTTTTTTTCCATAGTTCATTTATCCCTCACAGCTGAGTTGAAAAATCAAATACCAAATCTGATACGCTTGCATTCCATGTGCAAATGAAAGCCTGGATTTGGAGTCAGTCCTACCTCTGAATAAATAGAGCCTACTTTTCAAACAATCCTATGCTGATTAATAATGCACTCCCGTATTGTGCCAAAGTAAATTTTACGTAAGGGCTATGAAAAAACACGTGAAACTTGGTAATTTGCAGTGAGTTTTAATTTTGGTTAATGTGAACTTCAGGCAGTCAGGGCTATACTAGAACAGGAATGAAGCTTCATGCTGTCTATGGGAACTGCTGCATTTTGCACAATTTTTATCTGTTTTTATTTTGCTCTTCCAAGAATAAAAGCAAGGTCCAAAGCTTTGATTACTCTTTTTCTTTTCTTCCTGGGCAAAATACTTTTAGTATATAAGGGAAAAAGCAAAGGAGCGAAACAGCCATTAACCATGTTGTTTAAGATACATAGTTAAAGTGTCTTTATCCTGATACCAGCACTTCTTAAACCAGATACAAAGTCTAAGCAAGCAAGTGGATGCAAGTCAGGGCTTGATCATTGTGAGGAGACTAACTTGTAAGGGTCTTGGTTGGGAATTTGTGCTTCTGAAATGTTGAGCTTTGAGCACAGTGTAATTGTTGGCTTTGTGCAGTCAGGATCTTCTTTCTTTGGATCAAGGTGTGCATCCAGAGTGAGACTGCAGCAAAAGAAATGTGAGTTCAGATGCGTAAGATAATGTGGTGATGGTAAAAAAAATGTATACTTCGAAGCAGACTTAAAAAGTTAAAAATGAATACATTTTCAGTTTGTGATTTTTCATGGTTGGCCTGAATGTAAGAACACTAATGCATTATAAAATGATAGTTTCTTTTAACACTGGCAGCACCATCCTTGGTGGAAGCACCTCTTCGTATATCAGTTTGTCAAGCTTGATCATGTTTTGTATTTATTCACGAATTATTACAGTGTAGCAAAAGGTGAAATTTTTGCCATGATGTGTAATCAGTTCATCTGTTGGCTGGTGGATCAAGCTATGCAGAGAAGCCGTTAAGGCATCACTCTTCTCTTAGCTGTTTGCATTAGTTTTACATCCAGCTGCTTTGCTTCAGCTGGTGCCCAGTTCTGTTGTGCTTGACTCAGTAAATCAAGGCTAATAAACAGCAATTTGTTAATGTGACGACATACAGAAATGTAACAGTATATATAGGGCTATGGTTTTTACATGCTAATGATCCCTCCGCTCCAGTCCTTGTTGTGTAATTCTTCCCCATTGCCTTTCTGTGATGGACGTGCTCTGCTTGCAGCTTCTGCCATGTGTGATGTCCCCATGGAGACCGTGTGTGGCATGCACCTCCTTTTTTTTTTTAGTTAATAAGATCCTACATGCTTATAGAAGCTCCTCTGAAGCGTATTGTAAAAGATAGCACTGAAACGAATACTTTGCTAGATTATCTAGTATAGAAAAAAAAATAGCGATAGATGATTTCTACTTTGTGGAAGAAGGGGGAGAGGTGAGGGACCTGTTTATGATATTGTGAGCTTTTATGGCCTATTTTCAAAGAAACTTTTTTTTTTCTGCCTGGTGAGGATGCCGCCTGTCCTATTTACATTCTTTTTCTTCCTGCCTAGAATTGCTTTCTTTTCTTAAAGAAGGCTGCTGCTGTACCTGTATTATTGACGGGTGAGGTATCCAAGTGCTAAGTTTGCAATTTCTGTGAAAGCTGTTTGGTTCTGATTAAATTCAGTTCTATGTGTTCTGTAACTTGGTCTCCTTTCCTATTTACTGTTGTATACCTTTATTTATAAATATCTTTTTGTTGTACTCTTTTTTGTATGCCTGGCTCATAAAATCACAGCCAGAAGTACAAGCTTTATGACCATAAAACAAGTCATGCCTACCTTGTAGGCTATGTCATCTGCTGTGATGTTGTATTCTATATATTATCAATTTTACTGTAAGAGGAAAATTAGAGCATGCATTTTCCACATGAAGAAATCAAATGTAATCTAAATGCAAACCACAGGTTTTATTGCACAGTAATATTTGATAGCACTGCTATTACTAATCCCAGCATGACAGGAAACACAGCATAGTTATGAAGTCCACAGCACTCATTTTTTAATAGTCTTTTTTGGTTAGGAAAGCCACAAAGCCAGGATAGATTATCTACCAGTTGTAGTCTCAGACTTGCAGAAATGTTAGTGGAATGCTGTATATTTTACAAATTATTTCAGGTCTGACAGGAATATGTGTCCTTCATCATTCCCGTGAAAACATTATTGAGTAGTAAGAATGAGATAATTAACCATATCCAGTAAATACCTTTTTATCAGTGCCTTTGCTTCTGTAGGGTAGTTTATGGAGAATTTTACCTTTTTTGTATTTGGAGTTTTAACATCCGTAATCAAAGAAATAAAAGGCAAATAAATGATTGTGTTACAGTAGAGTGTATCCACCTCCCAGGTAGGGAGCACAGTGCCACTGGTCTCATAGATTATACAGAAGTATTAAGATGAGAGCGAATGAGCTTCTTTCGGTGCCCCACTAAATGGGTTATGTTCGTGTAACCACATGTTTTAGTCCACTTCAGTGAAAGTGCCAGAACTGACTTTGTAATACAATGATATCTTAGGAGTATTAGGCAGGCATGCTGTTAGGGAGTATTGGATATTAACTGACACAGACCAGATGAGAATATATTCTGCCTGCTTGACCTGTGAGTTTTTCCATGAGAACTACTGAACACTGAGTACCTGTGGGCACAGTCCATAAAGGCTGAGCTGGACTCAGCTGTGATTAAATCACTTGCAATTACAACTGCATTTAGTATGTTTTCCCACATTTTCCATTTCTTACCCAAAGAATACTTGCTATGTATTCTTGTGTTTGCATATGCTCTCCATAGTTACAGTTATCAAAGTAGACCACAGCCTGGGATGTGACAACAGAAACAAGTAGGACGTGCAGTTGCAACTGCAGGGGAAATTTGGAGGGTGTGATTGCAAGAACAGAAATTTGGCTAAAGCTTTAGGCATGATACCCATTTTTTGCCATCATTTGAAGTCTTAGATATGTTGAGAACTGGATTAATCCAGGTTCTGGGGAAAAATACATGCTTCGTATTTATGAGAAGACAGAGTGTATGAAGATAGTGGCCTTTTGCTTTGCTACATATAGAAAATCTGTTAGTTATCCTGAGTTTGTAGTGCCTTTTTATCTAGTAAGGGTTTGCTTACCTTTTCATTTAATCTGTTACTGTCTGGGCATCCAGTCCTGTTCCTGTTAGAAGGATATTAGCAAGATACCTGGAAGGAACTGGCTTACTTAAATGATATACACTGTAACTTAAGGTAAAATAAATCAAATTCAGAAGTAATATCACTGCTACTTATGTACATGCTACTTTGATCATATCTGTTTGGTTCAATGTTATTTACTACTAGTGATAATGGTTTGTCTGCTTTATCTCCTCTGCTCTGTCAGTAGTTTTGCCTCTGTCCGTATTCAGTTGTCTCAATTGATAATGCTTTTAGGTCATTGATTTTACTTTCCAGCTGGTTGAACTTAAGCTGGCCAACTTTTCCTTTGTGCGGTTTTCCTCAATCTTCCTTGCAAATACTCATCCCTTGCTTCTTCTGAGAGGAAGCTAAGAAAATTTAATTAACCTGATGACAGTGTCCAGTTAAAAGACATTTAAAAAAAAAAAAAAAGAAAAAGAAAAGAAAAAAAGAGATGTTTCAGAATTAAGTTCTATGTGTTCCACTAATACTCTTTCCTAATGCATTCTTCACTCTCAAATAGGCTATGGTTGTGTCTTGCTTTTCTGGATGCGTTTGTAGCCAGCCTTTTGGTTGTATTCGTAAAGCTAAAGTGATGGACCACACTGGGATGTGGGTTTTGTTAGTTTGTAGTACTAGCTTTCTGTGTTAAGGCAGAGAAAACGAAGACCTTGTGTGAGAGTGTGTGCATGTGTCCTTTATCCTGGGTGTAAGTTAAACCAAGGATTTTAGGTCTTCCCAACATGGAATTTTATTGCTGGAAACCTGGAAATCTCGGAAATAGTGTGTATGAGGCTGTTGAAAATGTTGCTGTGGATGTTACCAGGTAGTATGCCCCCATCCAGTGACCCTTTCAGATACTTTTCAGTCACAGCATCCTCCTGAACCTACCAGGTCCCCTAAGTGGGTTCAGTTTGAAAACTCCAGCTGACCTTGCAGTTTGATTTAGATACTTAAGCACTTGTTTTTGTTGACACCTTCTAAAATATACTCCCCTCATGTAGTCCTTGTTCTGGTAGATGGTTATGGGAGCAAGTCCCTAGTTCCCAAAAAAGCAAGGTACCATGTACACTTGTACCACTTGTGCTGTTTTTTAATATGCTTTGTTTTATCCAAAGTTACAGTGAATGTTGTACAAATACTTCAAAACATACTTTCAGAGCCTACATCTCTTTTACAGACGTCAGGGAGAACATCATGTGCTTTGACTTTTTTCAGCTGTCTTCTCCAGCTCTGTCATCTTTAAAGTTTGGGGGGTTGTTTTTTTTTTTCCTCTTCTTTTCTTTTTTCCTTTTTTCTTTTTTTTCTATTTTACAGTTCTTTATATTCTGGGTGCCCTGGGTTAAGAAGAGAAGGGTGAATGAATCAGGCAGTACATAATGTAATAATAGCAATTTCTATTTCATTTCATGATTAACATTTTGAAGATAAGTTCAGCAGGCAGTGATTATAATCAGCTGAGGATGTCCAGAATACAAGAGAAAGCAATGCTTGATTATAGCAGTTTACAGTTTTACAGTTAAAGATACGAAAATCTACAAATAGTCCCTTTGGGAAATGAAATATAATGGAAGTGTGGTTATTAAAAATGAGATATAATGTACAGTAGTTATTACCTATTACTGTAAATCACCATGAGATGCAGGAAACATATCAGATAGATAAAACAGCCTTCTTGGAATATGTTACCTTATTTTTCAGTGCATATTTTTTTTCTTCTTAGGCATTGAATTGATTTGGGGTGTGGAATTCATTTAGGAGCATGTACATTGCCCTTTTCTGAATGGCTATTGAAATGAAGTTGTTATCTGTACTAAACTGTAAGTCATGTTTCCCCATGCTTCCAGGAAAACTGCTTAAAGGGGCAATCACATACACCAAGTACTAATAGATATTAGTTACTTATAGTTAATGATGTTGCCAGCCTTGAGTATTTCACTTATCTTAAAATGGAAGTGCATGTTGATCTCCATTTCACAAATGGAAAAACTGAGTCAGTTGGAGTTCAGATGACTTTTCTGAAGTCACTAGCAAATCACTGTCAGATCTGAAGATACTATCCAGCAGCCCTCTCCCCCATGTACAACTCTTAAGAGCCTAAGTAAGTAATTTTGGATCATTAACGCCTTTATGCTCATTTCACAAAGATGTGAGCAACTTTTGCATCTATCTATCTTTGGCATCTGCCAGTGCTCTGTCCATCACTTCACAATTTGATTGTGCTACTACCACCTGGATCCATCAAAGGTCTTGCAGTTCTTTCTGTTGTCATGGGTGGAAGTGGAGGTAGGTACACAAAAGTGTAAGTAGTTAAGTCACATCTGTACCATCATTGTCTTCCCTTTTCCTAAGGATTGCCTGAAATAATTCTTATAAATTACAACATTGAATTTATACTATGGATTAGAGAGTGTGAGGTTGGTCTAATGGGGACATCCAACTTCAGCCGGTGACTTTGCATAAATTTGTCGTGATTCCAAGCATGCAGTGATGCTAACCAAGTCAGCTGTTATGTCACGGCTTTTCTTTGATCTGCTAAATTAATATGAATTAATTAGATTAATTTAATGGAAGATATCTAGAGATGAAGAAGGAGGTCAAGAAGAAAATTGTTGGCAGTTGTAGCCTTGTGTTGGGTTAGCCTTGGCTAACAGCCAGATGCCCACCCAGCTGCTCACTCACTCCACTCTCTCATGAGACAAGGAGAAAATAGAAGGAAGGACAACAAGATAATGGCGTTTTAATCTGGAAGGCAAAAGCTGTACATGCAAGCAAAGCAAAAAGGGGAATTCAGTCGCTACTTCCCATTAGCAGGCAGATACCCAGCTGCTTCCTGGAAAGTAGGGCCTCAGCAGGCATGGCAGTTGCTTGGGAACACTGTAACTATGAACGTCCCCCCGCCTCCTCTGTTCCCTGAGTGGTCATCATTGAGCACAGTGTCATATGGTCTGGAATGTCCCCTTGGTCAGTGCAGGTTAGCTGTCCCAGCTACGTCACCTCCCAGTCTCATGCCCACTCCCAGCCTATTCACTAGGGTGGGGTGGTGCAGGGCAGAGTGGACACAAGAGCAGGCATTGGATAAATTGGACATTAACAAATTGTCCACAAGAAATGAAATTTGGTCTGGGAGTCTCTGGGAGTTGGGTAAGGAAATGGCAACATCAGAGCCTCTCTGCAATGTCATATGCTGTAATGGCAAAATAACTGTGAGTTTGGGATTATGGAATACAGGGGTTTGTGTCAAATGAGGACATGTGCATTTCTAAGAAGAAAAGCAAAGGTGAAACTGGTAGAGGTATTTTAATTAGCTTATGTGCCAGTAGGATTTTGTTTGTATTTAATGAATATCTTGATCCGTGGTTATAGAAGGGCCTATGTTTGGGCAGTTAGCAAGAGAAAGCAGTGGAAAACCCCTATTACTTATTTCCAAGCACTTACTTAATTAAAATACAAATGAGGCAATATGGTCTCTGGATTTATTTTTCCCATGTAGTCTATAAACAATAAGCTGAAACTGCAGAACAAAAAGGTATGCTTGCACCTTCTTATATTGACCTTTGAGCTGCTTCTTCTCTGAGATGGATGTATCCAGGCCCAACTTTAAGATGTTGATAACTTTGTGTCTGTCTTAACCTCAGCTGGGAATGTGTCTCTCAGGTAGCCCTTAATTCCTGCTGGGAATAGCAAGCCTTGAAGTTCGTTAGCTTGCCACTGTTTCTTTTCAAGTCCCACTGAGGTGAGATGCAGTCTTGGGTTTCTCTTCCTGTGGTATAGTCATCTCCTTCCTCACTAACAACTAAAATAAGAGTTGTTTGCTGGTCTTTCTGATATGTTCTTCTTAGAAGAAGCCATGGTTTGTCACCCTCTCACTTCTGTCTCTGTGAGTCAGTGTTTCCAGCTGAATGACCCCACGAGCTGTGGTGGTTTCATTGTGCCTGGGTCCCTCGTTCTAGCCTGTGCTTGGCTGCTTAGCAAGGCTTACTTCCAGCCTATGCGTGCCTCTGTTGACTGCCATTTTCTGGCTATGAGGGTAAGAAAGGAGCTGCATGAAGTATTGCATGGTCCATAGTTGTGATTTCACTCCCTTGAACCTTGGAAGTTTTTAGATGTATGTAGAATATGGATAGCCCTCTGATGAGAACTGGTCTGTAGGTGTGGAAAACTTACAGTTGTGATTTGTATATATAATTTTTTTATTTTAATTTTTCCTGAGGATTCCTTTCTTGAGCATTTAGAGGCTGCAGTTGTGAGGATTACTTCATGTGGTGTTTACAACTTCGTCTCATACCATCTTCATATGAGCTGCTTGGCACCAGGATGGGTTTGCAGCAGCAGGAGTGTGTGCTCACCCCACAGGCCAGCACTGACCATCCCTTCCTGCCTGGATCCTGGTGTTCCCGATAGGCTCATGTTTTAAAAGTAGTAAAATAAGTGCTAGTTGACATATGATGGTTTTAAATGTTTATTGTGTAATTATTGGATTCAAATAAAGTATTTTGGTTAGTAGGTTTAAAATAAATATTAAATCAACAAGTAGATTTTAAAATAAATACTTTTTTTACCCATAACCATGGATATGTCATTGTGAAATGTAAAAGTATTTCCATCCTGTAAACAAATCAGAAAACATTTAGGCTTTCCTTAATTTGTTGTGGCTTGTATTTATAATAGGAGGAAGCTGGGCTTCATTCAGAGTCTGGGTAAAGGCTCTTCTGGGCTGAAAACTGCTGAAGTGAGTAGTATAAAATCCAATTCTCATGTGTAAAATTGATTAAAATGCAATGCAACTATGACCAGCCTGGACAGAAACATGTAGGACAGTTGTGAGGAAATAACTGTGATTAAAGCTGAGGCCAAAATGATGGATTCTTTGTGTCTGAGGACATAAAGCCTCTTGCAAAACAGCCTGTCTTTTGAGGATGTGCATTTTCAGATACACCTTGGAAGTTTGGGTGCTGTTTCTTCACCATCAACTGCAGCATAATTAGTGCAGCTGGGTGGAGTAGGTTAGCAGGGCTGCTCATGCAGGTGAGCACAATGATGGTTTGAAGGACTCACCTGTCAGATGGGGCTTGGGACGCTCTCAGTAGACAAGCAGTGAGCCCACCATGGGGGAGGAAATGCTTCACCTTGAACCTGTAGTCTACAGGTGTTTCAACGTATCTGAAGAGACTTGATCCAGGTGCCTGTGAGATAATTTGGAGTTACATATCTGTTGAGCCTTATGCACGGCAGATTTTTGGGCTTGCCTGTCATGGGACCTACAGCTTCAGGTGAGTTTTTAGAGGTCTGCCCCTCATCTCTGTGGCAGGAGGGCTCTGCAGGGCTAGCAAGCTCTGTCTGTAGCACTGCAGTGTGTCGTAGTTCACTGTAGGGATACACCAGCAGTGAATGACCATGTGGTTCCTACTGTGCATCAGGGAAGTGGCAGTGACAGATCTGCTTCTCAGCAGGGCTCCTCTAACTGATGGGGTGCTTTAGAGAAGAGAGAGTGCAACGTATCGTAGGAGTGTACTGTTGGTATGGAGCCTACTACTTGAAGGCTACATCTGGACAGGAGGATAATCACTGTTATTCCCAGGAGCAGCCCTGGGTTGAGGTGAGAGCCCTCGCCATCCCATGCACCACGCTGGTTTGGATGGTCAGGAGGCCAGGCACGGATGTGGGTGCTTTCCCCTAATGTCAGCTGCTGTTTTCAGTGGGGATCATGCTGTGGCTTACACCTCTGGGTCAGTCACAACCCACGCTTCTAGCGTTGCTCCTATGCTCTCCTAACCTGTGCAGCAAATGCTGCCAACAAAAATATTGAAGCTGCTGAAATTACAAGCAAAAGTGTGTGCTGAAGTAGTGTCTTTTATTCAGTTACTGGTGTTGGTTGCTGCCATGTTTCTGTGAATGCCTGTTCATTTTAATATCCAAACGATAACGGTTGCAAAAAAAAGTTTCTATAAATAGAGGAGATCATGTTAAGCGGTCACAGAAGGGTGAATATCCTGAAAAGCTGAGAGTTGGAAGTAGGTGTGCCACTTCCAGAAGTTATTCCTCCTGAACCGTTGCCACGAACAGAGAAACACGCATCCCTGTCTCTCTGTAAATGTTTAAAGTGTATTCTTGTTTCCAAAATGTGCTTTGGTTTCCATTAATGGGCTTTTTTATTTTCCCTGCTAATTAAATGTATATACTTCTCTATCCTTTTGATCCTAAAACAAAGCTTTTAATGAGGAGTATGCTGGTTTTAGTGTTCACTTTTGAAAAGATCAAAATACTGTTCAGAAAACCTGCAGAGTTTGTGGGTTGAGATTTTTTTGTTGTGTGTTTTGTTTTTTTTTTTAAATTTCATTTTTGGCATTGTATTCTCTGTGCTGTATTTTGCGTCTTTGTTAGAAAATTTATGGAAAAAGTTGTTCTGTTGTTCATTAGAAATATGAAAACTTTATTCATTTTGTAACATTTGACTTTCAGCATGATCATGGAAAGTATAAGGTGGTTAGTGTTTAATGAAGATGTCCTTTATTTAAAATGCTGATTAGCCTTTGAAATTAAATAGGCTTTAACCAAAACAAAAATCTTTCAAAAAATTTCAGATGAGCTTACCACTCACCCAAACTCTCTTCTTCCTCCCACTGGATTTTCCCTATTGTCTCTCACCATCTCCTCCTGCTCTGGTCCTCAGAAACCTCCAGCATATGCAACACCCCTGTGCTCAGCAGAAACCATGGGGTAACCCCATTTCTTCCAGAGATAAGTACAGAGAGCCTGAGGTGTGTACTGAAGTGAAGACACACTTTTCCACATACTGGTGTGCCTTGTATTTTTTTTTTTCTTCTTTATTTTTGTACAAAGAAAGGAGGTCTATAAGAAGACCTAACAATGCCCTCACTGTTCTGTCAGAAACTGCCTGGCTACGTCTTGTTTTATTTGGCCCTAACCGAATGGCAGTTTCATTTATGTTTTGGGTGTTTGGCAGATATTTTATCTTTGTCAAACTTCGCTTTTAACATTTGTTTAGATTACTTGTCACAACACTTTCCATTTTTTTCAATCTCTGAAGATTTCAGTTGGCTTGACGTTGCTTAGAAGTGGTTTCTAGTATTTTTGAACTTGCTTCTTACATGTTGTCCCCTTTTGAGCCATCCCAGTTAAGTTGGTTGATTTATAGTTTCACACTTTTGCTTTGCTGATAGTGCAACACTGTTATTTTGAGCCTCTGACTCCACTGATGGTGGGTGTCTCCTAAATTCTGTGAATAATAAAGAAAAATATTATAGAGACATTTGTAAAAAGCTGAAATGCTCCGTTTTACCTTGCCTAGTACATAAGACCATGCTGCCAGCTTTGAAAAGCTGTGTTGAGATCAGGAACATTGTTCCCCACCATTCTGTCTGATAGATGATGGTATTTGGTTTTTGTATCTGTGAGGAGATCCTGCAAATGTTCAACAGTGCTTGTCTGAGCCATTAGTCCCTGACAGCACCAGGAGCTCTGGACTGAGGGTCCCTTGGGTTTTGCCAGATGCTGTCAGCTCTATGTTATCTCTTTGATATTTGTGAGGGGCAGATCACATGTAAATATGAGCTGGTCATTGGATACAGACCTGGTTCCACTTCTTATCCACTTATGCAGTGTATTCTTTGCAATGAATTTATTTGGAAGGACCTGCAGTAAGAGATGAGGGGAATACTGCTGAGGCTTCCCAGCTCTCCATCAGCAGCTGTTTCTGTTCGTTTAATTCCTCCTTGACCCTAAATCTCAAGCAATGACCAGACTTAACCATTTCTGCTATGTCTTTTGGCTCTGTATAGATGGAACTGAATGGGAGAATGCAATTTTAAATAAGACTGGGGAAAATTGAAGTATGATATTTATATTGTATTGTTCAAAAATGAAAATTAAAATTATCCCATGTATCCTTGCTTAGGTGTTCCCACAACTGATTTGAAAGGGTTGATTTGCTTATGCTAGTCTTAATTGCAGCGATAATGTTTGGAGGGTTGCCATCATCCAAATCTGCTTGAACTGATACTCTTTTTTTTGAAAAGTTTTTAAATTTGGAAATTACATTTCTGGCTGCAGATGCTTTGGTTTGAGAAAAAGGCAGTTTACCAAATGTAACTTGATTGCTGAAATAATTTAGTCTAATACTTGCCCATGCTCTATTCATTTCCATGCTTGAATTGACTTGCAAATGAAGACATATTGACATGGACAGTGTGAATAAATTAACAAAAATTGTAAATATTCAGCCTTTTTCAAAAATCCTGGAGACAGCCTGCAAACTTCAGCCAACATAGATGAATCACAAGTGACCCTAAAGCCAACCAGAGGTCAAATGACAAGGCAGACTGCCCAAGAGCTGCTGTCTGTGCTTGCCTGGAGCCTACCCATTAGCTGCTTACTGTGGACCAGTTGAGAGGATGGCAAGCATACTGGTAATGGCTTGGTATTTACAGAGCCTAAGTGTTTACTTGCAGATGCAAATACAGTTTTGGGGCAGCTTGGATCCATATTATTCCCCTTCTGCCTTCATTTGGACACTGGCTTTGTGTTTGTCTGGGAAGCGAATGGAGTCTTCTCAGTAGTATTTATCTGTCAGCTGCTATTATTAATTGATGTAATTGTTTCTTTACTAATATTTACCAAGGGTTTTAACATGGAAGTGACTATACAGATAATACTAGGGCAATCTTAGAAGAAAGTCAATGCCTTAATTAGAGAAATGACTTGCTACTCTTGACTTGTTATTCAAGAATTGATTTTTTTTTTTCCTGCCCTGAAAAGTATTTGCCCTGAAATATAAGGAAGTTGCTAACGAGATAGGTGACATTTGAAGAAGTGTATACTGTCCATTAAGATGAACAAGTAAATTTGACAAAGAAACTAATATTTGTCCTGGAGGAAACCTGAAACATTTGAGGTGGGGGAGGGAATTTGGAGGTGTTTTTGCTTTCTTTCTGAAGAATCACTGCAGTATAATGTGTTGAGAAAAGCAGAGCAGCAGGCACTCTTGAAGAAGGTGAGTTACATCCACTTAACTTTTCTTTTACTGGGCTACACTAGGTTCTATAACTACACAGAGTCATCCAGGGAAAACAAGAGAATTATTTAAAAGCACAGCAGAATATTATTTTAAGCAGCATGCTGATAATGTTGAAACTCGGTGCCTCTCAGTTCTGTTAGGGCCAAAAATCTTGAGGATTAAAAGCATACAATATAGATACAGAAAATATCCACAATGTTTAGGGTGTTGTTTAGCATTATTTGTATTATTCAGTCTAGCCAAAACAAACACAAAGAACAAGGGAAAAATCTGCTATTACAGGAATAAGCCATCTGATAGATGACGGGAGTTGGAAAGAAATTTTATGGGAAAGTTTTTCTGTAATTGCTCTCCTAGAGATTTCTTCATCCTTTCCCTGAAGCATCTGATGCTGTCTGCTGTCAAATGAGAGGTTACTGAACTAAATGGACTATTAATCTGACCCAGTACAGCAATTCCTGTGTTCCTATGTTTACAAGTGGGCTTTGTCTGCTGAGGGTTGTCTCTCTGGAATAAACCCTCCATTGGAGGCTAGGGAAAGGAAATTATCCAGAAGCTTTTACACTGTTGCTATGTAATTTTGTATGTTTTGAAAAAGTGTATTTTTTTTCCCTTCCTTTTTATGTGTAAGCATGTTTTAAATTATAAAATCTAGCTTCCTGTTTGATGCATTTGCTATTCAGTGATATTCAGGAACATTGAGTAAAATAATTATTCAGAATTATCTGCTTTTTAAAAATTGAGGGACAAAGTAATCTTGGTTGGCTGGTATATGGCTAAATCATGGACTGTGTTCAGAAGAGTGTGGACTGGGTGCCTTCGTCATCACTTGCCAGACCTGCTAATGTTTCTGTTTCTTCTTTGTAAGTGGAGAATTTCTTAAAGAAGAACATATTATTAGGGTTGTCAATGTTCTAGTGAGCCTAACTTTCTACTTTCACTTATTTTTAATAGAGAGGTATCTATTTTGCTTGATCTGAAGAGGCTCAGTGAGTAACCTACCTTTGCAGTGTGGTATGTGAAGCAGAGTTGTCATGTCAGGGAATTGTGTGCCTTGTGTAAATCTTATTTTTTAAAGGCTTAAGAGTGGATGTGACAGTCAAGCTATTTAATTCAGATCTTTTTAGCACGTCAGACGATATTGCTTCCTGTAGATGACTTTCAGTTCTTACTGCTTTAAAAGGTGCCCTAGGCACATGAGATACAAGTGTGCTTTGTTTCACCCAGAAAAATGTGAACTTCATATAGGGAGAATGTGTTTCATTTCCTTACCACGTGTCAACAACTGGATCCTAAACCTGTGTTTGTTAGATGCAGAACTGTTTTTGGAGGATTATCACTAAATCAAATGCTAGACTGGAATTTAAGTTTTCACTGTAGCATGTCTCAAATTTTGTTTTATTCTACTTTTAGGCCATTTGGTCTTTGATGCTTAGATCTGACAGAGAGGCTAGGTTTTTGCGTTCCTATTGGTACAAGAGAATATTTCTTTTAAACCCCTTATACTCTCGTAATAAAGACAGTACACCTGATTATTTTTTTATTATTATTATTAAGACTATTACTATTACTATTGAAACACATGCAGGAAGAAATCATCTTAGCTCACACATGGTAAAACCATAGTATTACTGTGGGTTTAAAGTGTGTTAAAAAGGAGGAGATCATATGATTTTCTTTAACACATGGATTCCTGTTATTAGTGTAGGAGTATATCTCCTAATTTATAATGTATGTTATTAAAAAACCAAAAAGTACACTTTTCGTCTGGCAAGAACAGGATCAGAGTGATTGCATGAATGTGAGACGTAATTCATGTCCTAAATGCAGATATTTATACATAGGAATGATCTAGAGGGGTCTTTTGCTCAATCTTCAGTATCTCTTCCATTTCTGGCTATATTGGAGCTCTGCATTATTTTTCTTGGAATATTCTTTTATGTGTTACTCAGGTATGTTGCTTGTAATACTTCTTTGAATTTCTCAGCATTCCACGTAATTTTAAGTAGGCTGGGGGGATTTTTTCAGACTGTTGTCATTGTGACTCTCTAATAGCACACATGAGCTTTGCATTCATGAAAAGGGTGATCTTCACATCTGCCATCAAACTAAGCAACAGTGACTGTACTGAACATGTTTGTTTTTCTTCCCACTTTTGCTCCCTTCCCTTCTCCCTCATAAACTGGGATTCACAGTGCAGGACAACCACAGTTCTACCTATCTCACTGCTCAGTTCAGAGTCCCTGCACTGATGGACTCCATGTTGGGAATGGGGCAGAATATCTTCAAGAACCATGACTTGTATAAAGGAAGTGACAGCCTTTACAGAATTCACCTATTTTGAGAGATTATTTCCATTATTTGGCATCTTGCTTATGCGTTGTTTTGCTTACTTCTGATTTGTTTTAGCATATGGTACTGTGTGAGATCACATATAATGGACAACTGTCTGAGACTCAGTTGAAACAGACAGCATTAGTTGGGAAGAGGATGCAGTCAGGGTAATACTGAGGGATGTGATTGAACCTTTGATGTACCTTTTAACCATCTCTGACTGGACTATACTGCTCAGTGATTGTTTTGGCCTAATTATAATCATGGAAGTCCTGCGTAGATCTTTAGTGGCCATGTCTTACTAGCTAAGATCCTCTTTTTTTTTTTTCCCTCTTTTTTTTCTCAGAGACTAATTCAGTTGCTCATCCAACATGTGCATGTGTTGAAGGAACGCTTCCTGTAGATGACTTTCAGTTCTCCTTACTGCTTTAAAAGGTGCCCTAGAGACATGAGGTACAAGTGTGCTTTGTTTCACCCAGAAAAATGTGAACTTCATATAGGAAGGAAAACGCTCTCTGTTGTGACATGTCTGCTTTGACATTCCCAATTCAAAGATATGCTCTACATGGCTGCTGGTATTTGCATGGTTAAATCAGATTGTCTTATCAGCCTTTGAGCACCCAGCTGGGCTTCCTGACTTCTACCTTCTCACTCTTCTATGTCCTTTGCGGTGCATTAGGCTGCTGGATCATGACCTGTGAAGTGCTGCTGTCCTGAAAATTGTGCAGGAAGAGCCTTGATAAGATCATCCTGCTGCAGCAGGGAAGGGTGTTTACCAGACACATAACAAAGGTGGTGTGGAAAGCATACCTGCCTGACTTTGTGGCTCTGGATATATTATTATTAGTATTATACAGCAAAAGCAGAGTACCTGGCAGAGCGACTCAAACTGCACTGCCTGATAAGTGCAAAGGAAGGATAGGCTACTGTGGCAGAGATGGTGCTGTCAGTACCAGGAGATGGGTCTGCACTGGCTTATATGCAGCAGCATACTGGGCTTGACTCCTGGCATGTGAGGGGAAAGTGCTGCTGGGATCCTTGAGAGCCAGTGAGAGAAGTAATGCTCTCAATTATTGGCACGTGTGCATTGGAGGTTGCAGAAATGGGTATCTTGTTGCTGAGGCTGAATATTCTTGCTGTTCTGCTTGTGGTGGTTCAGAATTGGTTGAAGACTTGTTGGAGGAAGCATGGCCTGACCACACCATCTATCCACACAAGTCTTCTTTGGCTCTGTTAGCCTCGTGTAGCAGCTCCTATGGGATTCCAGATGCTATTGAGAGCTTTACACTTGAGCCGTATCTTATGCCATGTTATGAAAATGCTCACTGTTACTTTCTTGAATGGTTTCAAAATTAATGATTTAAATACATTATTTTGCCAGTGAAGTTGAAAGACTAGCAATCCCAGTGCATGCAGAGGCTGAATGCTGCCCTGTGTTTGATTTGGGTCCAGGTCAAATTGATTATGACTAAAATTCTTAAGCATGACAGTAGATTTGAACAAGTCTAAATGCCCCATGGTGGCATTACCTGTCTCCATCCCTAAAAGTCTGAATACAACTTCTTCCTGCACAGTAATGTGAAATAATTCAGGTTAGTTTCCCTGTTCACAGAAGTGGGAAAGTTGTCTTGCATTTGTCAGTGGAAAGATGCATGTGGGTCTTGTTGGGAATGATTGCTCTGAAATTAATTCACACTCTTGCTTACACTGAAAGGATATCTTTGTATTGTGTCAGAAGTCCTACTTTGCAGACTGATGTGTATGACACAAGTCTCCTTGAATTTTGTCAGTGCTTGGACTCCTGTTAGGTTGCTTTTGGAAGTTAAATGTGAGGTTGTAGGTCACTTTGGTCTTTCTGATAATGTAATCCATCTGTCCAGCACCTCTAGCAGAATAATTCTGGGACATAGATATTCTGAATGTGTTAGGATACAGAAAAGATGTGCTGGTTTTGTGGCTGCTATGATTGATTATTGCACCTCTGTCCTTATGACCTGACTGATGAGGTTTTGCAACATTTTCAGATGATTCAGAGGATGGCTCTGAGGGTGCTTACATGTGCAGTGTTATCTCAGCATATTATTAGCATTTTGCAATTGCTTTATTGGCTCCCTGTTAAGCAAAATATTGACAATAAAAATGCTATTTTTGTTCTGCAATCCACTCTATGGCTTTGTCCCCTCCTAGTTAATGGCTGTGCTTGTTCCTAATTTTGCTACCCTATTGTTCCTGTGACAGGGAGCTACAGAGAACAGAGGTTTTAAAATAAATGTTCATAATCTTCACCAGCCCTCTGGCATATTCTGCTGACCCACAGGGAGTCTTACTGGGAGTATATTGAAACTTGTGATATGTAATAAGTGAAGGTCCAAGAGCCTGAAGTAGACAGCAGAAATGTTGTCTTCTGGGTAAAGGAGGACTGAAGACTCTAATAACTCAGAGGAATTACAGAACCTTTCAGCATACTACTAGACTTGCTATATATAACAAAAGATGATAAATTATGTGTGTTACGCTATTTTGTGTTAGTATCATGGAGGTGTGGACACTGTACTAAGATGATAGATGCACCTCTAGTCCAACAGACTAGTATTCAGAAATGAAGTTCAAAAGCAATGCTTGAACCCAATTTTTCCCCTGTTCCACTTGGATCAACCCCCTCACTTGACAAAGGAGTGCAGCAAGGATACAAACTCCCTAGCTCCAAGGAAGTAGAGTTTCCAGCCTCGTAGTGCAAAAAACTGGACTGCTAACAGATTGAAGATATCTCCTGAACATAGTGTCTTGCCTCCTAACTCTGTCTGGGGGATTGCGAAGTCTAGATCATAATTTCACAATTCAGGCGCATCCCTGACAAAATCTTCTTTCATGTTTCTCAGACAGCCTCCTGAATAAACATGGGTGAATCTACATGCTCATCCTAACAATGAATTTCGATTGCTCCAGATAGCAGAATATCTTTCAGTGAAGTGAACTCTTACAGGATCCTTCTCTGTGTAGCATATGAAGTGAAGTGTGCTGAATTAAGGCAGAGCCATCCACTGTGGTGCATGTTTTCCAGAATTTTATTCTCTTTGTCTATCTCAGTGACTGTTGAAGTCTTTGTCTCTTTGCACAGTGTGTGAAGATCACACACTCCACTGATACTTCTTCAGTGCATTTCCAGGTAGCATGTCTGTGCCATAGTGGGACACATAAAGATCTGTATTTACAGGTTGTCTGGGTGTTGAACAAAGCATAAGTGGAAACTGAGGCTCTAGAGCTTTTTCTTCAAGCTGACAATGAAGGCAAGCCTAATGCCATGATTAGCCAGGCATCCTGGCTGGTTAAATTTGACTACTAGGTTCCATCCTTTGTGCCACTAAGGATATCCTGTATGGATCCATGTAGAGTAAGACTACCCAACGGACCTCCTCAGGGACAGATGAGGTGTTCTGCTTTGCTTTATTGAGGCGGTTTCCCTAAGACCAAGACTTCTAAAGCAGATATCTCTAAGACTTGCTTCTGTACAGGGATAGTCATCTCTAGCAATGTCTTATTCAATGAAGGCTAACAGCAAATGTTGAAAACCTAAATTGCCCTCATCCTTCCCATTATTAACCTACAGTGACTTTACGTCACCTACACTGATGTACAGATGAAGCATAGCCATCAACACTGTTTTCAGCCCCTGCCACTTGTAGAGCCTCTGTCCTTACTCCTGGCTTCAATGGTTGGGGTTTTGAGACCAGCACCCGCTTATTGTCACCAGTAAAGGTTACCACTGGTCTTGCATGTTTTTGTGCTCTCCTTTAATCAAATGTCTTGTCATCCTGTTTCAGTGGTTCACCTGCAGTGCTCATTGTGACCATAGAGTGTTGGCCTCCCAAAGAGATGTACTTCTCTGTCAAGGAGCTGCCTTCCAAAGCTGCTTCCCTCTTCAGCTTCTGAACAGATGAAGTACTCCATTCTTTTAATGATTCCCAAGCTACCATCATTTACTAGGGATCTTCCGTCTGTCACCAAAACAATAACATCACTTGACCCCTCTTACTGATCTCAGAGGCCTCTTAAAGGTTATAAACAGTCAATATAAGGCCTTTTTTAGTAGTTGCAGTGATGGTAAGTGCTGTATTTTCCATTGGTCACCATGACACGTTTCCCATCAGCCTGGAAGGTTAAGGATGAACACTGAGACCATGCTTAGGAGTCTTCAGATAGATCACCCACATCCTTCTAGCTGTAGTTGCACTTGGGAAGAGACTGGCATACTTGTAAACATCTGCATGTCCTGTTATACTGGGTGGCATTAGTGAACATAGACAGCAGGATGTATATATTTTTTCTTGGTCTCCCTTCCCCTGGCCTCCCATCTCTTTCCAAGAGCCCTTCTCACAAAAACTTGTTTTGACTCTGAATCAATGTGATGCTATCTTGAAGTGCCTTGTAGTCAAAGACCAATTAATTGGCAGTTAGAGGGAAGACCTTCAATGGAAGATCTTTTTTATGATCAGGAAGCATGTTCCATTCTGAACTTAATCAGGGATCAGTGATGCTACATTTCCTATATAGATAGTTGAGTATGTTGTCAGTTTAAGGAGATACCTGTTGCCCTGTGTAAATCTTTCCAAATCTTAGGCACATGTTGGTGCTGGTTGCAGCTCACGTTTGTTATTCGTGGTTCTTTTTCCCTACCTTGACTGGACTATGAGAGGGTAGCCCAAGGGGTAGGTTCCTTAGTCCCATCAGTGATAATTTTCCCTCTTCATTTCCATCTCACATAGAATCAGGTAGGATCAATAAAATCTGATTGGACGCATAGGACTGTAAAGGATGATTTTGGTCACAAAGTCCAGTCTAGCCTTTCTGAACTGTGGGGAGAAACTGAGCAGGAGCAAAGGAAGCTTGCTGAAAAAACTTAGAGAAAAGATTAAAGCAGTAGGCATAGCACCTTGGGTGGGAAAAGCTTCATATTGGGGTTTCTGTTTATATGTGACTTGAGTGACCAGCCTGCTTTGCAAGAGTTGGTTTTGCTGGCTACATTGTGCTGCTTGAATTGTGGTTCATCTGAATTATGTTTGAGAGAAGTAATACATTTTTCTCTTTGAGTTTGGGGACAAGCAGAAACAGCAAAATGGGTTTGGTCTGAAAAATCCCCCGCAGATTTGGTCTGACAAATCTCTGATCTCCTAGATCTCTGTGCACATGGGATACTCTCTCGTTTAGGCTATTTTCAATATGGAGTTACTGTCTTACATCCTTAGAAACATTAGTAAGGACCAGCAGAGATGACAATGCAAGAACAGAAGTTTTGATTCTGCTGAAAGAGTAATTTTAAGCATTAAGAAATAGCTTTTAATGTCAGGGTAGGAAATCAGTGTAAAAGTTCACTTAAATTCAGGGAGCCTGAAGCTCAGTTCCCTCCTTTTGGTTTTCATAATGAAAGAGAACTTTTTTTCTTGACAGTCCATTGGGATTTTTGAGTGTGGCAGAGTAAGGAAGGAATGCATTTAGTTACAAAGCAGAGTATCCTATATGCCAGCACAAAATGTATTCAGAGCCCCTTTAATTCTCTGCAGAAAACTGCAAGAGAGTCCCTTACAGAGGTGATTGAAAGCTAGGAATCAACTTCTCATCCTGTACATAAACATGAGCCAATTCTACTATATCTGGCTCTCGGGGCAGTACACACAGTAAATTGTTAACCCCATCACCTGACCTAACCATTTATCTTTACTTCTCAGTATAGTTTTGGCAACTGCTGAGTAATGAAAGAAGCATGGAATGCAGATAGCTGTTAAAAAAACCTAACAAACCCCCCCAAAATGCACCCATCAAAAAACCACTCACCCCAAAAAACCCCAAAACACCACCCCACACCTCAGTTACAAATAGCCCTTTAAAACGGCAAAGATGAGAAAGTGAGAAATTGTCTATTGCACTGAAAGGATCTTAAATATGGTTAATATAGAACAGAATTAACATCTCTGTAGAGTAGCAGACATGCGAAGCATGGATTTTCAGTCCTTCCCATCTCTTCATTATGCTAGCATTGTGCAAGCACAAATAAATTAATAACTTCCCTGAACCTTTTTTGAACAAATAACCATAGCAACTTTCAGATTTTGAACTGTAAGCCATGTGTGTTTTTAATGTTATATGTTATACATGAAGGTTGGCTGAAATAGGTTATTCTGCTTATAGAGCATTGTTCCCATATGAGGATTCAGGCTATGTGCTCACAGCTGCTACTCTCCAACATGGGCTCTCAGTTCCACTAAAATCAATAGCTGGCACAGCAGGGTACTGTTGTATGGTGTGTAAATAAATGGGTGTCATTGTGTCTCACTTTTTTTTCCCTCTTTTTCCCTTTCAGATTTAGATTTGGTTTTTTTTCAGATGTATATCATTGTGTATTTGCAATGCAGGCAATATGAGGCATAGCTGCTCAGGGAAAAAGAAGCTTCCCCCCCTTTTTTTTTTCTACTTCCCAGTAGGATTTTCAAATAAACAACAATTGCATTAATTATATTAATTAACTCTTAACAATCTCAGGAAAAAACAAATAGAAACCCATTTTGCAAGTGTCAGCTCTATGATAAAAAGGAATTCTCAGTTGCCCAGTAGACAGCTATCTTACATACAAAGATGTAGGAAAAGTGTTGTTGTAAGAGTGTATTCCCTCCTCCCATAAATCTTGCACCTATAGTTGAAAATATATGACAATTGTGGTTATGGGATGTAAGAGCTACATTTCTGCTTTTCAATAAACTGACTTTGAAGTTTTCAGTTTCATACATTTTCTTTTTTCTTCATGCATCTGGTCATATAGTACAGTTTACTTTTTTTGGCTGCAGACTTGGCAGATACAAAATGCAGATGTTGTTCTTCTGACTTAAGCTGCTATTTTAAGCTTCTTGGCCAGCGGCTGAAAATTTTAGGCTCAGTTGTTTATTTGCTTATCATCAAAGTGGTTTTTGTCATATAATTCATATGCAAGTATTAGCTTTCCATGTTTACTTTCAGAGTTTGAGATTAACAGTATGGTCTTTTTTTCTGTCCTTTTTTTTTAACCAGCATGCTCTTTTGATTAATAATACAGTAGAATATGTTATGCTTCAAAGAGCTTTTATTTGCCAAAAAAACCCCCCAGCCCAACGCTCACATTGTGCTGTAGTGCTTTCCCTTTAAGAAAACCATATCTCTCTCCAGATGCCTGCATCTCTTTGATACAGAAGGGTACACTAAGTTCCATCTATAAACAGAATCCACTAATTAAGAATAATTGCTTAGGAGATTGGTACAGACTATTCAGCATCAGATGCATGTTCCTCTCAGATATCCATTAGCCTCTAATAAGATAATGCAGATGTGCCAGTCTGTTTCCTGTTTCCTTCTATTGTACCTTTATTGCCGTATATGGACCAATGGGATGGGCTGAACAATAAGTGGATGTCCTTTTGCTCCCGGAGCCCTTCTCAAAGGAATGTTTGTTATTAGATTGCTTTTTCTGTTTAGTTTCACATCACTATGCTAATAAAGGAAACATAACACTCCAAAGGCTTTTTTTTGTTGGATATTTTTAAAATTTTTTTTTTTTCTTACTTCTACCACGGTAACAAAATATTGTTTAATTAAATCTCGTTGGATAGCCAAGAAAACAAAAATACAACACTCAGAGTCGATGAGAAGCAGTGGAAAACGGAGCACGCCCCTTTATGAAATAAAGTTTCCATGCATTTTTAAGAGTTTAAAGGCAGCGTGGTTATCGTGTTACTCTGTCTGACTGATTTACACTTGAGTCATGCTGAATCTGCTGAATTATTCAGTACTACTCAATGCAACACCGTCAGCTAGCGTAATAGAAAGCATATGCATAATCAGGGATTTCAATACAAACTATACGTTAAATACAGTAAGGGCTCTCAAAACTACTAGATCTTGACTTGTTTTGAAAACAGCATGATAATATGTCTCAAAGCCACCTAATAAATAAGAGCTTCAACTCTGTCCCTTGGGAAAAAGATGTAATATATTGTTGAAAGATTTTGCCTGCAAAATTTCTCTGGAATTTTTTTGTTCCTGGGAGAAGAGCAACTTGCTTCTCCTATCTTACTGCCCAGGCTGCCCTTGCAGTCCAGAGGTTCCTGTTTTAGGAGTTAGCCTAAGATTTAAGAGGGGTGGATTTTTGGCATTGGCAACAAAATGGGAAATGAACTTAGTGGAGACTTCCTCCGTGACCCTGGAAGCTTTGGGGACAGCTTTGCTGCAGACTGCTGGGCGTGGAGCAGCAAATTCCCCAGTGCCCAGCTCTGTGCAGAGCATGTCCTCATGTCGGCGTGCCTCTCCTGTCTTCGTGGCTTCATCCTCCAGTTGTAAAGGAAGAACAACGGTGGTTCACTGTGGTAGAAGCATGTAGGGAGGGTGGATTTAGTTTAAAAGATTGTTGGGTACCACAGTTGTAGATATCTTAAAATGCTGAATTTCAAACATTGCCACGTGTAGGCCAGAACTCACTACTGACCTTTTCAGAGGGGAGGGAAGAAATAAAGGGGAAAACCCTGCTTTACTTGCAATGCTGACAACTTAATTCCCTGCTTTGGATAGTGAGAGGGGAGGAAGAGGAATGTGGAGTCAGGGTGGTGTTGGCAGAAGGGAGGACAGAGCATAACCTTCCTACTGGCACAGGACTATTGGCCAAGCCTCCTGGGTTGGCTTCTTGCCTATCCAGCTGTTGATGTGCATCAAAGTCACCTGTAACAGCAAAGGGATTTTATCAATTCAGGTAATCTTATGCAAGTGCAAAATTCAGAAGGATGAATTATGTTACAGTAATACTAAATATTGTTACCAGATGTAAGCTAAATAGCAATATAATGAATGAGAAGCGATTCATTTAATATATTCTAGGAGAACTGACAAATGTATGGAAAGTAAAACTTCTACAAAATGCATAGGAAATTAAGAGACAATAAGAAAATGTGGGTCACTCTGGCAAATTTGGAGCTTATGTGTGAAAATTTGTGGTTTTAAACTTCTACTCAGCTACACAAACACTGAGAAGGTTGGAGGAGACAGGTACACCTGCTGCATTAGCTGCAGCTGATAGATAGTCTGTCTGCTCTGCGCTAGAGCTACTGTAGCCTCCTTCCCCTGTGGCCATCTGCTTTATCACTGAAGTCAAGTCAAAAAGCCTGTAAAAACCAGAAAGGAGGCATATGTTCTGTCAAAGAAGAGGCATGGGCTGCTGTTCAAGGCGATGTAGTGCACAATGTGATCTTCTCTTGGTAAGCCTTCAAAGAAATTTTTCTATATGATCTTTTCCATACTGTTCATACGAAGGGCCTTGTACTCATGAGCAGTCACTAAGGACAAGTCTAATGGAAGAAGATTTTCATCATATACTGGGTAGATCCTCTGAAGTGCCTTGATGACAGCCATTTGCTGAAAATTTTTCTTTGTACATCCCAGGCAGAAATCCATGCTGTTGCCTCACAGGAATGGGTGTTCAACCACTGCCAAGGTGATTCAGTGGTCAGTCTGGCTTGCTCCTTCTGAGGTTGCTCCTCAGTTGTAGTAGCTGGCTTTTCCTGTCCTGTTTAGGGTAAGCTCATTAGCTCTCTCCTCAAGGAGAGGGAATCCAGATGTGGCCAGAGGTCCACACGGCATGGAAAGAATGAGGCCTGTGTCTGGTCAAGTGCCACAGTCTACAGGGGACACAATCCTTCAGCTGTGAGGCGTTTATCATAGCAAGTGATAGCAAAAGAAAGTCTTCTGAAAGCTAGCACTCACACAGTGTCTTTCAGTGTTTTGCACAGTGGTGCAGGTTTATCTCTTGAGCAAAAGAGATATTTTCACCTTAGAACCATCTGCAGCCTAGACATCTGTGGCTATTGTCCAGTGCTGGGATCTTCATCAGTGAGTTTAGGGGTATGAACATGTCAGCCTAATGACATGAGTGAAGTCTTGCCCCAGGAGTTGTATCTAGCGTTGTGGAACTGACGTGAATGGGGACAACCAATCTTTGGGTTTCCTGTGCTGCAGCAGTTTCTACTTTGTGATGTTCTCTGCTGTACAGTAGCAAAGGTGATAGGCCTGTAATCTCTCTTACCAGAGCTGGTGACTTGAAATCCCTCAGTAACCACAGAAGACAAGTAGCATTTACTTCTTTACAAGAAGCTGGAGTTGCTGGAACATAGGCATCTGCCTACGATTTCCTCCTTGACCATCATATAGATGTTCAGCCATGCAAACATTCATAACATCCTGCTGCTCCCAAGGGACATTACTTGGAGTCAAATGATACACTGTTTAGAGTATCATACCCTTTACACTGTCTTCCCTCTCTGCCTTCATTTGGAGAGAAAAGTTCTGAAGAACTTTGGAGAGGAACAAGTTCTGAAGGCTTATTTCCACCACAGCAATCTGCAGGAAATTTCCTGTTTTGGGGAGTGAAAGGTGGATGATTTTTCAGTAATGCAAGAGAAACTTGCTTTCTGGTAGTAATTTCAGTAGATAATTACACCTCACATAAAATTATGAGCATGCAGACCCATAGGATTATAATCTAGTTTTGGCATTGTTAGGTATTTCATATGAAGTTGCCTACTGAGAAGCTGGTTTTTGTCATCACGAGGTCTATCACAGAACATATTCCTCCAGTTGTGAGGAAGTGACCAAAGAGTTTCTCCTAGAGCCCTTTTCCCCCCTGTGTCCTGGAGGAGTTGCTTCTTTTCTGAATGCTTGTAACTTTAATAACAATACATCTGATGTGGTTCTGAGAATTTTTATAATTTATGATGAGCTCTGCATTTTTCTGGCTTATAGAAATATAACTGAATGTATTAGATAGTTTTTATAAGACTAATTTTATTTCCAAAGCCCTACATCATTTAAAAACAGGTGACCTTGTTCTGTGATTAATTTAATGCATACATTTTTGGGGCTGGTTTTCATCAATATCCCTCCCCTCTTTGTATATTTGCAAACATTTTGAAGTGTGGTATTTTTGCCAGCTTTTGTAGAATAGCTTTACAGAACATTAGTTCTTTGTGTATTCCTTTGATACTTGGCCTTCCCTGTCTCCTATGCTTCGTAAAGCTTTAGTCAGGTAAAGCAGTCACCTGCAATGGTTCACCTCATTTTGTGTTATTAGTAAGGTTGATATCTTGTTGCTGTTGAGGCTTCCTCAAAAGTTCTGCCTGGTTTCACTGGTCTCCAGGCATGCGGTCCTCAAGCTCGGCATGGTCAACAGCTGTGCATTAGTTTGCTATACCCCTTGTTACAGTCTCACCTCTGCATACGTCTGTCTCTATTAGCATTAAAGGTATTTTGTGCATAATTTACACAGTTATCAAATACTTACAGGCTACATTTCTGTTATCCCCAAGCAGGCTGCACTCAGCAGAAATTGCTGTCTGAAAACATGCACAGCTGGTAACCTTTGCTGGTATTCCACACAGAGCAGAAACACTCCGCTGCTCTCTGACAGGCGAACATATGCATTTGGGGTTGTTTTGGGGGTTTTTTTTCCTTTTTTTTTTTCTTGCTCATTTGAATTCTCACCGACAGCTAGTAGACTGAGTAGCAGTAGTGAGTCAACGTTGAGTTGTTGCAATTTCCCTCCTCTGGCATCAATTTTTCTTTGTGATTTTGACAAGTCATTTCACCACTGCCTTTATTTTCCCGCCCAAAATTCATCTTGCCTTTGGTTTCAGGCTATAATTTCAAAGAATTGCAAATAAAAATGCTATGAGGTGGTGGATGTTGTTACTGATCACTGACTGTAGCAGATGCAAGGGCGTAGCTTGTTGTCTTGGGAAACAAAGTCTGTGGGAAGCTGTGGACTGCCTTGCTTTTGAGTGGTTGAGTTTGATCTGTGGCTCCTGCTTTTTCCCAGCATGTATTGGAGTAAATGGGTAACTCCTCTTGCAGGGGGATACTCAGAAGCTGGCTGCAGCACTTGCCCACTTTTGCCTGGAGCACTGCACAAATAACTGCAGGAGTAGTGTTTGCAATATTGGAGCAGTTGCGGCCTTCCCAGTAGCTCTTAAGACACCAGTAGCACTTAAGAGTGTTGCACAAGCAGGTTCTTTCTGAGAAGACGAGCCATTCGCTGTATGAACACTTACGGCAGGAGCAAATTTCACTGCTGAGAATAGTACAAGAAGTGCCCTGTTCTCAGCCTGAGGCTTTTGGTACAGACACTGAGAAAATGAGGACCCCTCAGTAGGTGCCAGCCACTTGTGTGAAACACTGAGGGAAGCGTGTGGAGCTCTGGATGATGTTAAAAATGGTGGTCATGAAAGCAGGCGAGTTTCCTAACAGAGCATAGGAGCAGTGTATTGCCATCATGTCACTCACCCAGCTTATGAAGCAAGGGGTACTTGTTTCTTGGTGATAGAGGCAGTTCCCCCCCCCAAAAGAAAAAAGGGAGAACAATCAGTGAGGTATCTCTTAAGTGATATTAAGGTAAACTAACAATCCTTTGTGAGAACAATCAATAGTAAACCAATTAGCTTTGTAACAGGCAAAAGTCACCCTCAGACACAGTTCCCCAGTGCCCTGCCTGAGCCATGGTAGTGAAGGAAGCAGAGACTCTCCTCAGCGTCATTCGTTTTGTAGCTTCTGTGAGAAATGGAAAGCTTTCATGTACCTGAAAATGTTTTAGAAGTTGAGGGGTTTTTTTGGTTGGTTTGTTTTGTTTTTCTCCCCTGGAATCAGTTATTTCAGGTAATTATTGATGCATCGGTTTTAAAACTGGCAGTTTCCAAAACAAGGTTGCGTCTGACCAGAGATGGCTTTTGGTGTAACACATCAGGCGGGGAAATCTCGTTAGTGGGTGTTCTGCTGTTTGCTTCAGTAGAGTGAGAATTTTGCCTTCAGGTAAGCATCAAGTGCATCATAGGACACATAAATGAGTAATCACTTCTAATAAAAGTAGCAAAGAGAGAAAAGATTTTTCTATGCATATATATTAAAAATGTTTATTATAGTTCATATGTTGTTTTCTTCTTCCCACAGACTATATCAGTATGCATCTGTAGAAAGCAAGTGTCCTCCCAGAAAAATATTTGTGTTAAGCAGACGAACTGTGCCCTGATACTTGGAGCAAGACAATTTTCTGTCCACAGTGTGCAGAGGAAGAATGTCCTGGAAAAGAGAACAGTAGGAAGCAGAAATGAAATACAGGACGGACCTGGTCTGGTGAACTGCCCGTTCATCATCACACAATCCTGCTCAAGCTGTACCTGCAGGCTTGACAGCCCTCTTCATTCACAAGTTCACGTATCTGTTTGCTGGCCCGGAGTGATGCAACATAATATTTACACACTGTGAGGTGTTAACATGACAACCAGTAGCCGCACATGTCCAGTACCAGCAGTGAATGGACATATGACTCACTACCCAGCAGCGCCATACCCATTACTTTTTCCTCCTGTCATTGGTGGACTGTCACTACCTTCCCTCCATGGACTCCAGAGTCACCCACCAACTAGTGGATGCAGCACCCCGTCACCTGCAAGTAAGTTCTTGGTATTAATAGCTTTTATTGACCAGTTTTTCTATAACAAAGACTGATTTTGTTCATTCTGAAGTTATTTTAAGAGTAATTGCAGTGATTCATCTGATGCATTTTACTTGAGCAAAGAGCATGCATTGTTTTGAAATGCCATTTTCACTTAATCTTGTTTTTATAAAAATATATATGCACCTATATGACATACCAAAGCTGTGGAAATCAGGGGTGGTAAAACTTGCAACAGATTTTGTCATATCTCGCATTATCATGTTAGCTGCAGGATCTGATGTTGTGCTTAAAGAAAAGTTGACTGTTGTGTATTCATGAACAGTGGTGATTCCTCAGTACAGAATTCCCTTAAGTTGTGTAGTAATTAACACTGCTTTTGTTTTCTTCCATAAGTAACTGCGTTCTTCTTGGGCAGCTTGTGAAGAGCAGCCCAGTGGACAGCTAGTTGCTGTGAGCTGCCTGTGACTGCAGAGTGAGCGGTTGAGTCTACGGTCGAGTTCCACGTGCAGCACTCTCACATTTTCAGCACTGCTGAGGCAGGATTTTTTTCATTGCTTTATGGTGAACACACATTTTCTGCTTGGTCTTACTTTTATATGTAAGTAGCTTAGAACAAAGCTGTGCCAGATATAAACTCTTTTAATTAGCATCACACAGACAAGATACATCTCTGGAGGTCTTTGCGGTGGGTGACTGGTGTGTTTATCAGCCATGTGAGGAAAGCAGGATGTATATGGCTTTGCAGGTCAGTTTGTTGTGAAGGTGCTTGTCCAAATACATTACTGTGATTGTTCAATGTGAGGAGGTCTTGACTGAACAGCACATTTGCAGAATGACTATGCTTTCTAGTAAAGGAAAAGGACACTTGTTATAGTAGTGTCCCTAATGCATCTTTCAACAGAAAGCATGTAAAGTTAGAGCTCCAAACATGAGCAGGAAACTACAGTGAAGGCAAAACTTCTGAAGAGTAAAGTTGTGGGGTTTGTGCTATCTAATGCTAATTCTGGCTTCGTGTCTCTCATGCATATTTGAAGACCGGGCAGTCGTGAAATAAAGGGCGTTTTTTTTCAGTTATGTGGACAGTTTTCATCCAGTCAGAAGTGGTAAGAGGTATAACCGAGCCAGGCTTTTATTTGTCCTGTTTTATTGCAAGGTGTTTATCTTTATTGGAGGTGAAAACCAAAGCATGTTCAGCCAGAAAATCTACAAGTAGCTATTCAACTTTCAAATGCTGTCAGAAGTTGTCCTAGTTAATTATCAGAATACTGTGCTGAATATATCCCTCAATATTGTAAGAACACTCACATGTTGAAGAAATAGTGTTATTAGTTAATGGGATCTTTTTCTGAGGTGTACATTGGTAAATACCAAATGTATATGATCAAATCTGCAGAGTTTTTCTTTTTCATGAGTTGTTTCTGTGGAATTAAGAGTGTTTCAAATGCATTATTAATGATTAATAGACCAGTCAGTGTTCAGCCTTTCAAAAAAGTAGTGCTAAGTACAATTTTCTGTCAATATGCAAAATAGGTGCCTAATTCTGAATCTTTGGGTTTGCATCTTTACACCCTGATCCTAGCATTTTTATGGCAGTATTTTTGTCAAGGTGCTTTGCAGCACTGGCTTGCCTTGACTGAGGATGAAAGCCTGGCAGCTGTTGTGCATAGCTCCAGGCAATAGTGTTTGAAAACACCAGCTAAAATTAGCAAGATAGGGAGGAGGGTGATTTGAATGAGAATTTCTTTTCAGACACAGTCCTCTGCAGGATGACTCTTCTGGTTTGTGCTACTCTGTTTTCTTACCTTTGATGGCAACCGTCTGTCTTGTTTCAAAACCTATGGACTTCTGATTTTGGAGCTTCAGGTTAAATCACTAGAGTTATGGATATAAGTTCTTGGGAGCAAGTAGGCTGACCTTTGGGTTGTATTTGAGGGGTTTGTTTTTCTTTGTGGATTTTTTGTGTGTGTTTTTTTTTCCATAGTGAAGCCACCCATAGGCTGAGGACAGCATGATTGATGGACTCTATTAAAGTTAGAACTTGTAGTGGGTGCTGGAAGAATATAGATCTCGCTTGCAAAGACCTGAAGAAATTAAAGTTTGGCCAAACCACTGCTCTCTACATGCTTGAAGTTATTGTACTATTTATCTTCCAGTTTCTTTTGATTTGTGAAAAATCCAATAAAAATGATTATACTTATGTTATAAGGCTCTCTTTAGTATTTTGAAAACAACACAGTTCAACAGATTTTGTTCCAGATTAGAATAATTTAAGCCTTCATATTATTGTCCGGTTTTGTTTTGTTCTGTCTTGGGTTTTAGACTTTCATGATAGCAGGTAACCTTGTATCAGGTTACATGAAGTTACCTTAATCTACAGTTGGATAGGTATCTCCAGATCCCTTAAACAGACAACAGTATTTTAGATGTAAGCACAAGGAGCTTACAATAAGTCTTCAGGATGGAGTGATTTAGTTTCACTGATGGTAATAGTGGTATTGCCTCTTTGACCTGTGACTTGGCTTCTGTTTTTATACTGAGATACATAGTGCAAGATACTTTATAATTAGAGGGATGATCACAGTGCTAAAGAGGTCAGGGGATGAAAAAATATCACTTCTACACATACATGAACTATGCATTAGCACTGAATGAGACCACAGTCAAGAAGATCATTACTTTTATAAGTCAAATTAATTTACCAAGCACTGTACTACCACACACAGCACAGAGCGAACATCTTCACTCCTGAGATCAGGTGGCATGCAGGCTTCCCCAGTTGCGTTAATAATGAGGAATTGCTTCTACATTTAAAAAAAAAAAAAAGCAGAGATTGTTTCGGAAGGTTACAGCTTAGCTCATTTAGAGATGGTGAGGGAAGGTGAAATTGGAGGCATTCCTAAGCTTTTTGTGTTGTGCAGCAGCCTGTCCCAGACCAACAGCATTCAGTGCTCTGCCAGACTGGGAGCAGCTGTAGGAGATGGATGTTTAACAAAAGTCCTGCAGGGCCTGACATGTTTGCAATAGGAAAATCACAAAACATTAGTGAAATATTTGGAGGGGGAATAAATAAATACGGGCAAATATTGTTACATGACATTTTATTAAAAGCTTCTTAGACCAATGTGACGCCCATCTACAAAAAGGGCAGGAAGGAGGATCCAGGGAACTACAGGCCTGTCAGCCTGACCTCAGTACTGAGGAATATCCTAGAGATCCTTTCCAACCATATTGTTTCTGTGATTCAATAAGATTATGGAGAGGTTCATCTTGGATGCACTCACATGGCAAGCGTGGGACAACTGGGGGATCAGGCCTAGCCAGCATGGTCCAACCTGATCTCTTTCTCTGACCAGGTGACCCATCTAGTGGATGAGGGCAAGGTGGTTGATGTTGTCTACCTGAACTTCAGTAAGGTTTTTGACACCATCCCCCACAGCATCCTGTTGAGCAAGCTGGTGGCTCATGGCATAGACAGGTGGACTCTTTGCTGGGTTAAAAACTGGCTAGATGGCCAAGCCCAGAGAGTTGTGGTGAATGGAGTTAAATCCAGTTGTCAGCCGGTCACAAGTGGGGTCCCCCACGGCTCAGTTCTGGGGCCGGTCTTGTTTAATGTCTTTATTGGTGACCTGGATGAGGGGATTGAGTTCTCCCTCAGTAAATTTGCAGATGACACAAAATCAAGTGAGCATGTTGATCTGCTTGAGGGTAGGAAGGCTCTGCAGAGAGATCTGGACAGGCTGGATCGATGGGCTGAGGCCAATTGTATGAGGTTTAGCAAAGGCAGGTCCCACACTTTGATCACAACAACCCCCTGCAACACTACAGGCTTGGGGAGGAGTGGCTGGAGAGCTGCCTGGCGGAAAAGGACCTGGGAGTGCTGGTGGACAGCTGAGTGAACATGAGCCAGCAGTGTGCTCAGGTGGCCAAGAAGGCCAACAGCATCCTGACCTATATCAGAAATAGTGTGACCAGCAGGAGGAGGGAGGTGGTCATGTCGCTGTACTTGGCACTGGTGAGACTGCGGCTTGAGCACTGTGTCCAGTTTTGGGCGCCACAGTAGAAGGACATTGCGGTGCTGGAGCGGGTCCAGAGAAGGGCAACAAAGCTGGTGATGGGTCTGGAGAATATGTCATATGAGGAGCGCCTGAGGGAACTGGAATTGTTTAGCTTGGAGAAGAGGAGGCTTAGAGGAGACCTCATTGCTCTCCACAACTACCTAAAGGAGGTTGAAGTGAGGCTGGTGTTGATCTCTTCTCCTGAGTAACTAATGACAGGACAATAGGTAATGGCCTCAAGTTGTGCCAGGGGAGGATTGGATTGGATATTAGGATGAAATTCTTTACCGAGAGAGTAGTCAGGCACTGGAACAGGCTGCCCAGAGAGGTGATGGAGTCACCATCCCTGGAGGTGTTCAAAAAACGAATAGATGCGATGCTTTGAGACATGGTCTAGGGGTCAGGGAGGTGTTGGACAAAGGTTGGACTTGATGATTCTGGAGGTCCTTTCCAAACTACCTGGTTCTGTGATTCAGCTTGGTGGCAGTTGTGCAGGTGCACACAGGCAGTTCTGGTTAATGGGTGGCGTTGCTCTTCAATTAGTCCTTGAGGAAGGGGTGCATCTTGCATCCTGAGACCTCACACTGGTAATGCTGTTGCCAGAAACCAGTAAGGCAACTGTCACAGTGTGAGAATAGCAGCTTAAGAAGAGTTTACATCTCCAATGGATGCTTTATAAAGAAGGTAACCAAACCTTTTCGTTTCTAAGTAAAGACTAATTAATAAAAATTAATCTTAAAAACAAACCAAGCTACAAAAAAACTCTAGCCAAATGAAACATCACCTGAAATTTGAGAAGGAAGGTAAGTAGGTAAAAGTCACACAGATCACCTTAGTATATCCACTGAGTTAAAAACTGATGAGGAAATTGCTATCTTTACGTTATGTTTGATGGAACCACAAGGCACACAGCAATGTTGCAGTTTCACAGGCGTATCTCAGCACGGGGAAGATGAAGCCATGCTGCTCACTGGAGAGTATCTCTGTAAGTCTGGTTTCTGTAATGTTATTTCACCAGATTGAGTTTTAAAGAATTAATTTAACATGGGTAAAGACCACTACATAACAAAGCCAGTTGATGTGAGCTGAAGACTGTGGCATAGGGAGGAAAAAACTTAATCTGAGCTAATGCTGTGATGGAAGTAATCCCCAAGTGTATCCTAGATCAAATTAAAATAGGGTCTGGACAATAACCACTGTGGGAGGCACTAAATAATAAAGCACTTTGGTTGGCACTTGTTCCGTTTCTGCTTGGATTGAGCATCCTGCTTCAGGCATCCTGCTTGAAAGGGGTGATGTGCATCACCCATGACATTGGATTGGAGTAAGCCCATATTCTACCTCTACCCCCCCACCACATTTTGGTCCTTAGGCTGCCAACATGCCTTTGGATCCTCAATATTCTGCCTTTATTTGTTGAAAGGAAAGAGAAGGAGTAAGCGACAAGGGCAGTAGGGGAGGTAAGGGAGCAGAGGAGAGCGATGAGCCTGAGACATAATCTGAATCTATATAAACTTAGTAAGATTGCCTCATCCTGATACTTAAAAAAATAACAAATATCTGAATGTGTTATTTAGAGGGCTGTTAGGATGTCAAGGACAAAATCCCTACTAAGGTCATCTGTTGTATTTTAGCCAAGCTTTTTCATACTTTTCTGTCTGGAGTGTTTTTAAAAGTGTATTGTAAAGAATAAAGGACTTTATATTCTGTTTTATGGCAATATTTTAAGTATGAGGAAATGTATGGAAAGTAAGATCATCTGAGGAACTGGAAGAGGTAGACAAGGAACTAACCACAGCATTACTTCTGGGTAGTGCTATGTAAATGCTAATTACTATATTTAGTAGTCAATGTTGCATCTCAGGCTTTTCAGTCATGCTCAGGCCAGGCACATTGTTGATTTAAGCATTGTTTTCTGCTGCAGTAGTTTTTCCTTCCATTACTGCTGGTTATTTACCACATGAACTACAACTTAAAGATTGCTTGCTTTTTTTTTCCCCCCTAGGAAATGGGTTTTCCACTGGTATCATTAAAAGAGTACAGTTAAATCCAGTGCTGCTGATGTTTTTGCCAGCTCCACCCATTGCAGGAATTCATTTACTTTTCCAGTTGTGTTGTTAATCATTATATTGACACAGAAAGTCTTCCCAAAAGCACTCTTTGGCAGATTGCATTAAATATGAATAGCAGATATTCATTACGATGTGTTGCCCCCAAGAGAACTCTAAACTATCTGCACTACTCATGAACAGGCAAATACACTAATTCTCCAGCTATTCAAATTATTTTCAAATAGTTTAGTGTGTCTCTAAAAAAAACAAGAATGTCTCTGTTTCCCTTAATTACTTAGAAGGTCAAGGACTCCCACATTTCACTTCACTTTACAAAATGGGGAATATTTCTGTTGGAGGTTGGAGTATGGTTTAATACATGATGGATTTTTTTCCCTCAGTATGGTTCCTGAGATGAATGCTGACTGTAATGGGCTTTAAAAAAAACGACCCAAACCCACAGCACTCTTTGGCACTCTGGAATTGTCTAAAATAATATTATAATAGTTGTATTGAATTAGAAAAAAAATATGAATCAACCTTGCTTGATTATCTTGTTGAGTTTTTTCATGGCTTCTAATTGTAATGTTGCTGTCTCACTTTTTTCCCCAGTTCTGTTTCCCTGAGAAGGCTTGCTATGTAGTCATTTACATGTAACTGCAATCAACAAATGACTTTTAAGACTTAATGTACCTATTCAGTGCATGCGTTACACATCTTTATTGAAAAGACAGAACATGTGTTTGCGTTCAGAAAGAGAGGAATAAGCAGTGTATGAATATCAGATTTCTTAACTACGACCAGTGTTGCCTCATGCTGGCAAGTCTGAGGAGCAGTGTCCAGATGATACCCTGCAGATATCATTCATGACCTCGGAAACCACCATTTCTTTTCAGTTTTTCCTTTTGTTTATGTTGTGGGGTTTTTCCTGGTGGGACTCTTTCTACGGCTTGAAAGCATCCATGTTTCGATTAATAGAACTGTTACATTGTGATTTTCTGATTCTAGTTAATCTGAAACTATCAAAAATTTAAAGTTAGTTTTTTCATGTTAGAATTTCTGTTTTCAATACTGCCATTTTCTTAAAAAAAAAAACATCAAAAAAACCAAACCAGGAGTGCCTCTCTCCTCAGCACAGCCGGTGGCTCTTGCCATAACTTTGCCTTACTGAGGTGAATCCCCTGCAGTCCCTTCAGACTTTAGTGGGCAGAGTGCTCATCTGCAAGAAATCAGTTCTGGGCATGTATGGACAGGAATTTGCTTCCTGGGAGGAAGCCAAATTTAGAAATTGTCTACTCTGGCAGAGGAGCGCGTGGCGTAATTCTGGCACGTGCTCCATAATGGCTCTGCGCATCCCTTGTAGGCCTGCTATAGTCTGAAGGAGCCTCGTGGTTGGAAATCTAATAGGAGCTGTCAGAGAATTGCTCCTTCCCTCCTCATGGGCCCTGGGGCAAGGAAATTCCCCAACAAATTGCCTTCTTACCTAAGGTTGGAAATATGTATCTGTGGAGTATTGTGAGCAACATTTTCCTTTGCTCTGGCCCAACAGAAAACTGCCTGTAGTAGCTGCCAGTGTTGGGGACGTCAGGAATGAAGAGTGAAGGGCTGGTTCCAGTCCCCTGCTGCTGGGTCCTACTGGGTGACCCCTCTGTCACCCCTCTGCCTGGTGATGGTGTGTTTGGTGTTGAATCATCCATTGCAAAAGAATCATACAGTATATTGTTCAAAAGGAATATAGTGCCAGACTTTGGGTTTGGCAGGGTAGCAGCACCCAAAGTCTTCTCAATGTCTGATGTGTTTCCAGTCCAAATCAATAGGTGCAATCTTCCAAAGCTGTTAATTGTTTGATAGTTCATGGTATTAAAAGTGAACATAAGCTTTCATTTTGCCTGGTTTCCATCTGAAGGCGTATATTTAGCAGCTACAGTTTTAAGTAAACCTAATCATGTTATTTTAATTACATGGAGAGTGTCCATTCAGTCATGTTGCTGTGTTCAAAAGGCCTGTTGCCATGGGTTTTTTGTAAATTCTTTTATTTCTTTTTGAGCTAAAATGTGCTTTTTATTTTGCCTCATTACTGGCCTTGTAAGACTTTCCTCCTTTACACTTCTTGGGTTGTTAGTTTGTGTTACTATGCTTTTAGCAATATGTGCCATTTAATTGGGAAACCTTATTTAAGATTTGGATAGGGAAAATTTTCTTCAGGGAGATCAATTTATGGTTTTCCTCAGATAGAATATCTTCCTCTTTTGCCTATTTAGGGAATATGGGGAACAAGTTGTGTTATTTGGACTATTCAGCTGTATCAATGACAGCATGTTTCCCATTTAAAATGATAAATACCCACCCTATCTGATGAAACCCAAAAGGGCAGGGAATCCTTTTTCCCTTCCTTTGTCCTTCAGCACTCTGTTTCCTTTCTTACTGCCCAGAATAGGCCTACATCAGTAATATTCATAAATGATTTACAAAAGTAATTCCTGTGTAATAGCTTGGGACGTCAAGATTTTATGATGCTGCCAGATGTGCTATCAAACAAAATTATCTAGTTCAAAAAACTTGTGATAAATCTAGTCAGAGAAAATTCCCTAGGGCAAAACTCACCCTCTACAGAAGTAACTATATCTCATAAAATTGTTAGATTCTCCTTTACCACATGTTTGAAATCAGACTTAAAGCAGCAGTTTTACTCACATGCAAACTTAGGTTTGGGATAAACTAACAAACAGGAAGGACTGTCCTTAAGCAACAGAAAACTCCTTTCCTTTCAAAACAGCACGCACACTCAGAGGAAATGTCACAGTAAATATCAGAAGTATTCGGAAAACCAGAACCTGCATCCCTAAGATACTCAACTGTTTTGTCTAGATAATGCATTTTTAAAAAGCAGTCGTTCCCTAAATATGGTCTCATCTGGGTTAGGCTGTTGAGCTCCCAGTTGCTATATCTGAGCATCCTGAAGTTCTGCACTGAGCAATGTGCCCAACATATGCCACGTACACGTATTCATTTTTTCGTAGTCTCCATATGGGAAAGTGTATGGGCAGCACAGTGCGTGTGTTGTCCAGAAGTTCAGGTTTTGAAGGAGAGAAAGCTCTGGAAGTGCACTGGAAGTCTCTATGCGGCCATGTCTCCATGCTGGAGAAGCCTGGACCAAGGCAAATGAGCCTTTGGCTTAGACCTGCAAGTTTATCATGGTCCTTGTTTCTGAAGAAAGCCCTGAGGAAGTCCAGCTGACTACACAAACAAGCTTCAGCATTATGAGTAGTTTACTTACACAAGAGAAGTGAAGATTTTGAGCATGATTTTCATCCTATAGTCCAAGGTGTTTGGGAGAGGGGCTGAAAGTCCTGGCTGGGAGATTTCTGGACTAGAAATGCTGAGTTCAGGTGATGGAAGAGTTTGGTTCAGCATTTCTTGAGAGCCTAGAGCAGAGTGTGAGAGGTGAGTCTGGAGGTCTTGTGTGTGCCATGACTATGGGGTATGTGCTTCTGCTTTTGGAGTAGTCTGAGATGTCCGTGGGCTCGTTGTGCTCTTACAGAACACACTTGCTTGTATCTTAAATTTAGATGAAAGCCAGCTAATGTATGTAAGCAATAGGTGTTCACCTCCAGGTGGAGCTTGCTCTTTTCTGGTTTTCAGTGCTGAAGACCAGTCAAATTTTGATTTAACCTCAGCATTAGCTTTCCTGAGTTTCATATGTTTAAATCTGAGACTTGCACTAAGGCTCACTTGTTATTTCTTGCAGTTCAGATTTATTTAAAAGATGGAATATTTTCTTTTAAAAAAAAGATAAATACTGTGGAAAACTCATGAAAATATATTCTCATCTGTTTATGTTCTTACAGATGGATTCAGACCCCAGCACAGGTACACAGCTCCTGCAAGGGCTGTGGGGACTGCCTGTGCTCACAACTGGAGAGCAGCCTCTTCTGTGTGTGTGCAAAATTATCTAGTTGCTCCTTAGAAATTAAAGCCTTGATCTTTCAGCTGGATCAGTAAGGGCATGTAAGGGTGGACAGTGTTCATTTTGTAAGTTTAAGACTTGGACACTTTTTAAAACCTAGCTTTTACTAAAGATGTATTTTGTTATTTGCAGTAAGGTGGGAATATAATTTCTGAGATACAACGGAGAGAAAAATGTATGCTTAGTCAGTTTTCATTTCTCAAGTTAGAAGTTTTCAGGTATGTTTCAAGGCTTCATAACATACTTAACTAGAACCTTTTACAACCTGTAAGTTTCTTCTAGTCAATTTTCAAATACCTAAAAATTGGGGTTTTTGAAGGAAATGCTAAAAATCCTTTAAATATAGCTATAATAGCATCCCTTTTCCCTCCTTGGATTTAAAAACAAAAAGACAGACTTCTCTCACAGTACTGATTACTCCAGGGGAGAAAGGTGATGTCCTGCTGTCCACTCTGTACAGCCATCAGCTGTTATCAGAGATTCTGCGCAGGGCCTTGCCAAACCTCTGGGCTTGAGCAACCTCTGCGACTGTAGTTGAGGGAGAAAAAACATGTCTCCCTTTTAAGACTGAAAGCATCCAAGCCAAAAGCTGGAGAGCTGCCCTGTCACAGTCAGATCACCGCCGGTGGAAAATGCAGTGCAATTTCCTGTGCATTGGGATTTTATTTGGGTACCATGCAAGTAGTAACATTGCACTGCTGTGGAGCACAGCATCTGACAGGGACAACACCTTGGGGCTACAGCAAAGCCAGTGGACATCCCCATTATTTCTATCCTTACTCCCTTTTTATCTTCAGTCCTTCCAGCCACCAAGTGATACTTGTTTGAGGGTAGCGATCCTGTCCAGAGATGTACAGACTTTAAGTGTAGAGCCCAGAAATGAGGCTATATTGTAAATCTGTGGTCTTTGGAAAAATTCACCTGCACACCAGTATTACCTAAAAGCTATCAGCGAAGTAATTCGTTGGTAAATAGAACTGTATCATGTAAACAAATCTGTTTATTATATATTGGTTTCGTGTAGCAATTCCAGGATCAAGAGTTCTGTTATTTGAGAAATTATATCCTGCGAGAATCATTAAAAGTATAGAAATAGTGATGTCATTACAAAATTAACTAGCTATAAACCCATGGGGTGACATATCAATTCATAAAGGGAATAGCAAAACATAATGCAGGGCACATCTGCTGCTCCAATTCCTGCAAAACCATCAGCCTATTGGTATCTGCAGACCACTTGAAATTGAACATCTGTTAGAAGCACTTGAAAAAGCAGCAGGAGAAGCCATGCACCTTGCAAAACACTTTACTGTCAGTAACATCATTATTTCAATGGTGTATTCTTACAAAAATTGTTGTAAGTCCCCTTTAAGTCCTAGATCTTCCTGGCATTGTTTCTTAAATACTGACAGCATGAGTAATTGCAAAAATAACATGGACTTTTCTAAGGACTTTCCTAACATTTTTATTACTTTTTATTTATTATACCACTGCAATGTACAAACTGTTATAGAGTTTCCGAACAAAGAGGGAGATATGATCTCTGTTCCACGTAGCTCTGAATCAAGAAGAGGAAGACGTATGAAGAGTAAGAGAAAAGGACATGACTCCTGGGCAGAGCAATGGAAGCAGAGAAAGTCTTGCATCCTAGAAATGCAAAGCTGGGTTTGGGGCTTCTAAATAAACGGCTGGATGCTTAGAAACAAGGCAGCCCATGGAGACTAACATGCCTCTCGTGAAGACCAGCAGTAAGGTGCTGCAGCTTATTTCACAAAACCTGCGTGTGCAGTCATTGATTGATTAAGTATTGTAATTGAACTGCCATTGAACTGAGTCACCTTAACTCTTCACTGCAGCAGTCAGTTTGACAGCATGTTTCCCCTAGCTGCGTGATACAGCGGAGGCCAACTAATTGGCAATTTTCTTCTGTTTAACAAAAACAGAAATACAGTTAAGCCAGGGAGAGAAAGATTTCACTATTGATTATTGCAAAGTGACCTGACAGACATTTGGAACGTATCAGCTGTCTCATGATGCTGCTGCCAAACATCTTGGAGCACAGTTTGCTCTCCTCTGCTTTTATTGCTTGCAGAAGAAGTGAACTCTGCCAGGATGTTATTGGAAGGGATGTTTGCCATTTTAATATGTAGTTACTTGCACAAACTCAATGAAAACATATTGCAATATCTTTTAAAAATAGGTAAATTGTATTTACTTGTAGTAAAAAATGTGAATCGTTGCTGTAAATTGTTTGAGATGGTGAATTAAAACATATAGCACAAGGCACAAAAAATAGTCAGGTTTATTCAACTCAACAAGTACCAAAGTATTATTTTGGAAATGCTCCCTGTTTCCCTTTTTTCAACACACAAAGAATTTTTACCTTGTTGTCCAAATTGAAGCTGCAGCATTTCATAACCAAGGTAAAGCCTAACAGAGGCAGTCCATTCCTAATGCAGGCAGTTTAAATGAGGTTTCTACCAAACCTTTGTCAGTTATGAAACACTCTGCATATGTGCTAGTGGGTTTCTAACAGTGCATAGAATATTATATGCCGCACAACCCAGAATTTATAAAGAATAAAGTTATATAGGAAGAATATTAGCACTAAAAACCAGGGCGAGATATGAGTATTTTTTCTCCCTAGATGTGATGGTAATCCATTTTTTGTCATTTCTGGGCCTGTGAAACTTCTTTGGCTGCACAGAAGACTCCACAGTTATAGTCCGAGTAAGAAAGCAATGAAGTGATAAGAAAAGTGTGCTCCTGTTTGGTAAACTTTTGTCTTTTCAAGAGAAAAAAAAAAAAAAGATATTTCAGAAAGCCTAAACAAAGTTAAAGCTGCTTTCCTGAGATCCTGCTGCTGCAAGTGCCTTCTGGAGCTGATGCCTCTCCTTTCTTGTCAGATGCACTGAGAACATTTTTGGGTCTACTAGGTTTCTTCTCTTTGGAGGTAAAATGTAGTTTTGGAGTCAGATCTGTTGTTTGGGTCTGGCAAAGAGTTATTCAATAATGTACAATCCAGCACCCAAAGTCTCTCCTTACCTGTAGCTTCCAGCCGCAGTCGACCTGCCCCACTCCACCTGCCTGTCACCCAGGAGCTCTCCCTTTAATCTTTTTCTTTACTTTCTTGTCCCTGCAAGTTGTCTGGCTGTTTCTGGTTTTGTTTAATTGATTTCTGTGACATCCCATACATATAATTACAGAAAATTTTTCTGCTCCTTCATTCCTTACTGGAGGAATTGCTTTGTATTTATCCTCAAAGTGGAAGGGTAGCCTTCTTCAGTGAGATGTTGTCTTTGGGGTGAGAGGTATGCAGAAGTGTTTTTTAGGAAGGTTAGTCTGGTTCTTGGCAGCCAAGAAAAGGGTAGAGCGCAGTCTTAGAGGGGGCTTGTGCCTGGACAATGACACAGGAGACATCTAGCTCCTGGGATTTGGTGTAAAACAACTTGTAAAAACATAGGAGCCAGTGAACAAATTAAATTTCTATGTTTCTCAGAGATGACAGCAGCCAAGGGGGGTCTCTTCGCCTGTCCATGGAGCATTGGTCATCCCTCGAGAGTAATGGGCAAGGTGTTAGAGCCACACTGCTGAGTCACCTCACCTTTGATCACATTTCCAGTTACAAGGTTGATGGTAAGCGTGTGTGATGATTTGAGAAAAATGTTGATCCATGTCAATTGCCTATCGGTCCGGAAAGTTGGGAACCATTGACCTAAAGTTTGTCTCTAAGGTCAGGGAGACTTTTTTCCAAGGATTTGTATGCAGGGTCAGACATCAGCCTGCTAGGAGGAGCATGAAGAAAGGTTGCTGTCACAATGAAGTATCACTTTTTCTTAGAATTGACTATTTTTCCCTTATCTTTTTCTCCAGAATGCTTATCTTGCCTGACCCGATTTCAGAGCATCTTGTACCATACAAGGCACAACGATACTTTGGATCAAAACAGTGTTCTAGGACATGTATTGTAGGGTGCAAATGTTTCCAGGGAGTTTCAAATCAGAAAGGAGCAAGTTTCTTCCTGAGCCCACTAATGACTTTAGACAAAATTGCTCCCCAGATCATTGGGAAACACACGATCATCTCTGTAGCCATGTATGCCTGTGTAGAGAGTGAATAAAGTCCTAGTGCTGTGCTGGATGGCTCTCTGCACAGGCATCACTGACTGCAGAACAGCCAGAATTCGGTCTGTTCATGTTGATGTTCACCATAGGGCTCTGCAGAATGACCTTGCACTGGCTGACCATGCCATTGCTTTTGTGTTCTAGAGATGCATTTTTACTAAATTTATTTTCTAAAATGTTAGGCTCAGTCAGCCTATGCACTTTATTTCCTAATAATAGGTTATTATTTTCTGTGCAGTGTTTGTGGAGGAACAGAAGGTCCAGGCCGGCTGGGGGAAAGGGGTGAAGGAGGGCAGCTCGGGCTGCTGGTACTTCTGAGGGATGGCGGGAACTGGCTTCACCTGTGGCATACATTTGTTACAGATTCCCTCTAAGATCAGGAAATGAGCACAGTCAGTGCTTCATAATTAACTGTGAGTGGAATATCTCTGGAGATGGCTAAAACAGATTTGTCCACTTAGAGAAGAAACACCATGACTTAACAGGTGTGTGGTGCCTGTAATGTGCTACTTAGGAGTTCTTCAGGCTTGGCTGCAAACAAAATATTATCCAACTATAATAACATTGTGAACCCAAAGACCTTAACTGGTTTCATTATCAAGTGAGTGCCTGAGGCGAAATACACAGATGGAAAGGCATTCCTTTCCCTTGGTATAATGCTCCTGTGCCAGAGAATTTATGGCCAGGACGCAGTTGGTCCTTACATGGGTGCCTGGTGGAGGAAATGCATGAAGCCATTCTGATATTTCTTTCTTCTTTTTTTTTTCTTTACTGTTTAAGGGTTGAGTTTTCATTGCCATTCCCAGGCCTGGGGACAGCATAGCTGTATGCCAGAAGCTACATTGTGGGGTTGATGCTGTCCCCTTCTTCCCTCTGCTGTGGTCCTTGTTCTCTCCTTGGCAATGGGGAGAGAACAGCCCTGCTTGGAAAACACCTGCTACCCTGACAGGTGGATTCCAGTTCCACTCTAGGTCAGCATGATGCTCAACTAGCATAATCTTCTTCTTAAAAAGTAATTTATCCCAGGATACGCTATAGGGGCTGATCAGAAATGGTGGTCTAAAACAGTCTTTTTTTTTTTTTTT
>VYZX01022251.1:81956-195929 GCA_013401335.1 Brachypteracias leptosomus | reverse complement strand
TTTTTTTTTTTTTCTCCTGGTGCAGAGGCAGATTTTTGGAAAGACCAATATTTTCCTCTGTATTCCTAACCTGTTTGCTATACTGCCTGGAGATATAGCATCTATCTACAAGGCAAAGCTCTATAGCTCAGGCAATCTGAAAGGCTACACATGGCGGGGAGATATTAACTTCTCATTTAGCTAGTTGAGGTGGCCATACCCTTTTCTGATTCATTAAGATACCCTGTGGTTTCTCAATTACAGTTGTCAGGATAAAGGTGTGAAAGCCAAGGTTTTCTAAATGAATGACCAGGGAAGTTGATGTTCCCCGGAGAGGAATCTAGTCCATCCATTGAGGATGACTGTTATTTTGGAGAACCTGGAAGGTGAACATGCAGAGCACATTAGATAGTTGTCTAAAATACTGTCAAGAACCCTGAAGGTATTGAAGTGAAAACTAAATACGTAATGAAGTTGTGGTTCAATTGTAAATGTTAATGGTTTTGTGAGAGACTGGAGGAGTTCTTTTATTATTCAAACTGACTTGATCCTTTCTTGTTTATTCATGTTTGCCCTCTTTTTTGAACATTGTATATGCTTTCATGATGAAGAGATCACAAGCCTTAAAATGTTGCCTTCTTGTCAGTGACACTGATGATAGTGCAAAGGTCTTTTTAACATACAGATCAAATAGCTATTTGTTAAAAAAAGATCAGAAAAAAGGTCACCAGAGTCTTTCATTGTTGGGCAAAACTACCTTTTTTTTTTTACTTAGTCTCGGTCATAGAAACAGCTGAACATAACTGATTCCACTGAAGTTATTGATCAAAAACAATCAACAACCCTGTTTCTCCAACCTTCTCACTTCTTCTCACAGATGTTTGGCCTGGAGGATTTGCGCTAAGTTTTTTGTCAGGGATATAAGCAACTAGAGTCTGCTATGATGGCTGCTGCAGGCAAGTGTAAGGAGCTTTGGCAGCTCTGCCTACAGCAACTCCTTAGTTTGAAGGTGTTTTGCACAGGTGTAAAATTGTGATGCCAAAGTGCATCTTGATATTAGCCTACTGTACAATGTATGCTGTAGTTAACTGCACCCACCTATACATTGGCATTTCTCCGACTCTTGCCATCCTTTAAGCTGCGTGTTTCTGGGGATCTAATCCATCTAAGCCTTGGACACCCTGAACTGCAAATGAAGTCAGGGAGCTGCAGGCGCACAGCTCCTGGCAGGATTATGCACCCAGTGAGCTATTGCTCTCATTATGTTGCACTGTAATATATCATCAGTGTGAAACATCATCCTAATGATGCATTAGTGTAATGCATCATCAGGGGAGTCCCACCAGTAATGTATTACTCCAAGTATGGTGCTACTCAGTAAGAAAATCGTCTCCATCCTTGTGTTGTTTCAGAACAGCATCAGCAATGGCAAAATATGTTGCTAAAGATTGATGAAGCTTCCCAATTTCATAACGATGTTAATGGTGGGGGTACCATCTGTATTCTCTGACTTTACGATTGTATTTTCAAAGAGGTGTATTTGGTCTGTCTTTGGTTGAATTTCTGTTTGGAAGGAGCAGGAATTGATTCTTTGGATTGATGGGTAGTGGGCTTGAATAGGAAGCCATAAATCTCCTGCCTGAGGGCCTGTTACATAATTCTTGGGGATGGGGAAAAGGTTTGTGAAAACTTGGTGCCAAAATTTGCAATTTTAAGGATTTTTCTAGCGTTGCCCTGATAGATCTTCCTGTTTCAATCACTTACGCTAAGATAGATATGTTTAAAAAGCACTGTCTCATAGAAATTAAACCCCTGTTTTCTGTATCAGCCCATTGATTTTCTTTGGTCTGCAAGATCCTATAGCAAAACAGTCCTTCCCACAAGGATTGTTTTGAAAGGCAAGATTTACTTCAGAGGGCAAGGCAATCGGATGACTTCGCTTATGCTCTTGAATCGAAGTGGTAATACTGTGAGGTGCTCATGAGGGGATTGCTTCAGTTCCAGGGACTGTCAGAAGGAGAAACATAGTTGTCAGTGATCCGCCTAATATAATATGTGGACTGCACTACTCCATAGGACACATTCATAATAGGACTGGAGGGAATATTGGCTATAGAGTTGACATTCCTGAAATGTAGTTTTATACATGGCTAAAGTTTTCTAGAATGATTTTTGGATGCATCCAGTTTAGAGGTGCAAGACAAGGAAGCCTAAAGGGACTCTGAACTTCCCTGTGCTATTGAGTCTGCATTGCATGGTTTTGATGCTGAAATCCTGTGACAAGTTGTTTGGGTTTTTTTTAAATCTTCCCAGTCACAGGAAAACCTCAGCAAAACCAAAGGACAGTTCTTGAGTATGTTGAGCAAAATTTGGTCTCCCATTGCTTTGGTTCTTGTTCTCTTACATCACCATATAACTGGATTGAATGGCATGCTTGTGGCCCTCTTGGGATTTGTCAGTCACCCCTTTTTTGTTTCCTGTAAGGTCTTTACCTTTACCACTTCTATCTGCGTACCTTTGTTAGTAGGATAAAGAAGTACGACAACAGGACTGTATTTGCACAAGCACCTACTGAGCCCTCTCTTACAGCAGCAAAATGGAGATTTTATATTTTTTTTACTGATATAGCTTGTTTCATTCATATGCAATGTTTTTACTGTTCAGATACAAAGCATGCACATATTGGTGTAACATGAGGAGCACTTTGCTGGTGTCATTCTTCTTTTACTGGTTAAATGCTCTGCGGGCTTATTTAGGCAGCAAAAGGAGTATGCCAAGCCAAAAGAAATTAGTTGTAACTTTCTTGAAGCCTTATTTGGGCAAAGTATGAATGGCCTTAAGAGACAGTAACTAATTTATTTCATGAAGTGGTGCTGGGTTAAAATCATCATCACAAATCACAGTCTTCAACATTAGTCTCCCTTAACTGCTGTAAGGAATACAAACCTTCTCTTTTGAAGATCCTCCTTGAGACTGGTTTAGGCTCCCAGAAGTCTCAGCTCACTATCCAGGAGGATGATGAGGCTGCTGGCATAGCATGGCTCCTTTGTGCTAACACAGAAGAAAGCCTTCACCTGCACATTGGGCAGAGGAGTGAACCCTGGTGACTCTCTTCCCAGTGACAGTACTGTGGCTGTCTGATACTTGCCTTTGGTTTTAATTTAAGATGAAGATCAGCCTTGTTGTCTGCATTAAATAAAATAAAAAACTGTCCATCAAAAAAGCAGGAGTTTAAAGGTAGTGGTAATTTAATGAGTTGATCTTTATAGTTTTTAAAATTTTATCGCCACTTCATTTTCCTCCTGTAGTTTGATGCTACTTTGAAATCAAGTCCTCTTTCCCAGCCAGTCTGAGCTAAGCCCCAGTAATAAATGGTTTTCATCAACAAAAATTAAAAAGATGATAACCTTAACTCTCTCATTTGGCTGCTACTTAGGGGGTTTGGGGGATTTGTTTTGGTTTGGTTTTTTACCTTAGGACTGCTCAGCTTGTGCTTGGAGCCTTCTCATTGGAGAAACACTGTCCTCTATGTATACAGAGCATGTAATGAATCAAAAATCCCTCATCTTATTGCATAGTCATATATGGCAGGTTATTGGGTTAATAGGTTATTAAACTTTGTATATGAGCTTTAACATTCTCTGAGCTTTGTTCTTGATTTTTAGAGGGAATTAACTAAATGTAAATTAGTGGTGGGACATCAACCAACAGTTGTATGGATTTTTTTTACCTCACTGGTACATCCTGTGGCATTGTGTGGTGCTTTGTTCTTCCATCAGGTTGCACCATGACTCAGGCACAAACATAACACGTCAGAAATATAATGTGATGTGACACAGCCAACAAAAATATCAGTTAAATTTGTGTTGGATAGTTTCAGTTCATTCAATTCATGGATTATTTGCTGTCCATTCATGTGTTGATAAAGGGTCTGGTAGTTTTCAACTTGCTAACTGTTAAATGAAAAGGAAAAACGAAAAACCAAAGCAAAGAAACAATAGCTAAGACCCTCATCCTTCAGTTGGGTTCGCCTGCACTCAGTGCCTGGGCTATGCACTGTGGTTCCAGCTGGTGATATTTGGAAACTGTAAGTTAATTAGAAGGAGAAATTTCTGTAGCTAGCAATGTAGATATTCTGGGGAAAAAAACATTGCCCCAGGGGAGGGATGATATTTGAGCAGATTTATAGTGCTTTGAGTGTGCATATGAATGAGATGATGGCCGTCAACATGGCTTGCTGCTGTGGGGAACTGTCAGCTTTGCTCGGGTGGAAGAAGATCCATGGAGGGGGAGCCATGGAAATAAAGCAAAAATAAAATTGAATTGGTTCTAAAATGGGTTTTAAAAATTATTAAATTACTTAAAAGCAGGCTTTCTTTTTTCCGCTGGAGGGCAGAAGGAAACACACACCCCACACAGGCAAACAGTGCAGATTAAAGTCTACTAAATACTGGGGGCTGGTGGGGGAGGTCACCATGCATGGAGGCCTCTCTGAATGCCTGAACCTCATCTCCCTCTTGCACATCAGTAAAAATCACGCTGAACAGAGTTCAAAACATCTGGTTTATTCTTCTCTGGCAAAAGGTGTTTGCTCATTTTGGTGTGCATGGAGAGGTCAATGGTACAGGCTAGTGAGAGGAAGGGATTTGCTGAGGGCAGTGGCCAGGCCAAGCCAAGGGATGTGCTTGTCCCACCCTGGACCACATGTTTTAATAAACTGCATCCCCTGAGCTGAAGCATCATTGCTCGCTGTGAAGGTGCTGTGCACGATTGCATGGGGCTGTACGTGGCTTTGCCTACCTCCCATGCAGGGCTGTGGCACGGTTGCCCACCTCACCGTGCATGCTGGAGCATGACTGGCTTCCTAAGAGAGGCAATGGGTGGGTAGGGCAAGTTCATTAATTACCTTGTTTTGACAGAAGGATTGCATTTTCTGCGTAGATGCTGAGAGAATGTTAAGTGGGCTGGCCAACAGTTTTAAGAATTGCTTTTGAATCCACTCCTTTCACTTTTATCTTTCTTTCTTAGCTTGACTAGATCTCTAGAGGTTGCTAATTGCATCATGTTTTCAGTAGCACTGGAGTGGTGGGCAGCACATTTTTAACCTTGCCTTCCACAGAGGTTTGGTGTCACTTGACATGCCTGTTGAGGAACAGTTGTGTGTTGCTAAACTCCGTCGTTCGGAGGCCCTTCTGTTTTTAAATATTAGTCAGTGCAGCCTGCTGTCATTTACAGTGAGCCTTTATTGAGGTCATTAAATGGAAAGTTTAAGATTAATTCCCTTTCAGGGCAAGAGGAGGAGGATAAATAACCAGTCCTGCTCGGTGTTCGTTGTTAATGACTCCAGCACAGTGTGAAAGAGTAAACAATTTTGACAAAAGATATAATTGATTGTTTGGGTTTGACTGATCACTCAAAAATATGGGGTGTCCTCATTCAGAAGATGCTCTGTAAGGTAATGAATGTGATACTGTTAGAAAGCAGGGTCTCTGCTAAGCAAGGGCGAGATTGCGTGCTGTGGCTCTGCTCGTGGCTGGACTGGCAGCTGCTGGGAGCGCTGGTGCTGCTCCAGCCCCATGCACCGTGGTGGCTGCTGTCTCCTTACTTTGGTGCCCCTCTTGTCCTTAGGGAGCTGGTTCAGAGAACCAAACCAGTAGAAAGCTAGGCTATGAGATATAAGAAAGAAGTGAAACATTTTCTGCCAGTTTAGATCCCTAAATAGCCATATTAGTGTCCTGGATGAGATCAACACCAAAACTGGCATGAGGGGATGTGATGTTGCAGCCATGAGCTCAGGGTGGAGAAAGTTAGGACATGTTGTTCAGTGGCAAATGACCATTAGATCTGCAGGCTGAATTCCAGACCATGGTGGTGGGACATGCTAAGAGCAAAGTTAATGATGTAGTTATCCATAGGTTTTCTGCATTCACCAGTTGCCAGCTCTGGTTTGTTGGGAACGAAGATGAGAGCTTTAAAGACCACCTACTGCTTGCATCCTAGAATGCCCTGTGGGCATATTCATTCCGTTCACTTCATGTCTAGATCTAACCTTGTCTTTTTCTGTCCCCTTTTCTTGTGTAAGTTTTTCTAAATGCTTCTCTTTCATCCCTTAATATACTAGTCTTCATGCTGATTTTGTGTGCCTTCCTGATTTCACTGTCATGGGTGATAAGCAGACCAGCACTATGTTAGAGACGAAGTAACTTGGTTTTGCCCTTTCTGTGGAATTACATATCCACAAAAGAGATGTGCAGCAACAAAACTGAGAAAGTACAGGAGTGCATGAAAGGCCAGTGAATGAAAAGGCCTGAGAATGCAGTATTTGCTGTTAAATTCACACTATAGGAAGATATTCTGGGTGCGTAAAACAAACAGAAGACTCATATAATGCTCACGTCTTTAGGAATGCAGGACTGTTTGAAAAGCTGAAAGTGGGGCTGGCCCATTCATGTTAAGGTTTTGTAATGTCAGTTGTGACTCTCTTGGGCTTAACTCATCCTTTCCTTCCCTGTCTCACAAAACCAGATGTGGAGCACCTGCAAGGGACACGAGGAAAGATTGAACAATTATCTGAGCAAGTCAATGGTACCCATTAAATATTTAGGTGATAGGCTGAAAAGATTATCTATCCTTTTGGATATCCCATGGAGCTGTCTAGTTATTGAGGGAGTAAATAATACATTGTATTATTTTTGCTATTTGTTTTGTTTCAAAGAATATTTAAATGAAGGGCAAAGCGTTACTACTGTGGTGGTTGAGAGGTAGTAGGTGATCAGTCATGGATTTGGAGCAACATAGTGAAAGGTGGCCAAGATCAAGGTCCTTATGGTTGACTCAGGTGTGAAGAGCCCACTGGATGACCAAAACCTGACTGTATGGCTGTGACTAGGTGATATGTCCTTTGAATCTCTGGACCCTTCCTGCCTATGGAGTGCTGACATCTTCCTTGGAAGGCAAAATAAATTGCAGGGTTTTCATCAAAAGGATTGCTCAACAGTACAAATGAATTTTCTGGAAAAGAAAGTTGAGGCTAGAAACTTCTCTGAGCTTCCTCACCAGTCAGTGCATGCACATACATGGTTTTTGTCTTCATTATAGTAGGGATTGAAATCTGTGGCTGAAGAGTATGTTGATGCCTTAGGCAGAGGATTGTCAAATAGCTGGGAAAGCAAGCTTTCCTGCTTGTCGGAGGGAGACTGTCAATGCCCTGTTGTTTGTACCATCAGCACTTAAGCCTGGTTTGCTGTGTCATATCGTAGTGCATGTTGCTTTGTACTTCCCAGTGCCGCCGCCTCCTCTTCGCTCCTTCTGTGCTTCAGGTTCTGGGCCATGGAGAGTGGTTGAGTAAAAAGATCAATATTAGAGGAGAACTGGTGAGAAGTACAATTTATCTATTATTGTTTCGTTTTCCTTCATTTGAGTTCATCCATTTTCATTGCTGTTCACATCTGGCATTCTTCCTCTGGATGAAGCAAGGTGTTTCCAATTTATCCTTCTCCTCAACAAGCTGAGACCTAAACTCAGGTCTCAGTTTTTTGGTGCCTGGTTGTGTGTGTTTGTTTCCTTATTTGCTTTCAGAATATGACACAGTTCCCAGGGCACAGATAATTGTGTTTGCTCTTTTCCAAGACATTTCCAACTGGTCAGTCTCCTTTGGAAAAAGTGGGTGCCAGAAGTTTTGGTATGCAATAAATGCTTCACTAGCATTATTTACAGTCACAAGTATCAACCTTCTACTCCAATTTCTGTACATGAAAGATGATTTTCTCTGTGACTGGATTGTCTGGTAATTGTACGTTGAACTGGTCAGCCACAGTGACCGTAAATTCCTTTGAGTCACCGCGTTTCAAGTGCATCCAGTGTCCTTTGCAGGTCACGTATATATATATATTTTTTTTTTGTACATGTGTGAACTTGAGATGATACTGGGAGGCTGGTTGTTTGAGGTTGAGCCTATTTTATCAGTTACTGTGGTTTACTCTCTGGAACTGATCTGGTTTAGTGTTTACTTACCTAATACTGTTCTTTCAAAAACCTTTGTCATAACAATATCTGTTAGTATTACTCAGTTTCTCTCCCAGTTACTGACAGAATTTGAACAACATTGGATTGAGACCAAGTCCATATAAAATTGCCTTAGAAATGTCTGTAATTGCTGATAGCTTACCATCTACAATTACTTTTTGGGGTAGATCAGCCAGTTTTTATTCTATTTTCTTTTCCATTGATTATGTCCACTGATAATTTTTAATTGGAATGTCATGTAAAACTAATTCAAATGCCTCACAGGAGTCTAAGTGTATTATTTCCCCAATAGTGTTGCCAACCATACTTGTAATGATACCAAGCTTATATGATAAGACTTCTTTTACATAGTACTGTGTTGATTTCCATTTGTTATTCTACCATCCCTTAATTCTTTACTGATTGCATTTGTAACAGCTTTTATGTTATTTTGCCTGAAATCAATACCAGGTTAGCTGATCTATAAATACCTAGCTCAATCCCGCTTGCCCTCTTAAAATATTGGCAGAAAATCAGCTTTTTTCAGCTGCCTGCAACTTTGCCACCAAGTCTGGAAAACAGGATGGGATTGCAGACAGACTGCTTTTGAGTCCTCTTGACAGCACCCTCCCTGCTGAGGCAGTTTTAGCACATGTCCTAGTTCATCCACACCTTGCAGGCTGGGTATGAGAAGTATATAAGTCAGCAGGACATCTATGGAAAGGAAAATGATCATATTAAAAAAATATATAAAAATCTTTTTATTCTGTCTCTAGCAGTATGCCTGTGAAGTGGTGATACCAATACACGTGCTGATAATGATCCATATGTTCATTAGCGGCATGATGCTTTCATCTTAGAACCTTGATAGCATCTCAAAAAAAGTATGTGAAGCACTGAAAGAGACAGAATTGGAGAAAGTATAGACACCAACAGGTAAAAATCACATAACCTTGAGCACTGTCTTCTCAATTGCTAAAGACCTATTTGCTCCCAGGAACAGATACCAAAAATAGTGTGTATGAGGTGACACAGTAATGAACACACTTGCACATGGGTAAATGTATAGTGATTTCCATGATGGAAAAGGAAAGATCTGGGAATAGAGATGAAAAAAGTCTGTGAGCTTTGATGCCAGTACATTTCTGTGTTTGGCTTGAGGAAAACTAATGCAGAATTTGACACATTCTTTTAAGTCGATTGGAAATTTGTCCTCCTCCTTATTTTGAGAGCAGTTCTGAACTGGCCCATAATTGTCAAAGTGAAAAAAGGAAATCCTGTCGTCTCTGCTATTATGGCTTAAAGCACTTTTTCAATTAAATTATCATTAGGGTTACATTGTGAAAGGTATCAACATAATCCATTTAAGGATATCTTATAAGGCTCTTTACTACCAAGAAAAATCTCCTGTCTTTCAGGTACCAAAGTTACAGGAATTAATCAGTCATGGACTTCAGGGGAGAATTCAGCCTTGATGTAACTCAGTAGTAGGCATTCATTTATATCATGCCTCGACATGTATCTTTGTCTGTGCTAGGATTTTATATTTGTATTACCACAGGACTTTCGTGCAGCTCTTGCAGCAGACTAGTACAGCTAGCACAATAACTACTCTGTATATCAGCATTCCCTGCTATTTTGGTTTCTATTTGATGTGATGTTTTTACTTTACCTGGGGAGTGTTTTTGCCTAGAGGAAACAATTGAGAAAGAGACATATTTGAAAAGCCAGGAATCAAAGGAGCGATAAAAAATATTTCTAAGCACAGTTGAATAATTAGGAGTTAACTCACTGTGTTGTAGATTAAGAGTATTTATTGCACGTTATTGAAAACTTTTTCTGAGATAATACTGGTTTTCTTGTGGGACAAATACGTATGTTTTTATTTTCAGAAGACTTCAGTGTGGTGACAGCTATAATTGTCTCCATATTACAGGCTGGAGAACTGACGCATAGAGAGGCTTATATTTAAAAAACATTGCCATTCCTGCTTGTGCAGGGTTTCTCACCAGGAGAGAAGTTGGGAGCTTCATGAGGGTCTGCCAGCAATGCCAGATTTATGGTCTTGTGAAGGAATAGACTTTCTCTTTCTTTATTTTTTCTTTTTCTTGTTTTCCTTTTTTTCTTTTCTTGCTCTACCCCCTGGTGAATAAGGTAGCACTTCCCCTGCATGGGGGGAAGCATTGCTGAGCGCTGCCCGGTGACACAGGGCACTTTTCCAGCAGCTGACTCGGAATGTCCCAGTGGGGTTGGGATGGGATCTGTTACCATTTTCTTTCTGTGCTGTTGCAGACAGCATAAACATGTCTATGTTACAGAGATTTGAATATATGAATAGCAGGCAGTTTCAGAGTATCGCTATTTATGTAGTTGTTCCTGCTGTGTAAGGTTATCCATCACAAGTGATGAGGGTTTTGATAGGCCTTATCTTCATGTACAGTGTAAGTATAGTACATTGTGGTTCTCCATGTATCATTTTTCAGAGGGGCAAACTGCAAACAAAACCCAAAACAAATCAAAACCTCTATGATTTCCTGACGCAAAATAACATTTCCAGTTTTAGAGAACAAATGTTTAATCAGTGTACATCATGCAATCATGGAAGAGGAAAATTAGCATTTTTATCTCAGAAAATATGTGTTGCTGGTTGTGATATACAACTAGGACAATGCTGCTAGTCCTACAGGAATGAAAAACCAAACCAAAACAACAGCAACAAAAATTGACAATTGCTGGAACACAGCACCTCTGCAGGTTTTGCCTTAAAGTTGTATTTTAAGTAAGTGTTTAAAACTACTAATCTGTAATTTTAGAGATTTAAGTGTAACATCTGCCAAATGCTGGCATGTAGACTGTCTTTTAGAAGCAGGAGATATTCTTTAATGTTATCAAGAATCTACACCTCTCATGAGGTCCAAGTTGCTGTTATGGCATAGTCCATGTTCAGAAGGAATTGCAGGTCCCTAATTTAGCATTCGCGTGATCTATTGGCATCTCTTCCTTTGCTGTCCCAAACTCTGTAGTGCTTTCTGTCTGGCCATCCAGGTTTTTTTCAGCAATGTCTCTTGAATTTGTATTTTCTTCGTTCTTTATATAAATGTCAAACCCTCTTTGTTTTCATATTTACTTGGAGAAATAATAGGTGCGGGTGCTTGTGTAAGCAGGAGTCGGTGCTGGGGAGCATCCTCAGCACTGCATGTGCTGTCACTCCTGTCGAAGCTGCTGATGAAGATGAGCAGGATGCTGTCAGCGTTCCATGTGCTCCTTGTTCAAAATTCAGTTGTGTATTTATCTCTCAGAAACACCCTGGTCTTTTGTGAAATCATGTAAGCTTAATTTCAAGCCTGTCGCTGATCGTTCCCTCTGTTTGATGTGAGCTAGTCTCTTGAGATGGCTGGCGTCCTGGAGTGAAGAGATGGAAGTGAGAGATCTGCTAAATCTGCTGTTGCTTAGAGTCTCTGCCTTTGATACTGTCTCCAGAGACTGCACTGATCTCTTCTTTTCAGTCGACAGTCTACATCCTCACTGGGGTTTTGATGGGAGATTCCTTTAAGGCATTTTGTACTGACAAGATTATTTTTTCTGTGCACGTGTGGTAGAATTTCACAGAAACCTTCAAAGAAAGGGGTTTTGTTGGTTTTTTTTCAGGTTTGAACTGAGTTCACGGTTGCTTAGGTTCTTTGTAAAATTACCAGTAAATAAATTCTATGAGTATCTTAATTAACATTAAGTTAAGATGAAAGATGCCTGTTTTACAGTTACACCATTTTTTAACATAGATCTGTACGTTGAAAAGTAACAGCTAGTAGAACTGTCTGCTTTTTGCTGAACACAACCCCTGGTGAGCACTGGCATTAGGCATTGAATTCATATATTAAAAGAGAAACCAGTGTGTTGCACAGAATTGCTGTCACTGCAGACTTTTGCCTTTGCTTATGGATGAGGTCATGGCAGATGAAAACTTCAATAAAGCTTTTTTCTTTTTTTTCCACCCAATTTTAAAATTCTACTTTGTTGCAAGCCTGGGAAAATGCTGCTGTGGGGTTTCTTCCTCCTTTTTGCCAGAAAGATTTTCTTGCTTAAAAAAGACAAGACAGATTGAAAATGTGAGGAGTTTCCATTGACTGTTTTTCAGCTAAGATCCTAAGGAGAGGGGCTTGCAGCATCTTGGTAATGTGTGGGTAATTTTGTCTTCTAAAGGAAAATCTCAGTATTTTTTCCAAAAGTAAAGCTCTAGTTTGTGGTTTTGTTATAGAAGGTTTTTTCTGGGATTTGGTATGAGGCCCAGTGGAGGTGACTGCTCTGAAGAACAACTTTGTTGATTTTTCTCCTGCAAAATACTCCATTAGAGATTTTTATGTTGTTTGTTTGTTTTCAAAAAACATACTGAAGAGGTTTATTTTTTTTTGTGCTGAATTTCCTTAATTTGATCATTGTTCTCCATGCTGTGTATGTACATACCATGTGGTCAGGCAGAGTTGTTGGTTCAAGTGGTAGATGCAACAGGGAAGTGCCTAATCCAGCGTTAGTTTGCTGAAAGCTAATGAAGTGTGTTTCAGGATCTGCAGCTATGAGTAACTCCATTACAAAGCCAGGTCTCCTGCCATTGTCACAGGGAAGATGCGATACAGCTACTCCATCCTTTTTACAAGAATTCTCTGAAGTACAGTGCACAGATTTGCAGTCACTGTAGTTATTAAGTATTCAAAACAGAGGATTAGGGATATCATGGAAGTGCAGACAGATCCCTCTAATGATGGTACGGCTGTCGGGAGCATGCCAATACAATCCAGAAAGAAATTGCAGTCTAGGCTATTTAGATCTGTGATATGGTCTCATTTCCATGCCATTATAAAGACTTGTGTTAATTGAGCAAATCTCTTTTGAAGTTGTTTGATTTCCTCTGTTATGTCTGAGACTCAGTAATGACTATTCTAATGTGCTAATTAAATTTATTTATTGATCTACCTTTTATTTAGAGAAGACAAGCCAAACGAGAAGCATGTATTGTGGAGGCACATGGCAAAGCATGCATGTGGTTTGGTACCTCGATGGCAGAGGAGAAGGCACCTTGCCTGGGGTTTCATTTCAGTAGAGCTCAGAGTGGTAATGCAGATGAGTACATTAATCTCCTTAACTATTCAGAAATGAAAGATAGGGTACAATAAGTTATTATTTATTGCTCTTCCAACATGTCTGTTCCATAAGATTTGCCATTAAAATTAAAATATAGACGCTGTAACGGCTAGTTTAAGAGAGTCTATGGCTTTGCTGTTCAGTGCTGGAATATTTTTCACTGTCAATTCCTGCCACGTCTGTGTCACCTGCTGATGGGGCAGTGAAGGGTTTACACCGAAACGATGCCCATGGATATTTAGGAGGACCCAAGGGTGAGGGCTCAGCAGCAGGCAATCAGGTAAGGTGCAGCGTGGCGTCAATGAACCGCTGGCAGCTGAAAAAGGTAACAGACACAGTTCATCCTCACTGTACAGCAGCTCCACTGAAACAAATGGGAGCAGTTGTTCCAGTGCATAGAAAAATTCCTACATTTCCTATTTCCTTTTTTATCAGTAAACAACTAGCATTTATTTTTGCAGTCTTGCAGAGGGATACCCGAGCTCACTGCTTTGTGCAGCAGTGAAACCAGAATTAGGTGCGTAGGCATTTTAATAGCTACCCATGCCTCCAGAAGCCTTTTGTGTGTTGTGGACTTTTACTTGGAGTGGGACAATAACAACTATTCATTGTGTGGCATAACTTCATTTTCATGTTTATTAGAGATTTGGCCCTAATCTTTCATTATGTACTTAAGCAAAATTATCCTTAAGGCTCTTGGAAACTAATCAAGAAAATAAAGGTAGACCTTGTAGTAGATGTCCCTGCCCACACTATGCTGTAATGTAACTCTTCTGACTATTGATTGATTTATTTCACTGCACATGAATGTGCCAAATCCTATCAAGCCACACTGCTTGAAATACCATATGAACACAGAGCCCCTGCTTTTAGAGTTCAACATTTAATCGGAGGAGACGGACAAACAGGAAGAGCGGAGGTAATGGAGAAGGGAAGCATGGGGATTAGGTTTCCCTGCCCAGGGTAATGTGTGGAATTTGTGGCAGAGCTGGAAACGAAACCCAGGTGTCCTGAGCTCTGCTCTGGGGCTGCCAGCCCCATTCAGGGCTTGGTATCATCTCCCGTCTCGGGTGGGACAGGACCCCAGGAGGGCTGTGGTCAGGCACCCTGTTGGCAGCAGGACCAAGTCCGAGATCAGCCCGTATCGCTCCCAGCTTTTTCCAGTTTGGCCCTGAACAGAGGGGTAGATTTGCATGGCCACATTTGGGTGACCTGCTTGGTCTCCTCCTTGAAAACCTCTTCCCCTGTGTGCAGCCAAAGCCTCTCTTCTTGCCACCACTCCTTTCTGTAATCCTGTAAAGAAAGAATGATAAAACATATTGATTATTTCATAGGCTGCTAATGGTGGTGGTCAAAATCACACTTGTGATCTGATGGCAAAAAATACCTTCACTGGGTATTTGGAAAAGAAAACATAACGGTGGATTTGAAGATCTCATGGTTTCCAGGAAAGACTTCCCAATTTCCTTTTGGAGTTAGCAGTTGGAGGACAAATGCTTCTTACCCCTGCCAGACCGTTGCCATCTTATGTTTCCTCTGAAATGCAATTTCTGTACCAAATTTACAAAAACTTGGTATTGTGTAACATGCTATTCACCTGTTGTTGATTGTTATGTTTTGCTGGCATTAAGCAGAGTAGGTATTACTGTTACTGGCATTTATATAGAGCTCTGGCTTTATATATAAATGTCTATATCATTCTGCTTCTTAAGCTGCCCTTTTATTCCAAATAGCTTTGAAATTCAATTTATCTTTAATTACAACACATGTATAAATCCAGGCTTTAGGGTGAAGAGTTTCATTGTCCTCTTGGCTTTTTTGTTAAATGGGATTTGTGGGTAGTCAGCACTATTCAGGGTTTTGTCTCTGATGTTTCCCTTCTTTTGGTATATAATAACTTGTCTATCAAATAAAGAGCTTTTAATTTATTTTTTTTTTCCTAAGCTGTCTGTTGAAGGTATGTGCCCAGAGGGATCAGGTTATGTGGAGGTTGCATGTGTCGTCCCTGCTCTCTGTGCAGTGAGGTTTTTCTCAGCCAGAAGAGCTGGCATTTAACCCTCAGACCACAAGTCCCCTTTGCATTCGGGCAAGTGTGCATCCAACATGAGCCCCACAAATGGTGCCTCCTCACCAGCTGCATGCTGCCAGGGTTGCACATTTATTGTCAGTCAGCACAGCAGAATTAAAAAAACCCTCACTTAGCCAAGGCAGCAAGGGAAAGGAGGTGGCATGCAGCCTAGCCTCGTGCTTGTTTCACCTGTGAAACTGTTCACCATTTAAATTTAGATGTGAATAATCTGGCAAGGATGTTGGAAAAAAAAAAGAGAGCAGCTGACAACTTCTCCATTACCTGAAATCATATATTTCACCTCTCCGTCACACTCTTGCTCTGGGAACAGGAGGTGACGATCTCTGAGCCGCTGCGAGAGCTGAGCTGGTGGGAGCACTGTGAGGGCTGACTCAGCCCACAGGATCGATGGGAGGCTTTCCAAGCCTCACTGGGGTTTGGGCTAGGTCAGTACAGCTGCCTTTGGGTTAGGTGTGCGAGATGGGCTCAACCCAAGGCCTTGTTTCCATGTGAATTTGTGTCTCCCCCACCTCTGGCCCAAGAACAGGCAAGACTAGTGCTGGTTCAGGATGTACAGAAGCATAATGGATCAGAGCCATGAGGTCTTGTTTTCCCTCAGCCCTTTGCCCCATATCCCGAGCACAGAGACTCTTCCATTCCCTGGCTTTTCCTTCTTCACTTGTTGCTGCTGAGTAGCAACACAGTGCATACACTAAATATAAAAATCCACACTCAAAAGGACTAAGGTACTGATTGCATTTGATACCAACAAGCATGGGAAGACAAAAAACTCAATAACAATGCCAGCAGTATTCATTCTTGCTGCTGTGTTCCCACTGAGAAATGTTGTCCCCTCCCTCCTGCCCTGCCCGACCACAGCAGAGATGTCCCCAGTCCCTCCCCAGGCCATCGTGTGGCTGAGGAAGGCAGAGATCTCTGTGGCTATGAGTCACATCCACACTCTTGCAGTGTTTTGCTTCATTTTCCCTTACTGTCTGTGAACTCCAGCGAAAATTTTGTAACGAGATGGCTGTTGTTAAGCACCTACTTCCTCTGCAAAATAGTAAACAAACAACTTAATCCAAGAATGGGCATGGATTGAGTTAGCCAACAAGAAAATCACTGCTGCAGCTGCAGCTGTGCAAGTCAGGTCTTTCTCAAATGGATGAACAGGAGTCTCCTCCAAATCTGGGTCTCCAGTGTGTGCCAGTGTTTGTTTCCTTTCTGATTAGGAGCGCATTGAATAAATCAGATAGCATTATGTTAATGCTATCTCTGCCAGCCTGCCATTTGTTGACACAGCATTGGCAATGATGAGCAGCTGCAGGTCAAATTTGTTGCTGGGCTCCCCTAAGTCTGCAGCTGCTAAAAATAAACATTTTGTGCAGGTGGAGGCTTTGGCTGGGCTTGTGGTTTGGCTTAACTTGCAAAGTTTGGGATCTTTTCTGAGATATGTAAATCACATTAGAAATATTTGGCAAGGCAAGTCAGTGCCTGATCATAAAGGAATTCCACCTGAGGAGCTGGAGCAACTCTGATGGGTCTTTTAGCATGGCATTGGCCTCCTGAACTCGATAGTGTCTTCCATATCACTCTGTTTTCTGAGATTTCAGTCGTCCTGATGAAGTGTTAGCTCCTCATAAGAAATTTTTTTGGGGGTTGTACTTGGTTGTTCTCATTGATTGGTTGGTGATCAGTCTGTCAGGACATTTACCCCATATTCACGGCCCTGGTGTTGGAGCACCTGGCCTTTGCAATGATGTTGATATCAGAAGAACCACTCAACACAGCAAACATTTCAGTAAATCAGGGAAATGTAGCAGCTGGACACAGAAGTTGACGGTCGAAGGGCTGTCCAGGCATCTACAGGAGCAGGAGGTTCAGTGGCACTTCAGCTCAGAAGAGACTCCAAGTCAAGACAAGAGGAGGGAACAGACGGGGCCCATACCATCTAACTTTACCTATATTTTTAGATACCAGTAGTGCAGCCCTTGTAAAGTAAGTGCTTAAGTTCCCTGTGCTGGAAAGAAGAAGGTGCTTTTGAAAGTTTGCAAATGGGATTGCCATTAGACAGCTAGTGTTTAAGCAAGAGTTAAAGGATAATACTTGTGTGTAATATTCTCATGCAAGAGAGTCAGACTAAATTAGGTGGATTGGATCTCACTTACTGTTATCTGATGGGGAGATGATCCATGAGCTTGTGGAGACCAGAAACAGAATGATGAAAACTGGTTTTCCTTGTTCCTAGTGCTTCCCACCGTGGAACCAACAGCTCCTCGTCCAGAGACACCTTTGCATATTGCAGTCCCATGTCCCTAGGGAACTGGTCGAGGCTCTGTGCTTGTGCTGCACTTTCATATGTTTCAGAGAGCGTCAGAGCAGGTTTGCTGCACTTCAGTAAAAGTGTGCTGGGTCAATATCCAAGATAAGCCTCTCACTTACAATGATGGCAGCCAGTGTAGATAAGGGGCGATTGAAAAAGTTCCTGAGGCTTCATGTACTTTAAAATAAATAAGTAGAGGCATACAGGAACTTTAGCATCCTTCCAGCACTGTGAATCTAAAGTATTCAATTACAATTAAAAAAAAAAACCAACAACAAAATAACAAAATCCCATTTTATCTTGTCACTATAAAGTAAAATTAAGAAGCTGTTCACCTCTAAAAAGCAGGCTGAAAGAAACTGGCTTCTAGGAACTTGGGTTTGATTCATTTGTTTTTGTGAAATGGGACATTCAGTATGATATTTAATAGCTGGTTATGAAGAAGAAAAAATTATTGTTATAAATACTTATTATTTTATTTCCTTCTGTTATGGCTTTGTTCAGAGAACTCCTCACTACCTGACTGCACACTGAATTTCATTGTTCAGTAATCCAGTCCAGCTGTTCCAACTGTTAAATATTCAGACAAATACTGGGTGTTTTTCTTAACAATTCATTTGTATTTAGTTACCTTCTTCCAGTGCAGATTAGCTACTGAATAACCAGGAGTTGGAATGAGAGCTTGTAATTTTAGATGCTTGCATATGTACTTGGCTTAACACAGTATTTTTTCTCAAAGATTGTACTCATAGGTATTTTATTTGAATATTTTTCTAAAGTCTTAACTTCTTGATGCTTTTTAGATTTTAATACTCATCTGTACTTTCAGCTAATATCTAATTGACACCACTTGCTTTTGGTTTTCTATTGTTTGAACAGACTTTACTAGGATAGTATAACTTATTAATTTAGGGAACTACTGAAATACTGGTGGATTTAAATTTTGTATAGCAAATCATGTGAGTAGCACGCTTAAAGCCTGAGAATTGAAATTGTTTAGCGCTCTTTTTTTGAGTTCTATCATGTGCTGAAGCTGTAAAAGATTTAATGTTTGTTTTTTCTCTCATTAGTAGTGCAATATATTTCATTGGGCAATTTGTATTTTTATTTACAGTTCTGAAGAGAGGTACTTTCCTACAGTACGATTATAGGAGGGCTGCACTGTTGCATGCTGTCTTCTTTCCATGGCCATTGGTATCTTTGAGTGATAGCATTTCCTTAGCTAGCATTAGGAGCTGCTTCACTTCAAGACAAACCAGGCAGCCCAGAGAGCCGTACAGGACTGTGCAGCAGGAATGCTTTTCTGTAAATCCTGAGTCTAAAAACTCTCTCCAGGTTTCAACCATGTTGTATTTGCTACGTGTTTTCCAGCGTATATATGTGCAAACTGGTCCTTCAGACAGCATAGTGTCATTAAGATGACTGCAAATTGCAAAGTGTTGTTTTGCTGAAAAAATCAGCTTTGGTCGAGGCAAAATTACTTGATAGTTTGGATCATATTTAGAGAATACTTTCACTTGGAGAAAGAATAAGAGCTTGTTTTTTCTGAGCTAGGAAAATTATTTTTGCTCAACGGATTAAAATTGAATGTTAGGAGGGAAGGCTACACCTCTCAAGATGGAGATATTTTTTTCAAATATTTGTTGGAGCGTTAGTAGGAAAGGCACCAAATTGCCATTTTCTCCTGCATTCCCCATTACTTTCTGATTGCAGTAGTAACCTGGCATGTCATAGGCCTAGGTTTAAATAAGGGATTTTTAGCAGATGTTTTCGGGCTGAGTGCTCTAGACATAAGGTAATTTCGTTTAACTCCTACTGAAGTTATATTAAACTTTTACATATTCATTAGTGAAAAAGCATAGGAATTGGTATAGAGCCTAAGAAGATAGATTGACAGAGAGAGAGGATATTTGACTTTCCCACAGAAATTAACAATTTCTCTTCCATTTTTTTTCTTTTAACTTTTTACAAATTTCCTATTGTTTCACACCTGGCTGCAAAAAGCAGTCCTTGCAGAGGGCCTTTCTTACAGTGATCTTTGTGTATGTTCATCTTTGTATGTGAACTACACTGGGATGAAACTGTAATATCTGGATTTAACTGTGCCTTTTGGTGTTACCTTTAGCACAGTGCATTCAAAGAGGTCTGTATCTGTAGTCACTGCAGAAGACAGGTCCCTACTTAGAAAAGGCAAAAGGGCTGTGATTGCTAAGAACATCCATTTTGATAGGGTACATGGCAGCAAAGTCCTATAGTGATACAATGGAAATGTGTATCAGCTCCAAAGACATGGTGCATGAAGAGAGTGCTTTGACTCCAACCCTGTTAGAGTTTGGTGTTCCTGTTCGCCTAATGGTCCCTGCAAGTAGGAAATCAAAGTTTGTACCACTGCCCTACATCTCCTCTTGTTCATCCCCCTGTCCTTATTGCCAGCACAGGCTATTTTTGCATGGCAAATGGGTTACTAGGGGGAACTCTGTGCCTTCTGCCCAGCACACCTTATGGCTGGGGGTGTAGGAGTGCTCTTGAGCAGATCTGCCTGTGGTGCTGGGTACAGAAAAGGATAGAAAATCTAGCTTGGGACTTTACTTAACAGCACTGTCTTAGTTTGCTCTCTGAATGAATTACTTCTCATGTGCTTCTGCAACAGCCGAGGTTTAGGGAAGAAAAGACTTTAAAAAAGTTGTCTTTTTCTGGGGCTGTTTTGAATCAGAGATCATGCAGAATATCCATCAGAGAGATTTACATTATGTGTATATCAAGGCTATAGAATTATCATCAGTCTTGAGCCTTGTCTCATATCAATAGAGAGGGGGAAAACATTTACTTGGTACAGTTCCTAGCGTAATTACCTAAGTAATAGACTTCATACAGCCAGGAGAAAGAAGGAGCAAATACTTTCTGCACTGCCTGTGACAGGGTAGTGTGGAAAACATATTACAATATGAGAGTGCAAGAAAGGCTGTGCCGGCTCAGACCAAGCATCCGTCTGGCCCAGCAATCTGTCTTCCACCCTGACCACAAGCAAACACCTAAGAACAGGAAAAAGAGGAATAGATTTGTCTGTGATCCAAATTTAAGTCCCGGAAAATTACCACTGACAGTAAACATAAGGGAGGACTTCAGATGCTCAGAGAAGTCCCTCTCAGGACTGGAAGGGACGGGCTGCAGGGCAAGTGTCTTCCCTGTGTTCACTCACCTCAAGATCTTTCTAAACTGGTTTACTCAAATAGTTACAATAGGATTTTTTTTTTTTAGCCAGAAATCCCTATTGACACTTAGCAAAATGTTTTTGCAGCACTGTTGACAGTGGTGCTGGAAACACTAATGTAAACTGCTCCCTGCTTTCAGGAGCCATTTTGTTCACTGCGCTGATTAAATTTGCTTGGAGTAGGTTTAATTAAGGTGATGTTGAAAACTGTCGCTGGAGCCAGGGCCTCATGTACGCTGGGGTGCCTCCATGCTAATAGCAACAGTTCAGCTGAATTAAAAGGGGAGGGCTTCGCCTGGTTTCTTATTTGGCTCACTTGTTGAGGGAGGATTTCTAGGGCCTCAATATTTATGGGCCAATTTGTATTATTGGTGCCGACCCTAGCAGATTTCAAAGCATTTTGATTTACTTTTTAGCAGGCATGGCTTGCTCACTTAAGGTAGGTATATAAATGGAGGCAAAAACCACTGGATAAATAGAACAACAATGAAAAAGAAGAATTACTTGGTAGCTTTTTATCATAATAGAAGAGAAATATTAGAAAACTTCCAGTGCAGATGAGCCATTTCCAGATGTGAATAAATATTTCTGCATTCCAGAGAAGTAGAGCTGTGGGTTGACCCCTGGCTCTGTGAATGGGCTGAATCAGCACTGCAGATCCCCAAAGCTTGTGCTTTCTGAATAACATCCAGCCCAATGATTCTACTGGGTAAGCTTCCACCTTCCCTTTTGCCCAGTTTAGTCTTTATGAATTACCTGAAAACCAGAATAATTTAAAATACAAAAATATTTTTTTTTAAGGTAAAGTCTGGAGGGCCATTTCTGTCTCTGCTGCTAAATCCATTAAGGTTGTTAGAGCTGCGACAGCTGGAAAGCAGAATATAGCCTTATGTGTGCTCTCAAATGGCAAAGGTGTTTGGAAATTTAGACATTTTATTTCCTCCATGCTTGAAGGTGTCAGCCAGTCATGTATTTTTAAGTCAGGTGTGCATACACAGGCACAATGGATTGCTGTGGGCAAAAAGTGCATCTCTATAAGGATGCTTGCTGGAGGTAAAAGTGTGAATGGGCTGCTGGTCATGCTCCAGTTCTTTTGAATCTATTTGCATGCTGTATGTAAAAGAGAAGGACAAGTATACCTAGCAGATGACAGGGATCGCTGAGGGATCCTTTCCCCCAGCCTGGTTCCTGGTCCCTGATGGTGGCAATTGCTGGTTCTGCAAGGCCCCTCCTATGTCCTGGTCCCTCATGGCATGGAGGACAGCCCCTGGTTTCACTGTCTGGATGAGAGGAGTCAGCCCACAGAGATGTCCCAGGTGCATCAGGCTAGGACATAGCATAGTGAGCAGGATCTTGTAGAGTGAGGTGAAGGTCTGGGGGGTGGAAGATGAGAAGAGCATTGCACCCTGTTCCCTGAACTACACTCATAAGTACTTTTTCCTCTTTTTTTTTTTTCCCCACAAAATGCATGACGTATTCACAGTTAAGAAATTTCCTTGTGCAGCTAGTTTGATAGGAAGGTTGCATATGCCTCTGTGTGACCGTGGGTGACAAACCTGGGCTCAGTTCTGATTTTCCCATGGAATCATACCTGCTATACAAGCAGTTGTCAAACAGACTTTGCTGAAGGTTATAGGGTGCTAATTCAATAATGCAGGAAGTATGTGCTCAGCTTTAAGTGGTTAGTGCTGAACTGGTGTCAAAACGCAGAGCGGCAGAAGAATGCCAAGTTACTGCCCAGTTACCATGCAAACAAAAACATGTTATGAAATATAAAGCTGACATATCCTTGGAACAGCGGCAGGCAGCATTAGCAGCAATACGGGAAATTTGGAGATGTATATATAATTCCTTTATTCGTGCCTGTATTGCGTGGAAACAACCTGGAACCACAAGCATTGCAGAAGTGACTGTGAAAAGTTGACAGTCCCAGTGCAAAAGCTTTGGTGCTCAAACAAGTGAGGATGCAAAAAGCAAGTCAGAAACTGAAACTGTAGCTCTTGACCTTACAAGACAACTTTAGCTAATGTTTGAAGTAAGTGCTCTCTTGTGGGCTCAGTGTCAGGTCTGGAAAGCAAAAGTCCTGTTCCATTTTTAATGAACTTTTTGTAGTATCTTAAGTCATCCAGCCTGGAATATAGATTATTCTTTCTGCATATACCTCCCTTTCCTTTAACTTAAAATGGAGATTTCGCTTCTTATGTGTTCTGCTTGAGGCTAATGCAATCATTCTGCTTGAAATCAACCAACCAAAGGCAAAATGGAAGTGCAAAATGTTATTATATTCTGTGTTACCATCCCTCCATCTGATGCAGGTTGAATTCTGCCAGGAACAATAGATTTATACATGGTAATCTCTAGTTTTGTCACTAATAAAAACATTTTATTCTGGAAAGGCAGAGAGATCCAATTGCTCTTAAGAGGTTCTGCCTCTCCAACAAGCTGAGTATCCTTCTGCGTGAAATCCTCCTGTTGTCCTCTCCTACTCTTTTTCTTTCTAAGGCCCCACTCTCCTGTCATTGCAAGGAAATGACCCTCCGTCTCAGGCAGCTCACATTCTTGAATTCACTGCCTGACTGATTAGCCAAGGATATGCTCAGCCAAAGTACTGATCGTGAAGCTCTCTTGCCAGACAGCTTGCTCAAAAACGCTTCAGAAGAAAGAGGAAAGGGGGAAGAAACCCACTTGCTAGTTTAAGGACAAAGCTTATTTACTATTGAAACTTCTACTGTCAGCAAAAGCAATACTGACTGCAAAGCTGAATTTGCATTTATAGTACAAATATGAAAAATGAACTCCACCATGAGCATGTCCTTAAAGAGATTATAAATCCACTCTCTTGACTGGTGTGCAGCGCAGTGTTTTGATTGTTATATCTAGATATGTTGCGCTTGAAAGTACAGTGTATGGTGAACTTGTAAAGACACTGATATAAAGATTTTGCAGTCAAAGTAATTTTACAGTGGAAAGCTCTGTAATAAGAGCAACCCTGCTAGAACCCAAATGGTATGTTGTTTTATTGGATATCTGTAAAGTTTGGCATGTGGTGGGTTAATAATTAGATACTCTTTGTGTATAGTTCAAGTGAAGGCCACCAGCTATGACTTCACTTTGGCTGGGGTTTCCCTGTAATCCATTTAGCAAATTAAAGAGATTACTTTGATTGGTGCCATTATCTCCTATTCTCTTGCGGTTGAACCACTTAACCTGTGCTTAATTGAAAGAGATAGAGAGGGTACAGTAACAAATACAATCAAATGAAAGGGGCAATAGGATCTGTAGGCCAAACAAATGATCAGCACTAGGCTAACAATAGCAGATTAGAGGTGAGATCAATTAATTAGAAGCTATTGTAGGCGTTGGGTTGCTGCCAAGCTTTCTAATAGCCTAAGCTATCATGCCGTTCTGTTTAGGAGGTTTTTAATGACTGGGAGTTGATGTGGTTATTTCAATAATTACCTATTTTAATAATTACTTCATTAGAATATAAAATGTATTATTCTGCAAGCTCTGTGGGAAAGACAGTTTTGTTAACAGTGCACCTGGATGCAGGTGAGCATATGTACCAGCATGGGTCATGCCCTGCCACCTCCCTGGGCTGGAGCTGCCAGTGTAAAGGTCACTGACTGCCTTGGGACCCCCAGCCTCACACCAAGAGACATGGGCCACCTGCCTGGGCCTATTTTCAGAAGTGCTGCCTGCAGGCTTTTGGCCTATGGGGACTTTGAGTAACAGGTTGCAAGTTTTTCTCGCTTTTTGTTGTCTACAGTGCTGTTGGGGTGACCAGGTGTGTTCCCAACCCTTCTCAGCACCTGAGGCTCCAGGTCATGGTGCTGGGCAGGCTGTACCCGCTCCCATGTTGGCCTGAGTAGATGTAGGGGCTGGTAGAAGCAAGCAGGGCAGCGGGCAAAACCATCGTCCATCTGTTGGGTGTTTCCTTGGTTGGTGCAGGAGCATAAGGTGCATCCAGTTGGAAAGCCTGGAGCTCTCTAGTCTAACCTTCATCTCACCTGCTGCGATAACCTACCTGCATGCACGGTGTGTGTGCAAGTGATCAAAGTTGTTAAAGAATCAGCACTAATATCCTTGAATGTTATGATTTATTAGTGCTTGTCATACATACTAGCATAGGGCAGCTGGCATGTAGTGTGCTTTTCATTTGTAGTACCAAAGCATTTTTTAAATGGTTTCAAAGACATTTAAGGCTGTAAGTTTGAAAATATTTTGAAGGGCAAGGAAATTACTGTAAAATCTTCAAGAAAAGTTTGACTGCTAAATATTTTTAAATACATATATGTGATAAATATGATGGCAGGTAGATTTACACATTGCTGTGTGGGGTACTGCATGTATTTTTTTCCACCACATGCGGCAGAATGGAAATGTTGCCTCTGGAGGTGTGTAATCTCCCGAGACAGTAACATTCAGATGTGCAGAGCAGAATTTGCCTAAAAGTTGATGCTTAAAACACATCAGCTTTACACCAAACCTATTTTGTTCCATTTTTGGGGCATTGGAAAGAGACAGCATTTTCCAAGGCATTGAAATGTCTTAGGAGCAAAATTTCAACAGCCTTTTTTTCAGAATTTTTCAGACAGACATAAATGATGTCTTTATCTGGATGGGAGTTGTGCCAAGAAACCTAAATAAATGTGCGATTTTATTATAGCTTTAATTCTTGTTGATGCTTCTGCAAAATCGTAAATTGGATTCTTGATTCACATGTGTGCATGAATAGGGTTTGCTGTGAACTGGGATACTAGATTCCCAGGGGATTAGCACGCAAGGAAAACCTGTAGAAGAATAATAGCAAGTGCTGCTCTGAATTTGGACAATCTGAGTGGCAGATGTATGGAGAGATAAAGAAGAGAGCGTAGTCTCCAGGAAATATGAGTTCTGATCATATCATTACCCTGTGATAATGAAGAAACTAACAGAGTGGTATTTTGGCAGTGCTTGGTGAGGCCAAACATTTGAGTTTGTGAGTAAGCACTCAAACCTCTGGATGTTTTCCAAACTGTACAACCTTTTGGAACATTGCATCATTAAACTCCAGATGTGCCAGAGGATATCACGGAAATAGCCATCCTGTGCCATTTGCCATCTCTGATCTTGAACAGAAACATGTAAAATGTGCATGCTTATGATAAAGAAAAATAGTTATTTAGTGTAGCTGAATTTATTAAAACCTCAGGAAAGATCAGTTTCATCCAAAGAGCGGGTGGAGTCACTCTGTTTAATCCAGACTGCTTGGTCCATCCTTTTAAGGAAAGAACCCAGTCAGTAAGGAGCTTGGTATCACTGGAAGACCTTGATTCGGCAAAAACACAAGAATGGCTGATTTAATGTGCTAAACACGCACTGAAGCTGGACTTCACTGACCATGCTAATTTGTGCAGGATAAGATCACTCAGGTTTTAGTACAGATATTTTTCATAACTAACATTTATGTTTCTAAACAAAAAGATCTGAAAAAACACTGATTAATCTATCTGAATGATTTGTTTTGGAGAATAGAATCTAAACCCTTTAACTTGGATGATTTCTTGGCAATTTCATTTAAATGAGTAGTAGTCTGAACTGGCATCAGAGCTGAATATCCTCTTACTCCAAGGGAGACTAACCCCTCAGGGTGGGATCCAGATCATTAGAGGGTCAGTTTAGGAAAGCATATACTATTGCTGCCTCCATCTGTACTGCTCTGAAGATAAACATAAGACTTCAGTTTCCATTGCTGCCAGACCAAGAACCTTCACAGGACATAACAGCAGCTTAACAATTGTAAAAATACACTTCTGAGTTTAAAAGCCTAGAGTTTTTATCAACGATGGAAAATGCAGTGCTTTTGGTGGGTTTATGAAGGAATGCAGAAATCAAATCCTTGGTGCATCATGAGAATTTTATATGCAAATATCTACTTACATAATTTAAAAGAGGTGTATGTATGAAGAACAAATAATGCAGTGGCCTGGTATGTTTAAGATTTGTCAACATGCCTTTAAGATGGCTACAGTCTAAGGTTACTCACTAAAAGGACACAAAATCTGACCATACCAACTGTATGCCAATAAACTTGTTACACAACACCATCCTATATTCATTTATATGCCATCTGGGTTATAGGAAAGCCATTTAAGAATATTTTGGAGGGTTTTAAGTTTTATTGTAACTTTTTTTTCAAGATCCTCTTCCTGCAGAGTGAGGAGGTATGCTTATTAAGCAGCAAAACACCTTTAGAAATGACCTAAGAGCATTTCTTCTGCAAGGGTTGATGTTAAAAGTTTCAGGTTTTAACTGTGGGTGCACTGAGCCCTTGATGCTGGCTTTTGGAGCTGAGGTCAGTTGTTAAACTTTCAGGGCAACAAGGAATCTAGATTCCCAAAGCTGGTGCTTTCCGCATAGAGCTGGAGAAGATGGCCTTGTTCCCTACCCTCATTGCTTTTTATGGAATAAATGCACAGCCATTGAAAGGGTCTTAACTGTATTGAATCAGAAAAGAACCTAAAGTTACCAGGCAAAATGGAGGGGATGTGTACAATAAACTCATTTACTATAGGATGCAGCAGCTCCTGTTGTGTTTGCATACATGAATACCATAGGTATGCATATTGAAGACCAAAATCTAAGACAAAATACCCTATAGAACAACAGAAGGTAGACGCCGTATCTTTTTATATAGTTATATGCACTGTCTAGTATCTTTCAGTTACTGGACATATCCTTAGGGATTTAGAGACTGCAGTTCTAATACTGGTGTTTTAACTGAGGGTGTCAGACCTCGTGTGTTGCCATGTGCTCTCAGCAGCTCTTCCAGAAGATGTGGGTGTGCATGCATACGCACAGGGATGTTGTCTAGAATGTGATTTTAATAGTAGCATTTCTTCTTGCCTTTTTTTCTATACATTAGGGAGACAGAAATTAAAGATTTTTAAAAAAAATCTGTTAGTAATCTGAGTCAAAATCCTACCTTGTGGACATCAGTGACAAATCCTATTATTTCACTGGGGACAGGTTTTCAGTCTTTGTGCTTTTTATGTTTATAAGATTCATGGAAGAGCCAAGTTCAACACTAAAAACACATGCAAGGTATAAAAACAAAATGCCGACATGCAGGCTTTCAATAAAACAGGGTTTAATAAGTTATTGTCTAATCTGGATGACAGATATTGTGAAATACTGTTTTAACGGTCAAATCTGCCTTCATCATGATTTGGAGTTAAAGCAGGAGATGGTCAAAATATTGCCAGTGATTTTAATGTAAAAAGTAAATAACAGGAAGTAAAAGAAATGTGTTGAGGAGGCCTGAGACAGGGTTCAACAGCAGAGTGTAATGGATTTGATTGCTCTTGCTTTCCTTAGGAGGAGTCACTGCGTGTAAAGTATTTGGAGATAATCTGAGCAGAAGGGCCATGGCCAAAGCCCTGTATTTCTTTTTTCCAAATTTCTGATGCAGAACATTTTTAGTTCCTTAGCTGCCCCTTGAATTCAAATCCTGGCTTTGTTAGTCCAAATAAAATATAAATCCAGGATATATTTCAGCCCCATCTGTATGTGCTGAGTGATGTACAACAGGTGGAATCCATTTGCCGAATAATTACTAGGATACAAACAGCAGAGAGCTTTACAGGGAAGTCATCTCTCTTCATTACAGCTCTGGTGTTAAGGCTGTATTTGTTCCTGATAATCAGCAAAATTCCAAAAGACTAGTAATGAAATAACTCGGAACCCTCTCCCCAAAAGCCATATGTTCAAACAATGAAAGGCTTGCTGTCCTTTCAGCAGAAATTAAAACAAATCCTTTGAAGATTACTGCAATTATCCTCCTCCTCCCTGTTTTAAACATAAGCAAGTTTTTGCAGCTTTCTCCTCTGACAGGGAGGGAGAAAGGAAGTATCAGAGAGGTTGAATTCTGGTGCCTGACTTCAGACCTCCTCCTGCGCATGCCTCTGTCCTATCCTCTCGAATCTGGTGGCAAAGCTCCTCTTCATTAATTTCAGCTGCACAGTATCAGACCAACCTTGACCCCTGAGCCATATGCCTCCAGAGGGACATTTGTATTGGCCTTAGCAAGATAACCTTTTCTTCTCTTACACCTTTTAATGCTGTATAAGACTCCTAGTTCTGTGTCTTGATAAGCATTGGATTAGGCTGCCTTTGCCCATGGAAGTTAGTCCACCTATAACCATCTTGTGCCATGCTCATGTCTTCCCAGTAAGGACTCCGAATGTTTGTATGTCCCCAACAACCTTTTGGTTCTGCAGATACTAAATGTATCTCAGGAGCTGGAATCAGACCTTCCTGGTAACAACTTTGCACAATAGTTCAAAAAAACTTCCAGGTTTTTTAAAAAGTGGGAGTCAAGTACCGTTTGGTTTTGTCCAGGTGAGCATCGTGAGCGTGATGGGTTTGTGTGGGCAGAACAGCCAAGCTAGTCGTTTCTCCCAGCAAGAGGCAGGAGTTACTGATGAAGGAGCACAGGCTGTGCTCTCCAGAAGAGATCCTGGTAAGATGAGCGCATAGGGTGTACCCCTCCGTGGGACTGGTCCTTCCCAAGCACCTCACCCCCTCTTACTACTTCTGTAATACTGGGAGGGGGAGCTGTAATGCTTTAATTTCTTGTTTTACTTGGCCCCCACTGTCTATTTACATAAAACTTTTAATAGTATGGTGCTAGTAATATAGAAGATATTGATAGGTAAGACAGCTATAAGACACTGCCTTGTCAAAATTTGTTACTTCAATCAAATTACTTCACTCGTTCATGAAATGCAGATTCCTTTCTGATAAGGTAGGCCAAAGGAAATTACTTGTTGATTTAAGAAGTAATGGAATTTTCTTCTTGTTAAATACAGTAACAATCAAATTTCTGGTTTTGTTTTTCTTTTTAAAAATCTTTTTCTGCTCTGTATATTTGATATTGTATCTGCCAATGCCAGGAACCAGCCAAAGAAAGGCTGGCATCCTAGATACTTATTTGGTTTGATTTTGGCTTGAAGCATATATGCCGCCATGCAGATTTGCCCTTCTCACCCCCCTGCCCCAATTTGCTGTTTGAAGCATCACATAGGTTGCTAATTGTGCTGCCTTTTCCCCTTCCAGGATTCCAGTTTCTCTGTAGCTACCTTTCATCAGAATTTAGGCAAAAGACCTGGTCTTATGAAATAGCATTTCTCAGCCCAGGTCTTGAATTGCCTGTAACCTACTGACACACAAAAGTTTTCCTTCTGACTGCAGCATGAATTGTGTTGTTTCTCAGCTGCACGCTCTCCAGGGTATTTTGTGGTTTATGGCAAAGAATTTTTTTTTTTTAATTAACACCCCCTTGCACACATCAGTATCAGTATTGCTGTTGCAGAAAAAGCTTTCTTCCTTGTGAATATGTTCTATGCCTTGCAAAAAACCCCCCAAATAGACGACAACCCTGTGGTGCTGTGATGTGCTAGAATCCTGCTCACCAGTAATTACCTGCTGCATAAGAAGTGGATCAGTGAGAAAACCTACTAGAGCTGAAGCAGCTCGCTGGGATAAGATTTTTCAGGGTGTAAAATATTTGTGGGCTAAGATTATGTAATGATTCTACCTTACTCCTGATAAATTCTTGGAAAGCCATAAATCTGATCTTTAAATTTGACAGACGTGCTATGTTTGTGCAGTGGATTTTACCTACTGTAGCTCTGTGTCCTCTGAGTACAGCTAAGAAAAACCTGTGAGATTGTTAAATGAGAGCTTCACCTGCCACTCTGTACTGCAAGATCTCTATAGCAACCAAACATAAATCAAGAAAATGGCCCCTTTTGTAAGTTGGTTAATAGGCACAACATGCTTCTTTAGAAAATCCAACTATTCTTTCAATAGACTTTGATTGAAAGTCAGCCTTTTCTACAGACACATTCACATTCACATCTAGTAGCAGCTTGTATGGCTGTCCAAGGTCTAATTTATTACCCTTTAAAGATTGGGCAAAGAAAAAATGGTTCTCGGAACAATGTTTACATTCAGAGGCATAAGCACAGTGCCACAAAAGAGCATCCTTTTGTTCTGAACCCAGAATATTAATCTTTAACCTATTACTTATTTCACTTCTCCCCACTTTTATTTGGTTAGCCACATTCTTCCCTTGTAATTGAAATCTTAACGATTTAATACCTTATTTATTAGCAGTGGTGGGAGAACAGATATCTCTGCTGTTGTTTTTCCTAAATCTTGGTGTGTATTGATACATTCCTCAGGCTCTTCTGCCAGTTCTATGAGCTCACTCTTCTCCTGAAGAGGTTTCTGATGGCAAAAGCAGGCGATTTGGCTGCTAGTGTTTCTGACATAACATTTTGGTGTGTTAACTGAGGCGTTCTAGTAATCTTCTTCCTACTTCATTTAGGACAGTTATGTGCTGGGAATATTTGTAATAGACACATCACGTTCAGACCCCTATAAATGCCAAAGGAAAACATGCAAGTGCTATACAGTAGAGAATTAATTAGACATCAAGGTGTTTTTATGTGGGGTCTGGAGTTGACTCAAAGAAAAGAAAGATTTTGCTTCAAAGGAGAAGGAAAACATTGCAATTCCTCCTTTCTTTCTGGCTGGGGGAGGGAGGAAAAAAGGTACATCTGGTTCAGATATATTACAGCAGCAATTAACCCATTTACTTTCAACCAAGCAAGCATGGGAGAAGCGGTTTTCAGGGAGCAGATAAATTGAACACATTCAGCCCAGCATGAGCAGTTGCAGCAGAAGCGCTGCAGCGGGACACTCCTGCAGTGCCATGTTCCAGCAGCGTGGAGCGTGTCCTCAGGAGTGGGGGGCATCTTCCCTGGTCAGAGGCAAAGAGAGGAGTGGAGCAGAGCACTTCAGGCTCCTCAGCCCAGGCCAAAGTGGGAGGGATCAAGCAGCACTTCCTACTTCTGAAGGCAAACTGAAGAGAGTTTTGGGAGTGAGGAGGAAACAAAAAAAGTAGTACTCTGCAAGAGCAAACTGGAAACTTCCTTCAGGAAAATCCTGAAAGCGCCTCTTAGGATTCTCCTGAGAAAAAAATATTTCAAAATATTCTATACCTCAAAATTGTACCAACGACTCTCATATGGACGCTGGGGGATCTGTGTATGTATGTACATATACAGATGCGTATGCATGCACACAGCACACACACAGCATGCCCAAAACAAGCACACTGCTGCCTGCAGACCCAACACAGAATTCAAATCCTCGTTTTACTTTTCTTCTAAAAAGTTTGCCGAAGCATGCAAAATTGTGTGTGAAGCTGTTAGCTTCTCTATGCTTCGTTCAGTACCACTTTCCCTTTGGAAGTTTGTGCAGGATGTTATTTGGGAGTTTCTGTGGCAAATGGAGCCAGAAGGCACATCCTCATCACCATGCCAAGTAGTGCCAGGGTAGTTTTCATCCCTCTTGTTAATATGCAAAAAGATGCTATATGTTTATTAAATTGCATTAAAGGAACAGCAAGCAATATATGCCCTGGATGTCCTTACATTAACTACGTCAGTAATACCATAGCAGGCACTGTCACATACCCCTCAGACTGTAATTGGTGAAGTGCTGCAACCCGCAGTCCTTTCTCCTCCCAAAAGCCTGTAAAAATAGAGGAACGCTGCTTACGTTGTGTCATGTTCAAAATGGGAATATATGTAGCCTAGTTCAGAGTAGTAGGCGTATGGAGGATGTTTCCTGACATGTGGAGGGAGCCTTCAGTTCAGCTCTGGTAACCTACCTTGTGCATGCTGTGGTGGAGAAAGTGTCTGCTGTGTACTTCTAAAACCAAAACAAACAAAAAACCTCACAGTTTTGAGGACCTGGTCAAGTGTGTCTGTCTGCATACTCAGGATCAGAAATCCCTTTCATAAATTGTTGGGTTTGCATCCTGAAGCCACCACCTCTCTATACCTACCCAGCCTCCTGTGAGGACAGCTATTGCAGACCTGCACACGTTAGGGCAACAAGCTCCTGGCATGAAACTCCATTAAATCAGCAGTTGACACATTCTGCATTTGTTTCTGCATTTTGTTTTGCCCTGTGGAGAGTGTGTTACAGCAGTCTAATTCCAAGTTGACAAAAATACGGATAAACTGTGACAAGGTTTGCGTGGAAGGGAATAGGTCATGCCCTTTTCACTGGTCTTGAGCAGAGGGAAGCGCTCTTGGGCATGACCGCTCTGTGGGTGCCCAGGAATAGTCTGCAACCTAATACACACATTTTTAATCTATTAGGAACTGACATCTTGTTTTATTAGTGGTAATGACATAATTTTCCCCAGTTTTTCCAACTATTTTCTACCATGCTGCTAACTCACCTGAGCACAGCGGCAGAGTCCCAGATTAAGAAGATGATGTGAAAAACAGGGTTTGAAAGCAAAGTGCAACCATAAAGCATTTCTGTTTCTTTTATACTTCTGAGGCTTCCCAGCGAAAGTAATATTTTTTACCTAATTTTTTTTAATGTTCCAGTCTAGACCCACATGTGGGATTAATTAGACAAGACAAATGGCTATGAGGAAACTCATCTCTTTCTGGGAGGTTGTTTTCTGATGTTGTCATCCCATTATTTCCACTTTTCAGTTGCTTGTTTGAATGACTGATGGACTCAATCACTTCTTATGTTTGATAGGCAAATGCAGCACTCCACTTTCCTAGTTGTGTGTATGTGTGCGCCTACGATAAACATTCATTTTTAATTTACTCTGTTTACCTTGAGAGACTGCCAAGAAGTGATTCAGATATTCCAGTACAAAGGGTTTTTCTATTGTGATACAGGACAAAGGAGTGTCGAGCATATGCTCTGTCTTCAAAGAAAAAAGAATATTATTTATTTGTGCAGCTACAAGAGGGCTGCTTTTCCTATGTAAACACTTGCCTGATTTTGTTTGTCACACAGTCCACTAAACCTTTTATTCCCGGGTCTAAAAAGAAAAGTTTTGCGGTGCGGTGACAAAGAATTTCAGCACACGGGTCCAGTGCTGCTGTCCTCCGCATGCTGTTGCATGGTGAATATTACAGGTTTCATCCATCTCATGCTGCCAGCGGTTTCCTTTGGGGTAGGCACTTTCTGAAGGGACTAATTAATGAAAAACAAGCCTTTTGCAGCCCTGTTTGGTCCTGTGGACAGCCGCACATTGTATGCATCGCAGTTGCTTCAAAAGGCAACGCTGACCCTGATGGCTGCCTTTGGGAATGGGCTGTCTAGCTAGTAACCTGGCTCAGCCACGGACCCACAGTGCCACATGAGAAACAGACACAAATTTAGGAATGTTTGCATAGCAAAATCTGATTCAGACCAATTTGAATGGATGTGGAGACAACCTAGAGAGAGCTGTCACCTGCCCTGCTGTTAACAGTGGTCTTGCACAAATTTATCATGGAGTCTCTTTGGTGGCTGAGACCCAAATTCCCCTTTCTGTTCAGGGCAGATTTTGAATTTTTTCCTTTGAAATTTTATTTCCTTTTGAAACTTGTTTTGGACTTCGTTTCTCCAGGCAGTTTGGTTGTTTTTGTTTGTTTGGGGTTTTTTTGAGTGATAGACATTCAAGGGACATGAGTTTGTGTGTCAGAAGAGCTTTTGCAGGGTGGTACGTTAAGCCCCTGGACACAGAGAGCAGTTGTGCCACCCCCTTTTTTCAGAGGATACTTCTAGATCTCTTGACTGTACTGCAATACAGTTCAGCCACCTTTTATTGTTAATAGAGGGAAGGAATCTTCATTTTCAAGAGTATGGTGATTGGTATAGCTGCTGTCTGACGCTAGTATTTATTGAAGAGGCAGCAGGTTGTGTGGCTGACGTCACATCTGCTGCTTGTATGACAGAGTGACAAAGGCATTGCATTGACTGAAAGGCTGCTCAAGATCTAACGAAGCAGCAATACTACTTAATAAAATCTTCTTAGTAAAGACTTTCCTGAAGTAGAGACTTATTATCAAATGGTGGCAATAAAAACAGCACATAAATTGGGAAACAAATTTAGCACTGCAACCTGTCCCATTAAGGTTCCTGGGATTGCAGTGTTCACGGACTTTATTCTGAAGTCGGGATATGGGCTGATGATGGTTTATGCTTGTGTGGTAAAGGGCTGACTTCACGCTCCAGCTTTTTTTCCTTTCTCTGTGCTTATCATCCCAGGAGGTGATATAACAAGTTAGTGATGTTTAGTCACACTACAGAAAGGATATCTCAGTGTATAGGATAATAGCTTTTTGAAAAAAGATTAATTTCACCTTTATCTGGTTAAGTTCTATAAAACCTTTATTTGAATGGTGCATAGAGTTTTTATGAACTGTTCCTGAGCATCTATTAAAAAATGTCATTATGATTTGTTCAGCACAATTAAGGAGGAAGCTTTATGAGAGAAAATTTAAAATGTACTGTTTAGTGATTGTAAGGCCACAGCATTTATAGTTTAACATGCAGATAACACAGTGATGAATGGAAGAGGATGATGGCATGTCTTTTCATTTAGATTGATTGAAGAAAATTGCTATATAAAGTCTCCATTCTGGTAGGCATTGGAACAGGGGCTGCTGTAGAACTGAAGAATGCAGGTAATTTTGAAGAGGAGATTTAAAAACATATGCAAGCTGAAAACATGATAGTTATGTCTCAGCCTGGGAGAATGAACTGCAAAAATCTGGCAGTTCCCTTTTGGTGTCTTTTTGTCATACGCTGAGATTTTGTAAAGATGCAGTTTGCAACTTTGACTGTGTTCAGAGACAGGCTGCAATTCAGAGTCATGTTTAGTAAATATTCCTTGAGGCATTTGCTCAGTAACAATCATTGTTAAGTTGAAAGTGTGATACCAGACAAATATGACAAGGTGCAATTTTGATTTCTTTTCTTCATATAATCTAGGAGCAACTGAAATGAAGATCCGTGACTAAATTAACAATAAGTGAAGACTTATGTACTTAATGCATTTTGGTCATGAAGTTCCCATAGAGTATTCATTCAGCCAAATATCAGCAAATCTGTAACGCAGATTTCAAGTCTATTCTGTACTCAACAGACAAGTAATCCATTGTCATTGTTATTATGGTTTCCAGCAGTTCAGTTAATCACCTTTTTTTTTTTTTTTTTAATGTAACAATCTACTGTAGATACAGGCAAAATAGAAACTTTTTTTTAATAGGTGCTCTATCCAGGAATATATTTTTGAAGATTATTTTTTGAAGGTTGTGTATACATATTGTTCACCTTCCTTTTTTGCTGTGTTTATAATGTCAAAAATTATTTTTATAAATCTATGTTATGGTAGCTGGCTTTAAAATACATAAGTATTTCTAGAGGTTGCATTATTAGAGCCATGGTCATCTAAGGAAAAAGTGAGGTCAGATTTGGAGTAGGAAGTCACTCCTTGTGCCAGTTTTAGGAGATACCAAGTAGAAAGCACTTCATTCAATGTGTTGAAGTTAAACTGACACAACCAAAATATTTGCCATTTAAAAGTTTTGTGACAATAAATAGACCATAGTGATGAGCTGAACATAACAGCATGTGTGGGCAAGGAAAAAGAAGACAAAATATGAAAGCTGAGAACTAAGCAGTGGGTATTTACAGGAGGGAAGTTCCCAGCATATCAGTGCGTGTAGTTGCAGACTTACGTGCATGTTTTTCTCTGCATGCCTATGGTGCAAGATGGTTGCAGCATTAGCCATTTCAGAGACCTGGTGTTTGGACACCAATTCTGAAGTATGGATGCATGGGCTCAACACATGCATGCGTGCATTTGTCCAGGGGAACAGAATATTAAGGCCTTAAAGCAGAATATAATACATGTGCTTGGTTTACATGGCAGTGGCTTGTTGGAGGTGTCTGCCACAAGCTGGCCTGACCAAGCCTTGCACCTTCAGTGAGGATTTGCTCCTGCAGCTCTCCCTTCCTCACCCCTGCTCTGGTATCTCCAGGGCTTGCAGAAGCCGCCTCTTCCTTCTTGTCCTTATGAAATCCTTGTTGGGAGGAGGTACAGGCTTGGTGCATTGAGCAGAGGTGGGAGGACCACATATTGGCAGCCTTCTGATCCCATAGGACTTGCTCAGAAAACTGAGCCCATACCAGAATGCAGCCCCATGCAGGAGATCCCAGTGGTCCCACAGCTGGTGGGCGGCTGGGGCTGCTCAGAGCCAGAGCTAGGCCAGAGCTTTGTACGCAGTGCTACGAGTCTGGCCACATGTGCAGCAGACACAGGTAAAAGTTGAATTCTGCTCTGACTTTAAAATAATAAAAATAATAAGAAAAATGTGCAGATAAATTGTGTAATTAGAAGTTAATTAGAGAAATGTGGGTAATATTACACTCAGCTCTGGATGCTAAGTGATACTAAAGCAGCTGTTTCACTTGGGGGACACATAGAAGAGAACTAAGAACTGATTAGTTAAGGAGAAATAATAGTAAGTTTAGTATAAATTGCTACCAAAAATAAATTTGTTGCAAATGTTTATTTTGCTTGATTGCCTTTCATACGTGCATGCTTGTTAGGGAAGGGAGAAGGAGTTGTCTGCAAAGAATTAGGCAAGTGACATGGTGAGGGAATTAGCCTCAGTGAGATCCCAGCCCTAATGGCTCCAGCTCCCTTTTGGTAGAAGCCCTCGCCCCACATCTGGCTGCCAACTCCATCTCCTGCTTTTCATTAGTGCTCCAGCCTATGTTGCTGGAAAGACTGAGTGCGTAATGCATCCTCTGCCCTTCCTTGGGCTGCAGCAACGTTTAATCCAAATGCAAAAAAGACTTATGGCTGCCTGAAACGGCTTTATTTTTTTTTCCTCTTTTTTTTTCTATGAGCAGTGTGTCTTTTGAGAGGTGTGCTGTGCAAGGGGAAAAGTGAAAGGTGGGCAACCAGCAGGCGTGTGGGGAAGGTCAGAGCACTTTGGGGAGGGACGTACAGGGCGTGTTGGTTTTCCCCTGTTCTTGCTGGGCCTGCCTTGAGCGAGAGACGGATTTGTTGACTCTGCAGCATGGGAAAGAGCCGACAACAGATTTACTACGGAGATGACTTAGCAGCCCCCTCTAAGTGTTATGAAAAGAGTTTAAAATGTTTATATTGGCCCCTCCGATGTACAATAAATTGTTATCCGAAACAATTGAGAATAAAGAAGGGAAAAGTCATAATTGCCTCTCAGGAAATGCAGGGGCTGTTTCGATGTGCGGGAGCGGGAGGGCGTTGGGTTTCATTGACTTGGTCTGGCTGGAAAGCAGCCTGCCCCACAGGAAGGCCGCGCATTCCTGTCCTCTCGGTGAACCTGCCTGAAAGGAATACAGGAGTTATTGGGTAATCAAGGCTTGTCAGCACCTTGGTTATGCAGCGTGGTTCAATCCGATAATGTGAATGGAACCTGTAATAGCGCTGATGAAAAGCACGCCAGTTTGAAAGGGGCCTTGAATGATTTTTTTGTTCATTTTCTGTTTACATGTAACGTGTTATTGATGTCGTTGCCTTCTAATGTGCCTGCTTGTTTCATAGAAAAACTGGGAATTATTCATTATTTTTAAAGAAGAGAGAGAAAGAAAGAGAGGGAAAAGAAGGAGTGAAAGAAAGAACCCTGTTACGTGAAGAAAATTGCATTCGAATGCTGCGACTGAAACATATTGATTTTCTGGCACAGACTTTTTAGATTAAAAATGCCAATACTAAATCCTTTCATGACCTATAGTTCATATGAAGTTCACGTGTCATTTACTATTATTCTGAAAAAAGCAGAATCTTTAATGAAAACATAGTTTGAAGGAACATCCTGCCATCCCAGCATTTGCATGAGATTGTAATAAGACTTGATTAAGAGCTAAACATGCTACCCAGGCGGAGGTTTAGGGTGTTTTTTTGTAAATTGAAGTTCATTTATCATTTTTAATTGCTTCCTTGTCTTCACCCTCATCTTGAGCTTTATATCTTCTTTCTTTTCCTTTGTTTTTCTTTATTTTAGTCATTCTTTATGTTACAATAGGAGGCCAAAGAAACTCATTTTTCCCACCACTAAGCACAAGGATCTTGCTTCAGATTTTATAGCATTCAGGGGATCAATGCGTCAAAATGCTATTTTGATCTGCAGTACAGAAAACATTTCTCGTATAAATTCCCAGAGATGACCCTGACTTCTCCAACTATTTTTACCCCTTCTTAATAGAGACTTTAAGGGCACTAATGCCATGATAGCATCAAATTGGAAAATTTAAGGCCAAATTCCTGGCTCAGGTGATTTCAAACCACTGGCTCTTTCCTGCTGCTAACAGGGCTAAATTTCGCTTCAGTTTCTTTCAAGAGGACCTTCGTATTTGTGAGAGGGAGACATGGCAATAGGAAGCTGCTGCATATCTGCTGGCTTCCGCAGGACTGCATGAGGAATACGTTCATCTTGCTGTGCTGCCCCAGTGTTTTGGCTCACATGTGCTGGTCTGCACTACACCTAATGTTTGCTTCTCAATGGGAAGACTCCTCCAAGAGGGGACTGTTTTTTGCTTTTTATCCTGAAACCATGCAGCCCTCTATCATCTGTGGCTGTAGTCATTCAAGTCAATGTGGGAGCATTGTTTTCAGTCATCGTGGCTTCAGTGCAGTGTGGGTCTGAGTCGGGAAAGCCATCGAGCCCTTCCTTATTTAAAGAGAGGCAGAGGAAATCTGTGTGATAAACATATTTACTTTTCCACAGGTTTGTTTGCCAGCCAGGCTGGCAGGAAGTGGCTGTTGGAATTCCACTGCTTGGCGGCTTCACTGGGGAGGCAGCAGGAAGGGCCCCAGAGCCCCGAGCGCGGGTGGGAGGCATCCCTTAGGAGAGCCTCCTTGCTGGCCACCTTGTCCCACCTTCCCTCACAGGCTGGTACCGTGGCGAGAGTCCCCATGAGGGCCTGATGGGAAGGGAAGGCTGGCCTGTTTGCTGTGGATAATTGACTCCAGTGGGGAAACCTGGTCCCTGTGCAGGGAAGGGGCAGAGCCTGGGTGTTCTGGGAATAGGCAGGGCTCTTCAGGTGTCACAGCTTCCAAGCTTGTCTGCCTTTGGTCAAAGTGTGCTTTAAGACCTGGTTTTGTTGCTGTTGCTTTCATCTCCCTCCTCCATTTGTTCTCTGTTGGGGAGGAATGAGAAGGATGAAGAGACTCACTTGATGAGCTTGTGCTCTGTGGACATACTCAGTAACGGAGCAAGGTTTTTCTTGGCAGGACTCTTCAGTGGCTGCCGTAACTCCCCAAGAGATCAGAGTTCCTTGCTATGCACTACTGTCCATTTTGACACCAGACTGTTGAAAAAATTATTCCCTTTTGGAGATATGGGATATAGGTTACTTGGCACTGTGGCTCACTGGCTGTAGTGCTGGTGGAGGAGCAGAGCACAGCCCGGGTTATGAAGTGGGCAGTAGCTGAGGTTCATCTGCAGCTTGCCTCTGAGGCCATGTCCTGCTTCAGACAAAAATTTACTGTGACTTGGTTAGATACACACCTCTTGTTTCTCCTTTCTGTTCTATATCGCACATGTGGGTGAACGTGAGAGAGTCGTAGGGAGCAAGGCAAGGCCAAAGCAGGCTGGGGGAGCATCTGCCTTTCTCAGATGCTTGTTACAGAGCTCTGATGGATATCCGCGGTGTAAGGTTATCATAAGGGTTTGAATTCTTTTCATGATATATACAGTTTTCAGTGCTTATTTATCAAAAAGAAAGTTATTTGTTCAACAATGGATGTTGTACAAAATACTTACTTTCTCTTCCAAAACACACAGAACTGGGTATATTGTTCCCTTCTTGGTGGCACCACAGCAGCTCTCCTCAATCAGAGACTCCGCAATAAAAACAAACAGGTCATGTGGGGAGCGTCTCTCACCCAATAGGAATTAGGAGGAACATTTAAACCAGAGCTTGAAGTTTCTTGCATTCAGCAACCCCTTCACCACTATGGCTCTTGTACTATAAAGTAGAATACGGACAAATCATTGGAAGGCAAGTTTCTGCCTTACCTTGGTTCAGATGCCCTTATTTTCCTAAATATATTTAATGATTTTGAACCAAAGCAAGATCTTATTTTCAGTTTGCAGTGGATAATCTGGACATTTTCTCTTTCTTATCTAAAATCTCATGAAAGATGCTAGAATGGCAACTGGAGACTGAAGTCTGCGTAGTGCAGGACAGCAGCAGCAGTGGACTTTGGGCAGCGTTGATTTGCCTGTTGGTCTCCAGATGGACCAATGCAATTACTTTTAGAATTTGCTCAAGGAGCTACGCTCAGTTTCCAGACTTAATATTTGACTTGCATGGGGAAAAAAAAAAAGGCACAAAGTAAGTAATGTAAATAGACCTCTAGATAAAGCTCACAGAGTAACTGGGGAAAAAGAACATCCAGTGTATGTATCTGCAGAGCCAGCTAATATGCCCCTTAGGAAATCAGTAATGTGGGTTGATAGTAATTATTTTGGAAACATCACAGAGAAATTGGGGGTAACAGTGAATTAATAGTAATAGGTCAGAGCAACTGCTATGGTGGCAGTGAGCATTTAGTTCTTAAGTGTCATTTCTGTGCCTGGGAAGTAAAAAAAAAAACAGGCAATAAATGCAGGAAAATATCTTGGGGATAACGGAATTTATGCAGGAAGCCACATGGTTTTAGAAATACAAAGCAACATTTGTGAAATATGGGCATGACATACATCAGTCCTTTACGCAGATGATGCCTGATGCCAATGTACCCTTTCTCCTCCACACCGGGCTGGCGGCAGGCATCTTCAGGAATCTCAATGGTCTGAAGTGCTGAGTCCTCCCTGTAAAAAAAAAATTGCTTGCTTTAGCATGTGGTTGCTTTTAATATTTGGCAGCACACTAATTCTGAAAAATGCTAAACTGTGTTCAGAAACATTTGAGATTGCTTCTTGGTCTGGGGCCAAGAAGTTACCAATGGCCTTTAAGACTGTGCAGGGACATTGCATCTGGAGGAGACAAACAGGCTTTCCCCTTCATCGTTGGTGAGCCTGAAGCTAAAAGAGCACCAGAAAGTTCTGGACACATTACAGAAAATTTCCCAAAAATGTTCAAAATGGATGGAAGGATTCTGAAGAGCATTCAAGGAATCCAAACAGGTTAACCAGACAGCTACAAGGGAGAAAGCTATTTAAAAACATAAGTAGTATGTAAACACTAGGAAAATATAGGAAATTTTCATGTAATGGGAAGATAATATAACCAGCTTTCATGTGATGGGAAGATAATATAACCAGTAATAATGGAATAATAATATTTTAATAGACACTGGTTTATAGGCATGACATCCCCTCCCCCATAGCTAGAGCTTATTAAACTATCTGAAGTATAGAGACGAGGTTCGGATTTTCCTTTGCTGCTTGTTTATTCCAGGACAGTTACCATCCTCCCTAAATTTTATTTAAAGTTCACAGCAGTCTATGCAGCTAGAGCAGTTTTAGTTTAGGCATATTTTATCCATAATTGCTATATTTGGTTCTCAAGTTATTATTGCAGTTCCTTGGGGTACATTTAAATCCACCTTATTGTAATAGATTATGGAATATAGTGGCTAATGTGTCTAATGTAAAATAAATGACTATAATGATTTATGATCCAGCACTTCAGTTTTATTGAACATAAGGATCATTGTACTAAAATGGATGGTGTATTGCTGGTTTAGCATAAAATACTGAATAACATATTCGAGGAAATGAATGGATTGGCCAGTTCATAATATTCTGCCCCTTCAGCTGAGAGGTCTTTAATAAGCAAGAGTGTCATTACACTTGAAAATGTATGTGCAGGTAATCCATTATCTAGAACAATGACAGTGATCGGATGAAGCTCTTATTAAAGAAGGGCCCTCCTTAGAGGGAAGCACAGAGCACTTCCCTGCCTGTGGGAGGCTCTGTGTGTGTCTCTGTGTGTTTCTGATTTGATTACAGCAGTTAAAGCAGTATTTAGTGTTACTGAATTTTAAAGTATTAATGTATTTGAAGATAATTTTGGAGGGGTTTATAAGGTGATTTTAGATGTCGCTAGGCTGTGGTTTGCATAGGCTCATGCTGAAATGCATCTTTGCTGGTTCTTATTACAGTATATACCTATAAGATGTATTTTTCAGCTCTTCATTGGATACCAATATAAATTACACCTTTGCATGCACCTTGCTTCTGCTTACATCCAGGTTTAGTAGCGTAGTCTCCTACTAAATGTCAGGAAGATTGATGAACATTATAAGGGGTGATACCACCAGGAGTGTAAACTGTGAGTGGGTGTTCAGCTTGCCTCAGTGTCAGCGGCAACGCTTGCCTGTATACAGTCACAGCTAGCAGTGTCCTGGCTTAAACCCTTGACTTCCAGGGGTTTAGCCTCAACTCCTTAACTCTTTGATCTCAAAAAGGAAAAAGGTTTTATTAGTCAAGAGGGGAAAATTAACAGGAATCATAACAGACAGAATACTTGAAATTTTATCTGATTAAAGCATATCTCTAAAAATAAGGAAACAAAACTAAAAATATGAAAAAAAAATACAAAGAACAGATATCCTGTTTTAAAATATATATTCAAAGGGAACTGTTAAAGAAACATAGATGATTGCATATCTAAGGGTTTTCACATTTTCCTATGATCAGAATAGGACAGCAGGTTTTAAAAGACTAGCTTCTAGCAGTTTGCTTGCAATAATTTGTAGTAAAAGTCACATTTTGTTATGTATTGGAGAGAGCGAAAAAAACCCCACATTTTGAGGATGTTATCCTGGCATAACTCCACATCCATTTTCTTAATAGTGCTTGGATAAAGCTGAAAGTCAGAAACTATTAAAAGGGCATATTTGCATTCATTATACCCATGGTAAAAGTGAATTAAGAACTCCTCTTGATATATTTACAGCTTCAAGTATTAAAATAAACATGGCCAAAGTATAATAGTTCTTTTACAGCACATGCAGGCAGATCACCTCCCTATTTAAACAGAATCTCACCAGCATTTTGAGTGCAAAGGGTTTTGATGCTCTTTTGCCATTTATTACTAGCTTTCCCTGTCAGTGAGCACATCCTTTGGCAGACATGCAGGGAGACTTTTAAAACAATTCAAAATTATTTTGGCAAAAACTGAAACACCTACAGTTGCAAAAACCTGTATTCAAAGTTTTTATATATCCAAAATCATTCTGGCTAGCTTTGACATGTAATTGGATACTGCTTTATAGCTGAGCCATTTCAAGTTTCTCATTTCTTACATCTGTCAGTTTTATAAGTAGATCAGTCATACTAGCACACTCAGAAAGTCCTAAACCAGCTGCAGTTGTTCTAATGGAAGCACAAATTGTATTGGTATCTGTGGCGGGCTGCTCTTCTGCTTTGGTGCAGGAGGGTTTGAAGGACCTGGCTCCCTTTAGGCCTTTATTTGTTCTTATGGTCTTGATGGTAACAAAGTTAAATGCTACTTTTTACTAAAGCCTGCCATCAAAGTTCTCTTCACACCTTAAATGTATAGATTGTAAGGTGTCCAACCAAAGCAATTCTATGTTATGAACAAGAATAATTGGAGAGCACGTTGACTCCTCATTGACTCCAAGGTTAAGTTCTTCTCAATACCAGGGCAGTATGATACCATGTGGGGCTCTATTTTAGTGGCCTAGGTAGGCTTCAGCAGAGGTACCTAACAACTCTGAAGACTAAGCATGTTGGAGGACCACCCCACTGCCTGTTTGTGTGTAGTTGTGTCGCAGCTCAGATTGGGCGTGGGGTGACAAGGCATCCCGCTCACCAGCTTCACAATCTCTTAGAGCTGCTTTTGCCATACAGCAACAGCCACAACGTGATAAATGAGGCCACATCAGCTGGACGCAGAGCTGCTGCCATGTTGGCTGTGCCCCTGCTCATTCCTGGGATGGGGCTCACCACGAGTGAGGTGGCCATGCCTGACCATGAGCCCTGGCTCCTTCCCCCTTCCCCCTGTGTTTGAGCACAGGCCTGTCCCATAGCGAGAATGCAGACGTGCTTTATGGTGTTAAGCCCACACACAACCCCACAGCACCCTGCCCATGGCCAGGACCCATTCTGGAGAGGAATAGCTTGGGCTCTGGAGCTGAATTATTACTCTCCTCATTCCTGAAAGCTCTTTGAATCTTTCCTCTGTCTTGGACATCTGGTTTTCACATCACAGTTACTTCAGCCCATAAGCTTCTACAAGAATTTTAAATAAAATAGCACTGCTAACCAGCTCTGTGGGGGAAAGCAGTGGCTTTGCTTACAAATGGGCACATTGTTGAGGCTGAAGAAAAAGGGCTTTCTTTCATTCACACTGGGTTATTACATCACTGAGCGCCAGCCAAATGATGGAGAATAGTGAGAGCTGTTATAGGAACTTTATGCACTGCAAATGCAGGAAACGCCATTGCTAATGGTGCACATCTGATGTATATTCAGGCCTTGGCTGCAGCATTGCAAGAGAAGACAGGCCAAGTGATGCCCTGGGAGCTGTGGGCATCACACCACAGGAAGGTGGGAGCGGCCCGCAGGGATGATGTGCAGGTCTTGGTGGGTCAAAAAGAGCCTTGTCTGCATCTCTGCAAAGGCATATGTGGATGTCTGGTTTTATCTCACCCAGTCTTGTCTTGGACATCTCTAAAACTTACATGCTAACTTGTTACTGTAAGCCCCCTTGACAGGCAGTGAACGAGCACTTGCAGGGGGCTGGATCTACCTTGGGTGCCTGTCTAGGCAGGGTGATACCAGGGTATCCTTACAGATACCTGCCTGGTGTAAAAAGCTTTGACTGACTACCTCAGAAGTAGCCATCCAACTTCTAGATGGTGAGGTTAGGCCACATAACTTCTCTCCTTTTAGCCCTCTGTGGTTTATTTGTGGGTATCTTACAAGACTTGGTAAATGCATGCAGAATAAATTAAAAGGTCTGTAACTGTCTCTGCAAATATTTATAATTTTCAAATCATAATGAGATCCTGCTGTAGGAAAATTGTGTTAAATCCCTGTTTAATGAAGATTGGTGACAGCCTAAGCACACACACATATATATGCATGTCTGTCTACCTGTAAAAAATACTGTGTCCTTACATATTTGTAACAGCATTTTCCTGCTAGCATGATTTGTTGAATGTATTCTACATTTACTCTTCTGGATAAGTATAATGAAAAAAATATGCATAAGAAAATAAAATAGATTATTTCTGATGTAACAGAAATTTTAAGGCCCCAAGATTTGTCAAAGAATGAGGAGCATCCTTCTGTATCTGAGTGTGGATACAGTACTTAGAATTCCTTATAACAGAAAGACTTTTATACCATGTGGAATCAGCATAAAATAATGAAGATAAATGTAGTGTCTTAGTGTTTGCATTAAATGTAAGATAATTTTTTTTTTTAAAAAAAGGATCCTTATTATGAAGGTGGTGTGTACAGCCAGATTTTCTGAAACAGAGCAAGACTTATCCACAGATTTCCATGGTGTTTTACGGAAACTTTCTGTTCCAAAACATGCATTTGGCTGCCTGTGATGGAATAGAATATCCCAGCCAAATTGCATGGGTTTTGTGTGTATGAGCAATGGTATGTGTGAGCTATCCACCTTTATTATTTAAAACCACATATATATAAACATATGCACACCTATCTGTATGTGCACGACCTATATAAATGTGACAATTATCGTCTAATTTTCAGTTTGAATGTGCTCCTCAACACGTAGGAACTGTTTTTCTTTGCCAGACGGAGTAGTGTCACTGAGTGGGTGGGTGGATGTTCAGCGGACAGGGTGCTGCCCGTGTTGCAGGTGCGGAGCAGCGCGAGTGCTGCAGGGATCACCCCTGTGCAGGCACCTGCATGTCCCCAGGAGAGGGACTTCTGACACTGGTCAGGTCTGAAGAGAGCCAATGGACCGTCCTGTCTTGGCGTCTATATGCACAAGCTTGGGGTTTTAATTTGTACCCATTTCCCTGTACACCTATAATGTTGCCAATGTCTTCCTACTGAAGTCACTAGTAAAGATGAGTTGTAAAACATCTGGAGCGTGGTGCCCCTTGGACACCTTGTGGTTGATCTTTAATGGTCACAGCTGGTGCTTCAGGTCCGTGGGTTGCTGCCAAAGCCTGCATTGGCCTCCTATCTCCCCCAGCACCAGCCACGCGTTGCCAAGAGCCACCTTCCCTCTCTAATTTCTATGGAAAGGGATAACACTGGTCCTAGTACCTTGTCCCAGTAGCGCTGCTGCTCCAGCGCCTGTTGGCACAGAGGGACAGGCTGGCAGGGAGCCACATGGCCGTGGTGCTGACCTGAGCTCAATTTGCTAAAGCCAGACTCCTCCCTGCTTTCTGCTAGCAGTAGAGACACTTGCTGATATGTAATTAAGTGACAACTTCACAGTATCAACAAGGTTTTGTAAGTTACAGCAATTTCCCAAGTCCTCCCATGTGGCGTTTGCTATGTTTTTTACCTTTGCATTTGCAGAGGTTTCCTCTCAGACCTATGTATTTCTCACCACATTCAGGCAAGGCAAGTGAAACCAGCACAGTGTAACATGCACAGTTAAAAATCCCTTTCAGGTTCACTGTGCTAATGAGAGCTTCATCTCTCCATATTACTTCCCTTTCCTGTGTGGCCTTATCTGAGGCTGATGGGATGTTCTCCCTGTTTTACAAATGTAGAACCTGGCTGTGTCTTTTCCAGGCTGTGGTAGATGAAGTTAAACAGATTCACATTCCTGAAGAGAACAGGAATCTTTTCACAGTGGAATCTGCTCTGTGTGAATTACAGGAGTTTATTTTTTCAAGATGAACTCCTTGGACAGTTTTTTTGTTCACTTTTTTTTTTTTTTAAAGAGGAGATGATATGCCTTGAAAATATCTGCTGTAGGACCTAGCAGTGTTGTTATTAAAGCTTGATTGGAAAAATTCAGGTTAAAAATTCAATCCAGCTATTGATGAGGGACAGTAACAAGGTATTGTTACTGGAGGTAACAATTGGAGGTATTTTCTTCTTGTTGTTTCTATGTGGAGGGTTAGTTGTAGTAGCCCACTCATGTGTGCCATGTGCCAGTTGCTGTCAGGCATTTACTGTGGGTGTTTCCTGGTGAATGTGGAGCAGAAGAGCAGGGAGTGATGATGCTCTTGAATGGGGTGAGCGCCAGCAGCTCTGGCAGCATGTGCTGCTTTGCCTTTCAGGGGCTGCACAGGCACATTTCACCTTCTGTGCTGCAGCTAGTAGTTGGGATAGAGCAATTACAACCTTGGTTAATTGGTTTTCCTTGTATTAGTGTTGCCTTTGGGTTCTCATGAAAGTGTATGTGTACTGCGGACAAAACCTATTGAGACTGCCTGCAAGGAGAGGAGCCCAAGGCAGGTCTTTGACAAAATGCTGCTGTTCCTGGGGCTCTACCAGTGAAGAGACTCTGTGTCACTGAGGTTCCTGAAATGTTTTTCCAAATGAGGTTTTTTGGGATTTAAAATTAGGACAGGAGGCACTACATGAAGCTAAATATTAATTTTGTTGCTCTTCTGGCAATGAGGCCAAGGAAACGAAGCAAGTTGTACTATTCCACCATGCAACATTAGCTGTGTGGCGCATGACTGTACATGGAGATTTTTATTTTCATTTGAGATGTACAGGTAGGATTGAGTTTTGCTCTCAGACAAGTTCTCCAGGCTCCCTGTGGGTCCTGGCAGGAGGTTTGTGTGCTCATCCATAGGCAAAAATCACTTACAGCTCCTGAGCTTCCACACACGGACACGCTCCTGTGAGGTCCCCCCAGTTGCTGTGCATCACTCAAGCTGCAGGAACTGACCTTATCTCACAACACCTTCTGCAGTCATTACATCAGAGGAGTTATCAGCCTCATCTCTACCACTAGATACACATAGATAGATATCAAAGATACCCTGATAGAGGGTAACCTTTTGTCCCAGGTAAATGGTTCATGTAGTCGTGTTGAGGTACCATTTGGGTTGATACATGCTCAGAGATGGTGTTAATCCTCTACTGATGTCAGGGGGATAGGTGGTTCCTCAGAAGGACCTCAAGTACTTTGGTGAATGAAGCTGGAAACATGTTAGTAGCACCAGCTCCAGTTCAGGTAGCTTGGATCACCCACAGGAGGACTTTCTCCTTTCAGAAAGGACTACCAGACAACTGGGAGATGAGGAGGGTAGGACAGGACAAAGAAACAGCAGCAATGTGTGTGAGCCAGGGACTACTCTGAACTCGTGTAAGAAATGGTGTGCTGTCCTGTGCCAGGAATAGCAAAGATGACAACAGAGCCAATTTCCAAGCTCGTCTAGGCAATACAGTCACTTTGTAGATGTTTCATCTCCTTTTCTGCTTGAGGAGAAGTATAGGAGAGTTGCCTTGACCTTCTCCTGAAAGAAGTAAAGCCTTTGAAGGAAATAAGCTACATAAACTTTAAAAGGAATGCAAGAAGTCTTTCTTTAGGGATTTGTGTATCACGTGGCATTATTCCATGTCTTTCACTGCTGTGCTGCAGCTAAGGACTTTCTATGCGGTCTCTTTAACCAGACCGATATGCTGCTTACACTGACACAAAATGTGAGTTCTATTCTGTATGATCATCTCTTTCACATTAAACTTAATATGCATTTCAAGGCAATGGCAGAAAAAGTGGAGTTGTAAGCTACACCCTCTGTCTTTTTTTTTGCTTTGTACATCCTGGCAGTGGCATAAACTGTTCTAGATACACAAACATAAAATCAATGAATTGCACAGGACATGTGAGCCAAGCTTTGATCTATAGAGGCAACATAATATGAACATTTGATTTTGCTGTAATATACAGTAAAACACGCTGTCTGAATCAGAAACCTTAATGAAAAAGCTCATGGTGAATATTAGCTCCCGTTCCAGAATAGTAAATGCTTTACGTTTCACCATAGAAGCAAATGGTCCATAGAAGAAAAAATTTTTTTAATATACTGTACCTTCACCGTGTTAGGTTATTTTGTATGTGTAACTTGATAGTAGAGTGTTTTGTAAATGCACTATCTAGAGGTAGTAATTTTTTTTTTTAAAGAAAAATGAGAAGTTATGAGTGGTCAGCAGTTTCGACACGTTAAACTGGAACAGTTGCAATTTTATGGAGTGCGGGACTGGAAGTGTGCTGTGCAGCCGGAGAGATGGCGAGAGGCAGAGGCAGAGAGCGGAGACTGAGCGAGCCGGCGTGTTTAGTCTGGCCAAGCGCAGGCTGAGCAGTGACAGGTCTGTGCTCAGTGCACCAGAGGGGAGGCAAAAGGGATTAGCTAAGCTCAGAGGACAGTGTTTGAACAAGAGCAACTGGAAATGAACAGGTCTGAAAATTAATGCAGTTTGTAAAGGTAAAGGAGGCTTTCTGGACCAGCAGAGGAGGGAGGTTCCAGAGCAGCCTCCCCAAATCAGCTGTAGGGACATAAGGTGCTGTCCCTTGTGCTTTGTGAATGGACTTTACTAATACAGTTTTCTTGCTGATTGGAGTCTATAATCTGGCATGTCCTTTATTGTCCTGCAAATTCATGAGTCCTTTGCAGATCTACTGGATTGTGGCACATACACACAAGGGTGTAGGTTATCTTAAGATGTAAAGTTCAGGGAAAGGAGCCAAGTCATTGGTATGTGCTATTTTAGACGAATATGCTTGTTGTTCCTCCACAACTACTTTTAGCCTTTTGGGAAGAGGAGGCACAGATGACGGGGGTAGATGCCTTCTGCTCATTTCCAATAACAAAGCAGTGTAGGTGATGGCATCTGCGTCTTGTGTGTACACTTCTGTGCCAGTGACGGACATTTCCTATTGCTACTACATTTCTGCTGAGAGATCATGCCCCTTCACAGCTTTGAACTGGTTTTTCTCCAATGAGTTACACAGCACTTAAATGTTCATAAAGCTGGTAGGAGCAAATGATGCTCCTTACTATTCGTGCAACACAAGTGCCATTCACAAAGGTGTGAGTGGTCCATTGCAGTATGCCCATATTTCCCAGACATACTTGTTAGTATCCTCCTCTTCATATCTCATGTGATTTTTCTAAACTGAACTAAACTGAATGTCCCAAATTATGGTACTTATTACCTCAAGGTTAATGTTAATAATATTGATGGAAGTATTTGGGGTTTTCCCCTCCGCTCTGTACCACAGGTTGTTCAGGGAGAGAGAGAGACCACTCAGGCCTTATTAAATCACTCATGGACCTGATGTTAGCATGACTTGCCAAGAGCCCCTCTGTGTATCACAGTGTTCCCAGGGCTGTGGGTAGGAGAAAGCACCATAAAGTACTGTCCAAATGGTCTGACTCAAACTGCAAATACAGAGATGCATGAAAGATCAAAGAAGCATTTTGACAGATGTCATAGCACTAGAGGTTCTCAGTTTTTAGGTACAAAAATCTCACTTAAAAAAATTAAAAGTATGCTCAATAATATTGGTTATGGAACCAGGCCACTCGTGCAAAAAGAAATATGGTCTTTGTTTTTACTTAAGCCACCAAGGATTCATCTGTATTGCGCAGTGGTGTAATGTTCAGGCTATGCAGTAAATCCCACTTTTGGTGTGTGTTTCTGTCAGCAAAAAGTGCTGCAGGGCATTTGGCTTTATCACTCTGGGCTAAAAAGTGTCTCAGTTCCCTTGACCAGATGAGTAATGCTGTGTTTTTAGAGGGAACTGGGTCTGCTGCTTTCAGATGTAGGGTGGACATCTAGAGATGAACTACAGAGAGCAGAGTCAGAAAGAAAGGAGGTGTGAAATCCTGCAGAACGAAGGGGATGCAACATGCCAGGTACCACTGCGCTTGCTGTGCTGTGTTTTATTATGAGGTCTGCATTTACTGTGTGTGTGATGAGAATATGGGAATTAGAGGATACTGCGATCTATGGATTTCTATTGCATATGCCACAAATATCAGATAAAAATATAGACTGTGGCATTTCTACCCAAATGTTCCTTATGTTCCAGGTATTTGTATTATTTCCTAAAAGGAGAGGTAATATGTAGGTTCTTAAGTGCGTAATAACACTGGGACAATCTGAATGACATAAAAATGATAAGCAAAGACGTGCAGGGGCAAAACACTAACTGCATTTGTTCTCAGCCGTATCTGTGGAGAGTGTATGGCAATTTTCAAAGCAGGCAGGCAGCTACCAACATTTTTCTTCAAAAGGGCAGAATTTGACTTTTACCCTTTATGAGGGCATTGAGTCGCCTGTCTGAGGAATCTTCATTTTGCCTGCAATCAGAAGGGGCACTGTGCGGTCTAACATTGATGTCATTCCTTGGCTGAAGCTTGTTCTGTCTAAAATATCAGGGCCTGAACATCTTTATAGCAGCAGAACAAATGGAAATACCTAGTTCTGTTTATAACCTCTCAGCTGTATTCACACTTTGGATGCCAGTTTTTACAAATAATTTCTAGCTACAACAAGAAAACATACTCTGTAAAGGTCAAACGCTGAACAAAGCTTGTTTGGCATCATATGCGTGATTCCGTACATTTACATGTACTGTGACCCAAATTTAACCTTGGCCAAAGATAGTAAAGTGCTGTCAGAGTCAGTGCTTGCACAAGGATTGCCTTTGACATGGTATTTCCTAGATCATTGCAACCTATGGGAGCTGCTAATTATCTGTGGATAGCCAGAAAGGTAATACCTGTAATTTCCTTGTCACCCCAGGCTGTTTAGTCACAGTTGCAGTGGGTTAGTATTGGATGTCAGTGCTGTGTGACGTGGGTAAACTCTACAGTGACAAATGACTTTAGAGCCATTTTCAAGGTGACATTTTGATCAGGGAGCTTGTGCCAAGTGTTTTCAATTAAGTATTTTGTTTCACTGGATGGTTAATCAGCAAAAGATTCTTCCAGAAATCTATTATGTCATATGTAGTATGTCAGGACCATTTCTTCATGCTTAAAATGAAGGAGTGGCCATGAATGCCTGAAAACAGCTACTCTTATTTCTGCTTAAAAGTATGAAAAACTAAAAGAAACATATAGCTTTGTTTTTGAGCTTGTTTAAAACCTATCTAGATGAGAAACCAAGAAAGTAAAGGTTTACACAGCTTGTCATGTTACTCATTATGCAAATTCTTTCAAAAGTAATGCTAGCCTGTGTAGTATTAAGATATTCAATAAAATCAGTACTAACTGTGTGTGTCTTTTGAAGCTGTAATAAGTCTGGATCATTTTATATGACTGCAAAGAACTTTTGGAACATAGATCAAATCCTCAGCATGCTTTCTTTTCTTAGCAAACCCTTTTCTACATCTAGAAGGCTCAAGTACTAGGATGATGTGCAAGCTTATATCAGAATTGGTCTTTCTTTTCCCTTTCTGGAAACGAGAAGTGAGTTTTAGATATGCTCACCAAAACCACACTTCTCTTTCAAGTCAGTGTCAGTATAGATTCAGTTTTAAATGTGCTTGAGACTTGTTCTTGGGTAGTTCATTCTGACAGGGTACACATGTATGTTGTTTACTTAAGACAGGAGGTAGGCTGAAACTTTGGTTTTCTTTACTGGCCAGCACAGTAAGATGTCTAAATGGCTTCCAACTTGCTAGCTTTTAACTCAGGCAAAACTCCTTTGAAATCTCAAGGAACTGTGCGATCTGTAGATTCATTTACAATCCTCTGTTCTTCTGGTTCGAATGCCATTAACTACTGAAGGAACAAACAGCTGGATGGACTGGCAAAGCGCCTTTGTGAAATGGGGACACAAAATACTCTTGTCTTCGAGCTTCATCCGTCCTGCTGTGCAGTAATTGCCCCTAGTGGCAAAAGGAGCTTACGTCTCTTCTCCCTCTGGAAATCCTATATGCCAAGTAGATACTCCACAGTTTTCTGAGACGCTCAATTCATGGTACCAAAATGAGAATAATTTGATAATGTCTTTCCATGCCCAAAGGAAAGAAATAGGCACTTGACTTCTGAAACAGCCTAACCACAAAAGCTGGCACAGAGGATCAACCCAGTGCCACTTTGACTTTGATATCAGCATTGTTAGCAGAACCAAAGCCAACATCACCTTTGATGTCAGAGGCAGTGCCAGCACTTCAAGGCAGCAAAGATGAACACAAAAGAGGTGTATTCTCAGTTTCAAGGCAGAAGCTCAGAAGGACTGTCACAGTTCTCCCATAAGGGCTCTGATGGGGCTTGTGATGAGACACTAAGAAAGAAAACTGATGGCTTCCATGTGTTAGTGGCAAAGACCTACAAACAGACTGTGACACACTCTGCTGGCTTACACAATATCATTTCCAAAAAGTAGGGACATTGATGCTGGCCTTGAGAAAAGAGACCTGGTCAGAATCAGATGCTTCCTTTGGGAAGCTAGGCTATTGTTGAATAGTCTAGCCTCACTGCTGAAAGCACATTATGCATTAAATCCATTGCTGGAATTTGTCTGCTCTCATTTGTTGTCATCAAATCTCACTTTTTCTGCCTTATCTCATGGCAGTCATTGCCTCTGAAATCTGTGAATCAACCAACAAACCCTTGAACTTCCACAGATTGCAGTCTTGAGTGCTGAGATTGGTCAAGTTGACTGAGCAACACAGGAGCCACCCACACATAGTGTATGCCACTGTGGTCCTAATTCCAGAGATGGAAACCTATGTTCCCTTCCTGTAGAAAACTAATGTTTCACAAGAACAAATTCTCCTGTCTATTCAGTTCTTCACTGGACAACTGAAACTGGAAAATCAAGAAGTACGTGAGTCCTTGGTACAAAAGATATGATCCTAAAGATTTCTCTTGATTGTCTTTGAATTGAGAAGTATTTTTCACGTGAGAACCACCACTGAATGATTTGAAAGTTTTACAGTCTCCTTCTGTGCCATGTGAACTCCATGAGACTTTGACACCATATTGAGGAACTGTTGCAGAGTTCTTTACTTTCTCTTATGTGTCAGGGTTTACCTTGACATCAAAGAAATGAGTGCTATGGATGATCATCATGGTCACTCCATCCATTTACATTATATCCAGCCCTTTTCCTCAGACCTTGTCAAAAGTTTCTTTCAGCAGACACTTTGGCAGTCAGACCTCACTTCTTCGCTGCTTCAGAAATATGAGGAAGGAACTGCTGCTTCTCAGTGTTTCCAAAACCTCAGATTTTGAAGAGGCTTAACCAGTGCATAGGATCTCTCTTATATGGGGTGAAAGTGCATTCCTGCAGCATCCTACCTCTCTCTGAAACCACTTTCTGTTCCCTGGAAATCGTCTGTACTACAGTGGCTATGTCTTTTTTTTCTGGGAACTTAAACAGTATCCTCAGAAATTAGTAGTCAGATTTTTCTCCCTTTGCTTTGTAGTTGGAGAGGACAGCATTACTGTCTTAGGATCTCCAGTAATGGAGAATAAAGGACAGGGGCAGAAGTCTCAGGGGCTGGTTGATCTAGAAGCTTTGGAAAAGTAGAAGCGAATGAAAAACTTCAAAAACCCATTACAAAAGTATGTAACTTATTCTTTCTTTGTCAGTAGGAAAAAGCAGGCTGACCAGGTGTATTTATGACCATGTTGTCCTGATTCAGGCTTTGAGTCGAAGGGATCATGGGCAAAACTGCACCAGGGCAGAGAGAGATATCTAGAGAAAAAGACTGCTCTTATCATGAAAATCCTTGTTGCAGTTGTGCTTATTTGAGAGGCTTTGTCGACAGTCTGTGTGGAGCTGAAGTAATTCAGAGGACAAGCTGGGAGAACCTAGATTACGGTTGCAACCGTAGAGATTCATAGAAATAGTATCCAGAATTTCATTTTAGAAAAAATAAACCAGCAAAGTTTATCAGTTAAACGTCAAATAAAACAGGGAAGGAGGACAGTGGCCAGGAAGGAAGGAAATCCAGTGGTGCTTTTTTTTTTCCTCTTACAACTAACAATTTTTCACCTACTAACAAAAGTGTCTACAGACCATATCGTCTTGTTCTGCAGATAACCCTAAAGGATGGGCTCATACTCTATAATCATTTGCTTCTTCCTTATAAATCAGGGCACATTTATGTTTTCATGCCTTGATAAAACCATTACTGTAAATTTTTTGCAAACACCCTTGCTGAGGTACCTTAATTGATGCAGGTGATAATCCTGCCTGAGCCTGGCAGGGTGAATCAGTAATCTTACTGCAGCCTGCAAAAGCAAGGAGCAATTCACTTTCCTTCCTACTGGGCAATAAGTAGGAAGACATACACTCACATCCACCAAAATGTTCTTTCCTTAATATTGTTGTCTCTGGTCTGGAGGATAAGATTTGTTTGTTTCCAAAGTTTCCTTTGCTACTCATAAAAACGCTGTCACAGCAGTGTTCATATGATACATTTGACAGGCACAAGTATTGGGCATACTTGATCCATCAGATCTGGGCAAGAGGCTGACTTGGGAAGTGCTCTGCCCTCAAAAGCCCTGATCGCTTTAAGGGATGCCAGAAAATTGTTGGCAGTGTAGGCAGTTGTGTTTGAAGTTTAGGATACCATTGCTGTGAGAGGAATGAGAGGCAGGTTTCTCTAAGAAGAGAAAGTGAGTGGTTGCTGAGAAGATAAAGTAAAAGAAAACAAGGAATTAAGGAGCTGCTCTGTGTATGTGGTGATGGATTATTACTGCTCTTTCTGGCTAGGAACAGGACTGTTTCCCTGAGTGTGGAGGAGAGTGGGGAGTGAGCAGTTTGACAGAGGAGTAAGATCACTCAGTAGTAGAAAAGAGGTTCTCAGCTAGCTTTGTCAGACAAGGATGAAATAAGTAGGATGACTAGATACAAATCTCTTTTTATTAGATTAGATGTCAATGAACTAATATTTTTGTATCTGTAAGTCAACATGAAAGCCTAAGGACATGTACTTGCATTGACCAATGCCTCTCACAAAATAGTATGGGGGAGGTGTCACAATGTGCCACCAGGATGAGACTCTAGGTGTGAAGAACGCAGATGGATCTGTCAGTGCTAATGCCTTTCCTTAGGAGAAAATATGATGTGCTCATTAAGTTACTGCTGTCTATATTTCTTAATCGCCATGCAGTCATTCTATAGGCTGTTATACAAATATATCTTTGAAACAGTGTCAGTCTTTCAGACGTGAATTTTAAATCCAGTAAACTAGTTTTGATTTCTTTAAATAATTCTTTCAAAATGGTACTCAGACTGTTGCAAACATCTTTTGTGATTCATGTGATTATTATTTTTATTCCATCATGGGTTTTTTTCTTTCACTTGGAAAATGAATACTGGCATTACTACTACTCTTAGCAATTGTTGGTTCTTTCCCACACATCTGGAACTGATTTTGCTCTCTGTGTTTTTAATGGAGCTGAAGTGAATGTGGCTCTTTGTTTAGCTTTCTTTTTGTGCCACAATATCATTTGGTGTCTGAAAAATGTAGAGCTTCTGTGGCACTTCGCAAACGTTAACTCACTGACCACACCCAGCTTTGCAGTAATTTTAGTGTTGGGTTTTGCCTTCACCTGGCACTTAACCCAGGCTTGGTCCAGCTGTGTTTCTAGATCTCTTGGTATCTGATAGAACCCTGTGGCCCTGCTGCACATGTCTGCATAACCAGCATCCTCACTAACATCATCACCTATGATTTTGGTATCTGCTGCTCTCCTAGTTCTGTTTTCCCAATAGCTTTGTCCCTGTGAACAGCTCTCAGGGAGCCTCTATTCCCACTCTCTGCCTCTCCACCCTTCCACCCCACAACGTACCTCTTGGATGACAGAGTTTCTAAAAATCACATTTAAAAATAGCGCTGTGTTAATAAATATGTTTTCTTAGGGGAAACACATTCAACCATGTGGAATTTGAAGCCTCAGTGTTTGCCAAACAACTGTTTTGCACTCATCTCCTTGGCACCAAAATGATAAGATGAAGGCTGCCTTCTGCAGGTTGCTAGATATTGTGCTGGGAGAGGGCTGGTGTTACTGGTTGGGTAGTATTTGCTGTGGCAGTCATTGAGTTCTGGACCTTTCTTGATGCCACATGCTGCTATGCCTCTTCCCACATCATCTTTCTCTTCCATTTCTTCTTCTATCATGTTTTCCACTGCCCCCCACCTTCCCTTTGCTTTTCCACTGTATGGTCCTTTACCTGTTCAGACCTTTCTATTGCTTGATCTTTTCTTCAGTACTGCCTTCAGTAACCTTATTCTCTGTTGCCATGACCTCTGCTTTCCAATGACAGTTCTACTGGCACTCATGGTTGGGTTTATCTGCCTTATGTCAGTATAGCCACATAGTTGCCTTTGCAGCAGCTCTTGGCTGCGTTTGGCAAGTGCCAGAAAAAAACTTCTATTTGTGTAGTAACAGCTGGAATTAGTGGACAAGTAGTGTCCCATAATGCTCTAGTTCTTCCTGGTTCTATTGGGGATGCAACTGAGTGAGAGCTGCTGATCTGAAGGATTGTCTCCCTGAAATAAAACCCCTTTTGAAATCTTGATAGTGGTTATCCCAAGGGCTGTGGGTGTATGAGTCCTATCATGGAATGGCTGTTAGGGTGCTTTGCTTGTCCTTCCAGCCTCAGCTGTTGTAGGCAATTCCTCTGGGATGGTGAAAAGGAGATGGTGGTGATTGTCTTCTCTCTTGGCTGGAGATAGAGTTTGAATTTAATTTAAATTAGATGTTGTGGCTGAAAGCTAAATTTTTACTTCAGATCTGTTGTTTTGACCAGGTGATTCTTCTGGCTGTTTTTTTCTTCTCAAATCTTTCACCTATGTGTACTTTAATATTTTAGCATATTGTTTGAAGTTGTAAAAAAAATCACATACTGTTCTCAGTCATATCCTCTCCTTGCTATGCTGGCCTTTCTCTATGTGGGCATGCCCAGCCATGGGAGTGTTCCTGAAGAGATCTCACACAGCTCTGATGCCAGCCACCCCAGCCTGTCTGTACCCTGCAAGTATTCACTGCTCATGGCAAAACCATGATGATGCCTCTGGGAATGGTCAGTGGTATTCGTAGGGCCATGAGGAACATTTTCTTTCTCTCCACAATCAGTCCCAGATTGTCCTGGTGCTTTGAAGCATAAGTCTCTGCTACAGCTGCAGCATCCTTGCTGTGGTTGCCTGAGATCAACGTTTCAGCTCCATTGTGTCTCGTTTCTTCGCTTTCTTCCATGTGTGTATATTCTAAAGTTTTCTTAATGGACCTTTTCCCCACAAACACTTGAGAAGACTGGCGGCTGAAGGGCTGTTTGGACTTTTTGAGTAATGTTGTTATGAGCTTGGCTATACTCTCCCGTAGTAAAAACTGCTGTCCACTGTGTTTAAAAGCTTGGGGCTGCTGGGGAACATCCGATTTATTAATGGCCTCTTTTCAGCTTCCTCCTCATCTTAAGAAGATATAAGCAGGTAATTAGCCAGTTGCCAAGAAGATGGTGGAAATAAACTTTAAAATTCTTCCTTATAAAATGATTTATTTAACAGTTTTATTCTGACATGTGTTTTAAGCTTTAGTCATCTGTCTGTGGCTATGAAATAGGCCAGGTCTCTTCATCTTATGTGTTAGATTTTAGAGAACTGATCCTACAGTCCCACATGGTTTGTTTTCTCTTTTGTTGCTGCGTGTCGGTGTTTATGTTGGCTTTCTGGTAGATGCTTAATTGGATTGTAACTGATTTTACACTAAAGACTGATGTCCAGTTTTCTTTCGGTCCTATCTGGATTGCTCTGGTTTCTGGAAGGAATCAATATTCAGAAATGTATCAAACTCCTTTGCTGTGGCTTTTCTTCAGGGGCATTACTTATCTTAGATTACCAGTGCCAGTTGCCCAGGGTGGTGGAGGTGTTCAGGTGCCTTGAGCAATGGCTCTGTTCCTGTTACAGTTACTTTTTAGAAATTAAGTTCTGGTATCTGCAGATATCTCCACCTGACTGCTGATAAAAAAGAAAAAAGACTAGAAGCTCTTGTCAGGGCTCTTCCAAACCCCTTCCATTCCCTTTCATCCTTCCTGACTGTTTCCTTTGATGGTAATTCTGTTTTTCCAGTTTCCAAAGCTCATAATCTTGAAGTCTTCTTTGAACCTAGCCTTCTTCAGAAGCTCATGTTAATCAGATTATTTGTGAAACAGTATCACCCCAATAATCTTTATAGGTATTGAATGACCTGTACCCTCTGTCAGGAAATTACGCTAGGTACACAACTCTCTTTAATCATAATCCGTTATCTGCAGGCTCCCTTACTTCTGCTTCATTCAAGCATTTTCCATTTGTGCAACTCTTATTTGTCTTTCAGATCATAAGAGTCTCTAAGCATCTTTCGCCTCTGCTGAAACAGACACAATAGTGTTTGGAAAAAAAAAAAAGATTTATGTCTGTAACTCATCACTGGTCATTTTTATTGACTGTTAGAGCGAGACCATGAATTCACCAAAAACAAAAACCTCTTCCTTAAAACCAGAGCCTGGAAAGGCCCTAGTTTGAGGTGCCCAAGACTCATATTGCCAAATACACCCTCCAGGGAAAGCCAGGGGGATTTACAGTAAACAGGTTTTGTGTCCAGAACTGCTGACAAACCAGCCTCCTTTTGATAGATGGATTCATTATCACTTTCTAATTACAAGCACATTTCCAGGTGTGTTCACCATGTTATAAATGAAACCTGTCCATTGTTATACAGTGGTGGCCTCCAGGTCAGCTGTAAGGGATCTATATCTCCTTTTCTGTGTTGGACCAAATTAATCAGATGTATTTTTAACAGATAACCTTTACAAAAGTGACTGATTAATCACTTGGTAATGTAGACTGCTATCAAGTTCATCATCTCCAAATAAAGGAAGGAACTCAGCAAGACTACAATATGTCAAATGCATCAGTCTCAGTGTGTTAAAATACTTTCAGGGCCAGATGCTACTCTTCTGAAAGGATAGAAATCTGCTACATCAAACATATATGTTTTTCTGCATCTGTGGGTCAGATTCTGCATGCAGATAAAGCCTTTCTGGTTATTCAGGCTTACTGTCAAATGGAGCCCCATGTGTATACATCTGAGGATAGAATATGATCGCTACGAAGTAATACGATTTCTACCAGATTCTGTCATTTTTTTTACAACAGTGATTTTTAAGAGGCTATTGAAAGCTGTACACATCAGTAAAACACAGCTAGTCTTTGTCTAATCCTGCTTCCAAGCATAGATTTAAGTGTGATTTTCTATGTTCCAGTCACTTCTTTTGAAGATAAAGCAGTCTGTCATTTAATTTTGTATTGAAGAATATGCTTGACATCTTTCAAACTGAGATTAGGTTAGTGAAGGCATAGCCTCGCTTATGCTGGAAAATGAAACAAGTTCCTAATTGTCAAAAGATTAATCCTTGGCAGTCATCCAGGGCAATATTTGCTGTAGCAACTTCGTATCCATCACAGTTACAGACCAAAGGTCTTGTCATATATGTATTCCTCGCAGCAGCGCCAACGCAGGGGAGTGCAGCCTGGCTACTCTGGGCTGTTAGTCTCTGGGAAACTCTATCCATTCCTCAATTAGTGCCCTTGCAGGGGTCACAGTCTTTGATGACTGGGCTATTTCTAAGGACTGAAATATAAAGCTCAGCAATACCAAAAAAAAAAGCAAACCCCAAAATGATTTTTTTCTGCACTGTGGTGTTTCTTTGTAGAGATTTTAGCATTTGCTAGAAGTTTGCTCCATCAATACTAATAACAATAATATTAGTGAAATGTGAGGCTTTTTTTTTTCTGTGATGATCACCAATATCTGTAGGTTGATGCTGCTTAAATTGGCTATTTTTTTTTTTAACTAACTTGCTATTGAAGTGCAAAGCTGCTATAACAGCCTCTTTATCTGCCAGCATCCCCAGTCCTGTCCCTGTTTTTCATTACTCTCTTTTTCCTCTGAAATTCATGGGAGGAGCAGAAACCAGGATGAGCCTTTATTGTCCTGCAAACCAAACAAAAGAGTAGGTCAGTACTAGAAATACCTTGTATATATTACCAAAGCAGGCAGTCCTAAGCCTCATTCTCTTAGTGTAGCTAAAAACCACACAGAACTGCAAAATGCTGCCCCCATATCCCTCCTTCTGGGTAGGCCACCTCTGTTGTGTTTTGGGTGATTACTTCAGTGTAGCTTTAGGAAGTTCTTCAAAGGGAGTTTTATCTCCCTTATTCATCACAGAAATAACGATTCAGAAAACAGTCTGGTTCAGTTTGATGCTCATTGTCACTGGTGCTGTGTATCCTTTGACTTTCCACACTGCTGGCTGGCAGGAAACTGCCTGCGGTTCTCAGTTTGCATGGCAGGGAAAATTGGAGAAAAATTCAGTCTGCTGTAGGTTGATAATAAGCGGAGGGGGAAGATTCAAAAATTTGTGTGTGGCTTTGGTTATTTTGACTCCCATTCTGCACTGCAGAGATTGACAAGATTATGGGGTGCAGGTAGGATCAAGACTTATCCTTCACTGATGAGTCTCTGCCCATGTAGTGCTTTAAAAGCCCAAGGGAAAGGGGCAAATTGACAGAGTGTTCTGGTGCACTGCAGCCTATATTTGGATCCCTGATTTAAAGCTGACAGATGTGTACAATCATATGTAGCCAGAAAACTCCCTAGTGAGGACACAGCTGCATATATCGATGAGTCAAAGTTACTTCAGTTAAGGCTGGCATTAATTTATATGTGGCAAATTCCCTTCAGATCTCCGTTCCTGGTAGTGTAATATCACTGAGTGTAGTTTTGGGCTCGTTCCACCCGCCCTGGATCAAACTATGTGCTTTTTGGATATGAATGGAGAAGACTTGTAAAGCTGAAGCGCTGCTCTTCTCAGATGCTGGGTGAATGCCATCATACCCTCATTTAGATGTGGCAGCTGTTGCCAGTTACTTAATCTCATAAATAAAATAAAGCCAAATTTCCACAGACTGAATCTGCCTCTATCACACGGCCTCCTGCAATGCCTTAAATGAACTGCATATTTTTGTTTCTCAGGAATCTCCCTTTATAACCCACTATACCGCTTGATTATTTCCTCTATGTTCTACAGGAAACAGTGAGTAAGTGATTAATAACCAGCCTCAGTTTTACTTTCCCCTCTTGCTGCAGCCTTGTCATGAAATAATGTGACCCACAGATGTCTGAGCAAAGCAATCCATTGTGTTAATGACAGATGCTGTTGGGGCTTGCTCAGGGAAAGTGAGCTATCGCAGGGAGAGGAGCTCAGGTATTCCTGCTACTTTGATCATCTCTTTTTTTTTTTGCATAAATTTTGAGCATGCTGAAAACTCCCAGCAAAGCATGACATAACCCACTCTGGAAAACAGCCTGGGGTGAGTACCAGTCCCAGAGGCTCAGGAGGGAGCTAGGAAGCAGGTTTGCTGAAGAAAGGCAGAGTTAGCACTAAAAATTAGCATTTGCTGGCTATAGAAATGTCAGGAGGTATGTGAGGTGCACCATATATGTCACTGCTTGCTTGCTTCTCTACTAAAAAGAAGACAATGGAAGATAAGGCTTCTGTACTAAAACAAATGAAGACTCTCAGTCATAGTTATTTATATCACACGTCACCCTTCACAGTGTTTAACATTGTCTTCAGTGAGTGAGCAATGGAAATTAAAATCTCAGAGCTAGTTTTATTAGGATTTAGTTAGGGATAGCTGGCAAGAGAAATCTCCCATTAGTAACAGTCACAGAGTGGGGAAGATTCAGACTGACATTGATTTTCATAAAGCACAAGGGCAGAGTGAACAAAATTACAAGTTGATTGAATCTTTTAAGAATTGCTAATCGTTCCTACAATCATCTGTAATATGCTCTTCAACCATCAGCTAATGCCCTGGAGTCAGCTGGGCTCCTACCCGGAGAGAGCAGGCAGCTCTGGCGTGTGGCACTGAGTGCTAGCATGTGTCACGCTGGCTAATTGGGGGTGTCACCCAAGTGCTCCGCCAGACCTTTGTTTTTTCCTGAGTGGTTTTTGTTAAATGCATGTTTGAATATTAGGGAGGATTGAAATTTATATTATATCTGGTAACAGTAGAAGCATGACATTGTACTACATAAAGAAATATGATTAAGTGGTGATAATGGCCACTCTTTTTTTATAGTAACCCAACAAAGGAAGCAGAACACAGATGGACGCAGATTACTTATAGTAGCTGGTTTGACCCAAGATAGGAAATTCTGCATTTAAATTCACTGGGTGGGGAGAGAGATGGTTACTGAAAATTTAGATACCAACTAGAGAAATGTAGAAAGTAGTCTAGAGGCTTAATAATTTATGCTTTTAGTGAAGAGTTAACCAGGGACCCAGTTGCTGTAGGATCTGCAGGGATTTCTGCTGTTGGGGTGGGAAGGGGGGATGTGTGCGCTCCTTTTCCACCATTACAACTTCTGAAACTTTCCACTGCCATTCAGAATATCAGTGCATATCAGCATGCAGTTCCCAAGTATTTTGTTCCATGTCAACTTTTTAAAATAATAAAAAAAAAATGTTAGTCATGAAGAGAAAAGGAGAAACTGAGAATGGATAAAAAGAATTCGTGTTTTGCAAACCTACAGTTGTCTGCTACAGTTCATACAATCCAATGCTTACTATAAGTAGCCATGGTCTCCATTTTTGCTTCCAAAAGGCAGAGGGTCTTTTTCAAAGTCCCTAGCTCAAGGGGATGGGAGATGCCCGCTTTTGTGTTCCTTCCTCTCACCCCCACCTTAAGGTATGGACCATTGTCTTGCAGTGATGAAACCTGAAAACAATGATAAAGAGTTAACATCAAGGACTTGAGCAAAACCACCAGCAAAATACCCCACAATCCTGCTTTAAAGAGGGTTCTGTAGAACATCTGAGTTAAGCATGGCAATTACAAAGAAGCTCAAGTGGTCTTTGCTTGAAATTGCAAATATACCACATTGCATTATCACAAGAATTCACATGCAAGAACAGTTTGCAGATGGTTTGCATTGGCATACTTTATGTAAACGCTCTAGGGAACAGATGGCATCATGGGTTCTTGTGGCAAATGTGAATTTATAGTGCTCACAACATGCTAAAGTCTTTTGCCTGTAGCTGAAAAGCAACAAAAATGAAGTGAAAACTCAGCCCTGTAAATCAGTTTGCCAGTGCCTTTGCAATTGTAGCTATGGATAACATTTAGTTTAGTCTTTATTGTGAAATTTGGGTTCTTTTAGTTGCCATCTACTTGCAATTGGGTGCGAGTGCATGCGGCATGTGTGTATGTTTATTTAAGCACACATATGCAGTTTTTAAATTAATAGACTGGCATTGTGTAAGGACCAGCAAGTTGAGATCTCAACCATCATTTAATCCACTGCTTTATAATTTTTGATCTAAAATTAAATTAATGTAATTCCAATTTTCCATGCATACATAGATTGCTCTGGGTAAATCAATTGGTTTTAAACAAATATTGACAAATACTGTTAGAAGGGGTGAAATAACAACGTAGACAAGAAGTGTGAATTACTTCCCTCTCAGTCATTTTGAACTTATGTATGCAGTGGGATGAGTACCAGGGCACATTAGTATAAAAAGTAACAGTTCCTTCTCATTTGGACACAAGTTGGAATTTGAACATCTTCTGTAAAGAGGAGGTGTTATTTAAGAAGCCAGACCTGTGGAAAAAAAAATAAAATTGTGTAAACAAGCAAGGGATTCATTGAATTCCTTTGGAACTATAATATTGAACTTAGAATATAATTATTATTATGGTATATTCACTAATTATTTAGATGCTTGTAAAAATTGATTTTATGTAAACACAGCTTGTTCTAAACCAGCCAGGACTTTGCAGTGAACATAAGTTGTTTAAAATTTATTGACCTGTCGTTCACATGTGTTACTTTACTAGCACTTAATGGTCTGTTTAGATAGTCTTGGTGTGTATGAACTCCCAGTGCGCTACTCCAAGCACCACACGTTGACAGGTAGCTGCCATGTAGATAAAATAAGGGGCCCTACTCCAAAGCATACAGGGACACACAATCATTAGTTATTTTCTAATCTAAAGCAGGGATTTCCTCGGCAGCCAGAGGAAAAGAAGCATTCTGGTTTTGCATTATCTTTGCAGCTGAGTTCAGCTCTAAGTCCTGAACCAATATGCAGCGAGGCCAAAAGCAAACAAGCAGGAAAGCCAGCCTTGCACCAAATGTAATTGATTTAAGGAGCCCGAGCTTTGAAGGCTTCTTTTTGAATGCATTGTGTAGACAGTGGCCAAGATTAGAAACTTATTTGGTCCTTTAAACTCTCCCAAAAGATTGAAGACTGATAATGGAAAGGTAAATTACTTTTGTAGTAGATAGAGATGACCTTAAAAAAATATTTGTGGTAAAACTTGCTACGGTGTTTTTTCATCTTGTGTATAACAAAGCTGTCCAGAAAGAACTAAACCAACAAAAAAGCATTCCTTCTTACTGTGCTTATTTTCCACTGACTCAAATGTGATTGCTGTACTTCCTTCTCTTAATTTTTAGGATTCCTGTGTATTTTGTGAATTGAGATGACATTTTCTTATTGTTTAGGTCTCATGAAAAAATAATGCCAATGCTGTTATAGATCACTATAGGTCAAATCTAACCAAGCTTTGTTTTTCTGTTTCTACATTTATGAGTCTGAGCATTTCCAGAGACTAACAGTTTTTCTGGTTGCTTCTTGTGATTGTGGATCACCAGCATAGTTGTCTTAATTTGACACAGGCGGGGATTGCATCTCTAAAATCCACTGCTGGAGTGTCATCTGTCCTGCCTGACTTAGTGGTTATCAGTGTGTCTATGAATACTTGGCACCTAAAAAGGTATATATCTTAGCTTTAAATGTCTGATTTGAAAATGCTGGCCTAAATTCATATTAATACTACATCATACCATCTGAAAACCTACTCGCAGAATGCTTGTGGGTCTGGGAATTCAGCAGCAAATTTTTCATAGGGAAACTATTTTGTGTCAGTGTTCAAATATTTCATAGAGTTCTTAGGTAAGGAATCTATTATGTTACTATTTTCTTTAATATGTGCAGTTGCACAGGTTTTTTTCTGCCTTTGTGTCAGGCCAAATTCTGCTACATAGGACCATCAGTAATTCAGAGTAACTATTATTTCCAGTGGATTTACATCTATGTAACTTGACATGACATCTACATTATGCATAAGAAAAATCAGTATCGGGTTTTGTTTGCTGTGGCAATAACAATGTTTATCCATCCACTTTTCAAACTACACTGACTTTCCTATAGACTGAGCAATCCCAGTATTCCTAACTCTTAAAAACAACAAAACCCCCACAACTCTTAAATCCTTCACTCATATGGAATGCACTTGACTTTGAAAGCATATAAATTTTAAACATAAATAGCTATGGAAAATGCTTTTTTTAAATGAAGAAATTTTGCCCATATAACTTCTGTTTGTGCTATTTTCCGCTAACACTGGATTGCAAATTTTCTTACTAGGCACCAATGCAAAATTAACAATTAGTACTTTAAACAAGCAAGCAGTCCTCTACCTGATATATTTGAACATAATTTATCAGCAGTGGAAATGTCATGTAGACCTGACAGATTATATGTTTGGAGATCAGAATCAAGTTCACAAAAATGGTTAAAAAATATTATTTGAGGAAAGCTCTGCTCAATAACTCCATCTTATTCCTCTGCAAAATAGGACAGTTTTGTGCTTAAGTTTCATATTTCTTTCATAGTTTTTGCCCTTGGAGCAACATGATTAGCTCAGGAGGGTGTTTAAGCCTAGATTGTGAACTTCCAGAGCTGTCTTATTTTGAAAGATTTTATTTACTGATAAAGTATTTGCCATCAGTTCTGTTCACTAATAACTGGTCTCATTTTAATGTGCTGAACACGAGCAAATCCTGTCAAAGATAAACAACAGGGGGCTGTGCTGGGACCAGTGTTGTTTAATGTCTTCATTAATGACATTGACAGTGGCATTGAGTGCACCCTCGGCAAGTTTGCGGATGATACCAAGCTAGGAGGTGCAGTTGATATGTCAGAGGGATGGGATGCCATCCAGAGGGACTTGGGGGTGCTGGTGGATGAAAAACTGGATATGAGCCACCAATGTGCAATGGCAGCCCAGAAGGCCAATGACATCCTGGGCTGCATCAAAAGAATTGTGGCCAGCAGATCAAGAGAGCTGATTCTGCCCCTTTACTCTGCCCTGGTGAGACCTCACCTGAAGTACTGCATCCAGTTCTGGAGCCCCCAGCACAAGGAGGATGTGGACATATTGGAGTGTGTCCAGAGGAGGGCCACCAAAATGATCAGGGGAATGGAGCATCTCTCGTATGAAGTCATTTTGAGAGAGTTGGGGCTATTCAGCCTGGAGAAGAGAAGGCTCTGGAGGGACCTTATAATGACCTTCCAGTATCTGAAGGGGGCCTACGTAAAGGCGGGGGAAGGTCTATTCAGAAGGGTTTTTAACGATAGGACCAGGAGTAATGGTTTTAAGCTAGGAAAGGATAGATTTAGACTGGATATTAGAAAATAGTTCTTTAACATGAGAGTGATAAATCAGTGGAATGGGCTGCCCAGGGAGGTGGTGGAGGCCCCATCCCTGGAGTCATTCAAGGTCAGGCTTGATGGGGCTCTGAGTGGCCTGACCTAGGTAGAGATGTCCCTGCTTGTGTAGGGAGGTTGGACAAGATGACCTCTAGAGGTCCCTTCCAGCCTAAAACATTCTATGATTCTATGATTCGGAAGCTCCAATGGTCTAATGCCTCTGACACATTTAGGTCTAGAGATTTTACTGTTGGAGGTCCCCTTTACTGAAAGCTACGTGGTCGTGCCTCATTATGCCAGCCTTTTCTTCTCCAAATATAAGGTATATGCTGAAGCTGGGTTTCCAGCGGTTTCTTCTTTTGGGTGAGGCCACTGCAAGGGTTTCTTTCCCTTGGCTGTTAGTGCTGAGCTCCACACCAGTCTGTGGTGCTGTGCTGTACCTGCCTTGTCTCTGGGGGATACAGGGTTAAGTGTGAGGCCTCAGCTCCTTGGCTGTCTCTGTGGTGCTGGCAGGTTGGCCTTTGTGACACCTGCTAAGGAGCATATCTCTTCCCTTCTGGTATCTTGGCTAGGTGAGCCAACATCCTCATCCTGAAAGAAGTCCTGTCACCATCTTGGCAGAGGACATCCAGGAGAGGGTAAGGAGTGCACAGCAGACACATTAAAAAGTTGTCTTTTTGGCTAAAGTTCTTCTGTTAGCTAGATAGGGGCAAGGTTAATGGTGACTAAGATGACTAACTAATGATTAGACAGAATTGGGACTGAGCTAACGAGAGAAGATGGAGTGGGACCTTACCAGAAGGGAGATTGTTATTGGTGTGATAAGCTTGGGCATCTGGGTTGTCTCAACACCAACCTTTACTCTTCGGGGAAATCTAGCAATTTATACTAACCAGAGTGGCACTTTTTCTTCTCCCTGATGAGAAACCAGCCAAAGCTTTGCTGTACTTGTGACATTACTGCACTCTTTTTAATAAAATTGATGAAGTGTAAGTGACCAGTAGGCTCAGCTCCAGTTTAATGTGCCAGTGGGGACATTAAAAGACTTCCCATGGTTGCAGTTAAACTCCAAATAGGTGACTAGAATTCCCACGTGATAAACTGTCCTCTTGGTACACTCAAAGGATATTTTCCTAACTTTTGACTCTTAAAGAATTTTGTCAAAGGAGGCATTGCATCACTGCTACCTAAGTCCAGACCATTTGGGAGATACATGCAGGAAAGAAAACAAAAAGATCTTTTCCCTCCCTTTTGTCAGATATCTCTCCATATCTTGACTAAAGAAGAGAATGATGTCACTGAAGACACTGAATTCTTGCATATATGCTTAAACATTAGGCAGTACAAAACAACACAACAATTCTCTGGTTTTAGTAAAGGGATGTTTTATAAGATGTGTGAGTACCCAAGGATGGGCAGGCTGGTGAGACAACTGGAAACTTCCAAAATTTTGGATGGGTCCTGAAGTTGTTAATAGTCAATCAGATTCCTTGGGTGGGTCCAGTAAGGAGATCAAAATGTTGCATAACCATTGCTAGTCAAGTGGAACCAGTTCTTCCCCAAACTGGGCAGTTCTAGAGACAGCAAAGAGTACTCATGCAAGGACTCCAGCCCTCTGCTAGCAATGTTGCTTGGAAACACAGTGCCTGTCGCCATTCCTGATTTCAGCATTTCTCATGGGCTTGAAGTCTCACGTCTAGTCACACGGGCTCTTTCTCCCCTATAGTGTGACAAATGGTCTTGAGAGTCAGCAAAAGCCACAGGAAGCTCTTTGACTTATGTGGTTCCTATCTGTGTTGATGGTTAGAGCATGGATGCTGCAGGGGTTCAGAGGCTATTGGAGAAACAGGCAACGTCAGGCTACGGACCAACGTGATGCCCTGTGAGTTGTCCATACTGACAGTTAATACATAGGCCTCTCCTCCCCAGCAATGCCAGGCATGGTTCAGGGGTCAGCCTGAGCAAGGAACTATTCCCATAGGTGTCCCCAAGCCAGTGCTGTAATGTAGTAGGAGAATCTTTAAGTGCAAGCTGCACCTCAGGGTTGGAACTGAGCTCTGGCCCATGGTATTTGTGAATGTATGTAGAGTCAAGAAGAATTGCCATGCCTGTCCATAGGCCCTCTGCAATTCATCGGGAGAGTTTGTGCTAAAATGTTGTTTGGATCCAGATTTCCAAAATGGTCGGAGGGTCAGTTGTGACACAGGGCAGTGACTGCATCTTGGCTAAAGTCAAGGCTGAAAGACAAGGCAAGTGCACTTTGCTAAAGTGCAGACATAAATGTCCATGTATTTTCTTGTGGCTGTGACATTGTGGAATACTGAGCAGGAATAAGTGTGGAATTCCTGTGCTGAACTGGCTATTGCCATCTGGTCACTAATAGTTAAGAGGTAGGTCTGGGATCTTCACATAGGCTTTGAGCATGCTGTCATGATCATGACTACAGATCTTGAGGTGGGGACAGGCAGCATGTACTTGCCACCTTTAATAATACTCATGTTTTCCTATGTATTTGAGATACTTATGTCTACTGTTAGATTGAGATCCCATGTCTATAAGCTTTTTATTAAAAGCTTTCTGGAAATTTTTATCTTCCCACACTGAAGGCCTTTTTTTATGAAGATATGCTTCTGGTCCCATTGGCAGGATCTTATTAGCAGCATTTAGAAAGCTTCCCAACAGGAAGGTCATGAGCCCTGAAGCTGTAGCTTTACATATATAGTCATTCTCTGCTCTCCCTTCACTATTTGAAGGCCTGTAAGATCTTCCTCTGTATTGTTTTTAGGATTATGTTTGTTGAAAATAGTAAACTGAGGGATAAATCAAAGGGATTTTGTGATCATCAAGATTTACAATCATCACTATATTACATACTTGAGTAGGGTTAAAATAACAACTCAATTTTAATTTAAAGGGGAGATGAGGGGGAGTATTTAAAGAATACTGTTTTTCATGTAGTTATTTGGTAAACAACAATGTGCAAGATTGTACAGCTTGGACAACAATTAGCGAGGAATATAAAGCTTGTTTCAGAGTGTTTTCAGTACCTCTCTGTTGCCTCTTTTGCAGGTCCTGAATTCACTTTTGTATTTCTGAATTACTCAGTGTTACCCACCTCAAATGTAAAATAATTCATAATACTGACATACAAATCAAAAGGCTCAATAATAGTAATTTAGAGTATTCCTTTCTTATCCTTTATTTTTCTAGCCTTTCAACATGACAGTCTGGTCATGTTTGTAGGCCATTCTTCTGAGTCCTTGAAGTGCAGGGGCCTGGGCTGTGGGCCCTGAGTTGGAGTTGACCTACGGATGAATCACAACCCAGCAACATGTTTTGTTCCCCAAGGCCCCAGAGGCAGAACCTGGCCCACCTGTGTGAGGCCCTGCCTTCTCCCAGGTGATTGTCATTGGGGGGGTGGGCGAGGCTAGAGATATATCAACCAGAAACCAGATCAGTCTCACAGGCAGCAGGGACTGAGTCAGTTGGAGAGCAGCAATAGAAGAAGCAATAAGAAGCTGATCTCTTGGTAGAGAGTTCCTATTGGGGCCAGTTGGAGGAACTTCTTGTTGGGGGCAGCTTGCTGAGCTCTCTCTCAGTAGTGTGTTCCCTGTTGGCTGTTTTGAGATGGAGAGGAGCAAACAGATGAAGAATAAAAGACGAAGTTATGCTGAGGGGATGTTGCTGAGTTTGGTGTTGGCCTGAAGAAGAAGAGAGCTAGCAGCATAGTCCTTAAAGCTGAAGACTTCTCCTTAAATGAAAACTGAGTTACTCACTTGACTGCTGAAACTTAGATAAAGAGAAGGAAAAGGTTTTATAAATGTCACATTATGAAGTTGAGAGATTCGGCAAAATTATTTAAGATTCTTCCCATACTTTAATACCTTTCTTGAAGGGTGAGGGATAAGATGTAGAGTCTCAATAAAAACCCTTTTATTTAAAATCATCAAAGCATCCACTGTAACTCAGCTTTGCAAAAGCCATCACAGATCTGTGATGATGCTTTGCCATACAGTTCCCCATGGCAGGAGCTGCTGTGAAGCTGAAGACGTTTCCATGATGGAGGTGGAGTCCTGCTTCACTGCCCAGCATAGCATGCATTACAAAACTTCTCTTTATAAGGTCAACAATGCTAATATGCAGAAGGCATTCAGAAACCAAAAATACTTTCTGTAATGAGGAAGGAGCACGTGTGCATGTACTTGGCATTTGTCTGTGCCTTCACTGTCCCTGTGTTGTAAGTGGTCCACGTAGCCAAGCGTGGTTGTTAGAAATGCATGGTTTCCTGAAGTACAGTGCAGACTGTGCATCTCTGCAAAGGGCAGAACATAAACTCAAGCAGCAGGTGTGCATAAGGCCATGTTGGGATAAGGTGGGTGTTTGTGTGGTCAAGGAGAATTTAAAAACCAATAATTAAATAAGCTTTCTTTGGATTCTAAGGTGTGATGTTAAGTCAAAAGTATTAATGTTAAACCAGTGGCCAGTGAGAGGCTTCATGAGGCTTGTTTTGGTGTGTATAATACAATTTTCCAGAAATGTGATACATTTCTGGAAAAAAGGAAATTCAAAGAACACAGCAATGCGCTTCCATTAAAGGACTGGGTATATATTGTAAAGGTGCTGCAAATACTCCCAGTGTGGGCTTTATCTCTACCCAATGAGTGATGCACCAAGCCCCAAGACTTCATAAAGTCTAAGCATGGGACCTGTGAATCCAGGTTTTGACAGGCTAGCAGAAATCTTACGTGCAGGTGCAGGTCTCAGTTCTGAACTTGTATTTCATGCTTTGTTCAGTCTGGATCTAGAGCTCTGGAGAAACTGAGACATGCTCTGAGTGTCTTAAAATAGTTTTAAATCACAGGCTGCCTCTGCATTTCTGTGGGGGATGCCACAAAGTATTTTTGTTCTGGACCCCATATGATCCTTTACTAAAGCTTCTTGCTTCCAGTGTCCCATATCCTAAAGAGCCCTACTAATCACGTCAAGAGCTCTGCTTTATCAGTTGACTTTCTGTGATTCTTGTTGTCACTCTACCGTCTGTTTTCCCACTTGTCATCTTTTCTTCCTCCTTTAGTTGAGTATGTGTTTGAAGTTAGGTTTAAAGGAATAAAATTACACCCATTTGTTTACATAGCAGCTGTCAAAGCATGATATTCTGTTCTCCAGAAGTAAGCACACACAAAAACTTCATTCTCTGGTTTGCTATCTTGAAATTGCAGGGACCTTGGTTTTCTAAACCCTCCTCCTTTTTATAAGTAATGATTAAAAGGAGAGGAAAAAAAAATCTGCCCAGAGCACAAAACCTCTAAGTTATTGTCACACTGGTGTCACTTGCTACAGCCGTGTAATAGGTTTGTGGGAGAGCCCTTCAGAAGAAAGAACTGTCTCTGTATTTTGCAGTGGGAACTCGGAGTAGGAAGGCTGCAGAAATTCCTTATGGTGTTTTCTTGGCATCAGCTCTATCTTCCCGGCTCTTATTCAGGCTGAAAGAAAGGGCTGGTTTGTTTTGTTGTTTTTTTGCAAGGGAGTAAAATAAAATCTTAACTGTGTTTTTCTTTTTAATATTGGGAGCATAATAAGATCGCTTAAGAAAAAGAAAACCAACCAATAAGCCTGGGACATCTCTCATTTCTTTAACAGCTACATAGTATGTGCAGCTGAGAGCTGCCAGTTGGATCCTAGCAGGGGAGAAACCACTTTAGTTTGTTTGGTTTGTATATGGAATAACATTTTTCTTGCTTTGGAATACTTGTTTGTCATCACTCCCCCTTTGTGTTTATGTTCTGCTTGGAAATAGTCTCTGTGCTGTATATGCATTTGCCAGGATGTGCACATAAACAATGTTCCATTATGGCTCGCTCTGCATTCTCCTTATTTACACCATATACATTTGGCAGTAAACACATTGGGGAATGACAGAGAGCAAACTCTTTGAGGCCCCTTTTTTCAGTTAGTCCAGACTTTCTGCCATATGCTTGCTGAGGTCCCACTTCTATTCATGTTTTTATTAGGTAGAAAAAAAATGTCCAGACTTCCAACAAAGCAGCTTTTGTGTTCTCTGTCAAAAAAAATCTTCTCCTATGAAATGTTGATAGAAGTACCCAGAGCCCTTGTAGGGGTGCAGAGCCTGAATAGGCCCATGGTGAAAACACAGGAGAGGAGAGGGAAGCTGGGGAGCTGGGGTTCACTTTTTGCTTCTTGCGTGCCCTGAACAAGTATCGCTTAACTTTCTTTTTCTCTGGTTTTCCGTTTGGCAGCCAGGGTCATATCCCTCATCCTGAAGCTCGTTATGAAGGCGACGTTTTTAAAGTGTTTAAAGGCTTTCAGAATTTTATCTGGAAGAGACGAGAGAAGCAAACTACTGTTTAGTGTAGCATAAAATGGAAGTTTGACTTAGAATATATGCTGTTTAGTAAAACTACAGAACCATGGTAAAAAAGTTTTACAGTGACATAAATCATTTTTAGTGACTCTGTGCTTGAAAATGGTCAGATTAGATCTTTTTCTCATTGATTTTGTATTTGGTTAATGATTCCAGTCCTGAGATCATAAAGCTATGTAAGATGTAAAAGATACGGGAAAATATCTTTAACCTCTACGTTTAGACTATATGTTTCTTTTGACATTGAAATACTGCAATGACCTGGTAATGTTTTCCAATGTTTTAATTTTTGCTGATGTACAAAAATATCACAGAAGAGCTGATTCGTAATTATTACACATGGTATTGCATAAATTTCTTCCTAATTAAAAAGCTTCTAAATTCTGAATAATCAATTTATGAAGGCATATGGTTTTGACAAATTATACATTTAATTTCTAAAGATTTATTAGAAATTTGACCTGCAGCTAGTTAATTATAGTTATAGTACTGATGCAATAATACTGGAGATTGATATAATGATATGGCTGCAAATTTATTTTGATATCACGTACTTTAGTAGCAGGACATAGGAATACACCTATATTTTGTACCATCTTGTTTATTATGCAGAAAGGCATTAGTTTAATGAAGAACACAAATATTTGATAGGTGCATGTTGGCATTTGTATGGAAAGGTACTTTCACAGAGCATACGCATATTGAACCTAGTCCTTCGGGTTTTAACCTTGTAGAGGTTACATTTCCAGTGGCGTCAGTGATAGTTTTAGATACATAATGATAGCAAAATATGAACTTAAAAAAAAAAAAATCCGCAATAAGAAGTCGAATTGCTGATTAATTTTCAGACCACAAAATATTTCCAAAGTACCACTTTTTGGACTAATCTCCCATCCACTATATTGATACTCTTAATTTTATAAAGTCAGCAGCTAAGTTATTCAAGAAGGCCTTTGAATGTATCATGCAAGAAGCATGATATAATATCACTTAAAACAGTATCTTTCTGTCCCATCTGGATTTACAAATGGTCTATGACAGTGATACAAAGAAAATAGAGATGAGTTTTTAGAGTGTAAAATGTTTAGAAAAGCAAGGCGCATCTTAAACATGTAGGTAGTCCTTTTAGTAACATTCAAAGATTACATATTTTTTAAAGCAATTAAGAAAAAGAGAAACTTTAAAAAGATTCTTTGTATTATTAGAGCAAATTCATTTTGAGTTTCTTCTGACTACTCTTGGCCTCAGTGGAGGGTCAGAAGCTGCTACTGAGCAGTGAGTACCCTTCATGAAGAGATGTTGGTGGAAGGTGTGCATTACAGGACCTCCTGTGTCCATCTGTGAGAATGGTGGGTGAGGGAAGAGGAGCAGCAGAAGACTTGGTTCGAGGCCTTTCTCCTCTGAACCTCCAGCTGAGAGCATCCCTGGGTCTCACCAAGGAAAGGAAAGGTATAGTCTTACCCTGCTTGTCTGAAATGGGGCAGTGTCAGTGTTACCTGCCCTTCCTAGCCTTGCTTAGTGCCTGCAGTAGAGAGCCCAGTTTTAGGTGTAAAAAGAAAAGAAGAAGTGAGATACATGGTTCTCACTGTGACCAGAAGATGGTCATAAATAAGTGTATATCACATCAGCCTGATCTCTTTATTTTCTCCGCTGGAAACCTAGTAGCTCCTTTTTCCTAATGGTAGGCAGCTGTGGCTCACAGCAGTGAAGGGTGACCGCAGGAGGTCTGCCCTGGGCGAGGATGTGTGTCCTGCCTGCTCCCCAGGGTCCGGCTCACTTTCTCGCAAGGGGGGGAACCGAGGGGGCTGAACTATAACACTTCAAAAATAGACAGCTTTAGGAGTCTTTCTCCTAGATTTTAACATTTTTAAATTCAAAATTTGTTATTCCTGATAACCAGGAGAACAGGAATAGTTATTATGGTCATTGTATATCATATTTGTGCTTGTATTTAATGTATATGCACACAAATATAATGCAGTTCTAAAAAGAAAATAGGGAAATTGCTGTAATGAATTGAGATTCTCATTTAATTACTTGATGACAGTAATTAAAAAGGACTATTAGAAACAAACAAACTGGTATAGTAAGATTTGCAGGAGATTTTTTTAAGAGTTTGCAGTAGTCAGCCTGTACAATTTGGATGAAAGCAACACATTCTCTGATGGTGAAAAATTCTCTTACAGATTAATGAAGTCTGTCAGCTGAAGACTTTGTAATGCTTCAGTAATTATCCAGGCAGAAGTCAATGGGTGGGTAGAATTTGAGTGAAAGAGGCCATTGGTACTTGATAAACAGTCTAGATAGGATCCCCACAGAGTAAGCATGGGGTATTTTATGAAAAGTACATTGTATGTTTTGTGTATGTCACTACACCTGATGATATAAAATATAATTTAGACTGACCTGAACTCCCTGCATTTGTTGTTCATTGTACCATCAGCATCCCATGGTGAGCCAGATAGCTTTGTTTTTACCCTAGTAGCACTTGACTCATTTTTTTTCCAAGCATTTTTTTGCAAACCTGCAAAATTATTGTGAAGCAGGAGGAGGAAAAGGTCTCTTAAATCACACCACATGCGTTAAATGGGAAAGGGTTAATCTGCCCTCAGGAGTTGCTATGTAACTGAGTCCTGCTGGGATAGTCAGGGTTTCCAGCCAATGAGACTCAGCCTGACAATACAATGCATCTATCTTGTGTTTCTTAGGTGGTGTCAGTTATTGGAGTTTTTCTGAACTGGAATTACACTCCTGCTCCTTTCATACTCTCCTGCCGAGTCTTAAATATTGTATTCCACACTAAACTCAAAAACTAACAGTACAATGGCATGCATTTATCCCTGAAAATGTTACTTTTGACAACTTCAACCAGTGTGTAGAAAGATCTCTCTTGCACCAAAACTAGAAATCTTTTTAAAAGATGAGATTTCCCAAAGAACTTCACAGTAGCAGATGCCTTGGGTCACTTTCAGTCCTCCGGAAAGCCTTCTCCTGCCCTTCTGTTCTCACCTGTGCACGCAGCCTCCAGCCCGTTTGCTTGTGCAGGAAGAGTGGCTAAACATCTCAACCTTAAGCTGTTCCTTCCTGCCTAAGATATTTCAAGAAGCCAGTATTGATTTTCCCTGCATCCTGATTAGACTCTCTGTTTAGCTAATCCTCTTCTTAAGGCCACTCAAGGCTTGAGGGCTGAAGCATGAATACTTTAATTTCTCCTTTAGAAGAGCCAGGTGTGTTTTCTCAAAGTCTCACAGCTCAAGCAAAGCCTCTGTGGTTGCGCCAATATATTTGTATGGAAGAGGTGGCACTTCTGAGGTTTTTTTGTTGTTTTTTCTTTTTTCCTGGAGGAGATCCACCCACAGTCCCTTTGAAGGCTACTGATAAGATGAGGGAGAGACTAAGCTTGGCCTGTGAAAACACTACTTAGGAATCTCTGCTTCAGCTGTTGGGTTCTGATAGGAAGCAAGAGAGTGGAGTGGTATTTGTCAACATGTCGTTCAATTCTCAGTAAGTTTTACACTTCACTTAGATCTTTGTGCCTTATTTTTTCCAGTGAGGTTCTGCCTGATAATTTGTGTTGGCAAAGCTCTTAGCCTTTCTTACATGCTTGTGCAGTCCTGCCTCTGAGTGACATAATGTTCCTGCATTGTTCAGCTAAAAGAATATGCTTGAGCATTGGTGGTGTGCACTTGTACCCTTAGTAAGTTTATTTAAAAAAAAAAATCAACAAGTTTTAGACAAATTTAGGAATTTAGCAGGTGAACCTTTAATTTTTTTTTAGAGTCTTTGCATAGCATGTATTCAATGACGTGTCATGTAGTGTAATCTTTTAGGATCTGGTTGTAGATAACGTGATTACTGTACTTTTTAAGGACAATTCCAACATGTTTCTCAGAATTGGAAACGTCCACGTGCCTCATTCTTGTTACTGCACCTCCTATGGGTTGAGGATTATTTTCCCCATCAGCCTCGATAATTCCCTGAAGAAGTTGGGCCACAACCCTGTCTTCTGGCATATCCTTTGGAATACTTCATACCAAAGACAGAATGGGTGGATGAAGCAAGGGTGAGATCTCAGAGCTGTTTTTGTGAAGGGAAGAGCTTCCTTCCACACATTTTTGTTTGCATGTCTCCATATAAAGATAGATGAAGACTATTCTTCTGATAGCCTGATAAGAATACACAGAAGATTAGTGTCCTGTGAATGAGAAGCCTGTTCTTGAAGACACTTGCCCAAAACTGTGGATGGATTAAAAGGAACAGGTTTTTCAGTGCAATGGCAAGGTCTATGCAGAATTGTTCAGTCAGAAGAAGGTTCAAGATACCAAAATAAAGAGGTTTGGTCTGGTTTATGCAAAACAAATTTGATAGTTTTATAGACCTATCAAACCTGATATGCTGCATTACATGTTTAGAGACCACCTTGCACATTGTCCACCACATGTGGCACAAAAGGTCCTTTATGGGAAAAAAAATCATGTTACTGCACAATGGCTGCAGTAATATGCTGTTGGCCACTGCAGTCTCTAACTGTACTCCAGCTCTCTAAGTCCTCTTTGATTAAAAGCATGTGTGTCATTCATGATTCCCTGAGCATGGCCATATCTCTGGACATTCAATGTCTTCTGTGGCCCAATATGGGAGTCTTGCAGACCAACAGTACGGCAATTTGCAGGCCTATTTAATCATATAGAATTAGCTTAATGAAGCAGGTTGAGACCATACAGATTTTTCTTTATGGCCTTAAATTGTGTAAGTCAAGTAAAATTTAAGAAATGCATCAAAGAACAATTTGATAGGTGTATTCTACTAGAGTTTGAAACCAGGAAACATCTTGCAAGTGTTTTAGACTGGATGTCATTCATGCTGCCACTGCTTATTCTGAATGTAAGTGGAGTCCAGTCCAGCCCAGCCTGATTTTTGCTGAGACTTTGTCTACGTTTGAATGTTATATTGGCATAACAAGGTAAGGTGAGAAAGCAATCTTTTCTTTTTGAAAGATTTGTACCCACAACAGCCCAATGGTTGATAGTTATTGTAGCATAAAAGGGATCTACAGAATCCCTTACCTGCTCAACAGTAGTTACACTATGAAAACTTGTAAAATGGACCCTGTTAGCAAAGTTTACTTTTCAAGCTACATCAATAAAGTTACAGTCATAACAATGTTCCTGAGAGGACATGTGCCGCCAGTTAATTCACACAGTATCAATGGCACGTGTTCCTCAAAAAAAAAAAAAGGTGCCCATTTGCCAAATACATACCTCGATTTCTGGGTAATCCTACCTTATTTACAGAAAAGATTCATGCAGGCTGTTCCCCAACCTGTGCCCAAACAGAAGGTACACCTGCATGAGAAAACAAAGGTGTGATTGTACGGTGCGCCAGGGTAACAGGCAGAGTAGAGGTGTTGGCAGGATGACCATCGTTACCAGCAGATTTCAGGTGGTGTCACCACATTGTCATTGCTGTCATTATCTCTGCTAGCCAGGTAACTATGCCAGCGCATTTTCCAGTCACTCCTTCATTTTGCTTTTTAAGATGCCCACAGATAGGATATTGGACTGTTCTTTCAGTGTTTGATGTAGGTTTGGGAACTAGCTAAGCAGAAATTGCATTATCATGAATGCACGTGTCAAGCTGCTGAGCTGTGGATCTACTGCAGTTTGCACTAATGGCATAATTCAGCCTAATCTGCATCAGGTTTTATGTGACCAGAGCTCCATGCAAAATGTGTTCTGGCTGCCACTAGTCCCTGGGATCCCTCTATATGGGTTGTCCCTGCAGCAGCTGAGGAGCACAAGCCCTAAATGTGCTCGTGTCTGCTTAAGTCTGTCTTAAGTTAAGTAGGGCTTGGGTAAGGTGTAGTCTTTGTTAGGATATATGTCTAGACTGAGCTGCAGTTCCAGTTACTGCTCAGTAACTTTAGTCTTTGATTGGAAGAAAGTCACTAGGGATAAGTTGTCACTAGGAGTTTAATGCCATTAGTGAACCTCTAGAAATACTGTTGTCTCAGTTTCTACTCTTATTCTGGTTACAACTAGGGTTGTAAGTTGTCTATGCTTAGAACTCCATTTATTCTGCAATTTCTAATGTTATTTACACGTTGTGAGATACCTTTCAGGATATCAGAACATCAGGAAATACTATCCTTTTGTTAGGTAACTTTCTTTTTTTTCCCCCCTCTCTCACAAAAAGTGGAAACAAAGCAGTTACTCAAATAGCCTTTTGAAATCTCTATTTTATTTTTAAGGGAGCTCTGTGCTCTTTTGCCTTCAACCAACCATGAGCATATTCAGCTTATAGGAAACTTTATTGTTAGAAGTAGTATTCTCTGCAGTTAAATATTCAATATTTCTACTTGCTCTTCTGCTCTTTCCTACATCTTGCTTCTGCTTAGGTTTTATAGATCTCCCAGCCCTCATTCTCCCTGGATTATATAATGCAATGTGTCAGTGCCATGCATGGTACTCCGGTTACCTCAGCATTTCCATTATAACTCTATGTTTTGAGGGATTTATAGGCTAGCAGTAAAAACCTCTTTCTTGGCTAAACCTTGAAACAGCAGTTTCTGGTCATTTAAAAAGAAAACAAAATGAAACAAACTTTTTTTTTCCCTCACTTCTATTTCTTTCTGTCAACTGTTTAGCAGTGGTGTTTGCACTACAGGATCCTCCTAAACAGCAAGCAAAGATTCACTATGTAGCCAATTTTCAATGTAATAATGCCTTTTCTTTTTATATCCTTTAAAAATGCATGTCATCCCTGTTTAGGTGCATAATGTCATTGCCTCTGCCAACCTTTCTGGAGCCTACAGCAGTCAGCCTCTGGGGCCTCAGAGAGGTGCAGTTTGGTCTGTGTTTTCCTTTGTTTTCAATTTGGATGAGTTTTACAGTGTTTTTAAAAATATACTTATCCTTCTTTGTCTCAAAGCCCAATAATTTACTATCTCCTCCTGTGTCACAGAGCTACAAATTTGTCACAATACAAAAACATTGGCTGTATACGAATATCTAGAATATCAGGGCTATTACCAAAAACAAATTTGGAAAGGATATTAAATCTCATGCTTTAATGCTTAAGTGATTTGCTGTTAGAGAACAGGCTATTAGAGGACCTATGGGTGAGTTATACTTCACCAGTCACTAGGGATTCTTGTATTTTCCTTAGAAAGGTCTAGTAGCAGTCAGTTGTAGAAATGGGTTGCTGAACCAGATACTTTTCCAGTTTTATCACATAGGGCAGTTCTCTTCCCCTGGTTCCAGGCCAGAGGACTGTAAAACGCAGTATGGATTCTAAGAAATGTGGTTGTGTACTCAAGTTTGTGAAGATTAATTATTTTTATAGTCTTTAAGTTAAGCAGTCAGCTTTAAAGGCATCTTTACGAATACCTATCCAGTGATTAAAATAGACAAAAAGTAAGTCACTCACAGACCAGTTGCGTGCCCGAGTTCTGGATCAGGAACTGACGAACTCTGCTTTTCCCATCTAAAATAAAATACTGCTCTGCACTGAATAGTCTTGGGCCAGTTGCTGTTATATTTCAGGCCTGAAGTAATTCTTCCTGTTACGTGCAAATTCCTGTTGCAGTCATTGTGAACTGTGCATAGTAGCATATAGCAGTCAGAATAAACTCCTTTTTTACTTAATTTCACTGTACTTCATGTTTTTCCATGCCACTTGTGCCATTTTATGACATTAATTTTAAAATTTTATTTTCTTCAGAGTCACTCTTGCTCAGGATTAATACCCATTTCCTCAGAACTACCTTGGAGTTTTGAATATTCAGGTGTTCTCATGTGACCTGGTGATTTTCTTCCTCACAATCTTTTGACACCATTCATGTGCTTGAGACATGAGGAAAACATCCTACAACACTAAAAATAATTCACATAGTGAGGGGGGATTCAGGTTTTCAGATTTGAAGCCCTGTATCACCAGCTGGGGGGAGGGAAGGGGAAGAAAAAAAACACCAAGGCAGACAAGCACTGTTTCATATTAACATCTATTCTCAATGAAGAGGTAAAAATCAAAGCCCCTGTGTGTGAGGCAGAGTTAGTGAACTGCCAGTGATTCTCCCAGCAACTGACACAAAGGAATCTGTGAGTATCAAAGCTGAGGCAGCAAGCTTAGTGTCAGCTCTTGCCTAGGGAGTAGAAGAAAACATCACTTTGTCTCTGCTTTCACTGCTTAAACACACACATCATTCACTAGTAACCATTTACTCTGCTGTCAAAGCTGTTTCAAGAGAGTGCTACATTTGATTAATAGTAAAATTCATGGAAAAAAAAAAAAAGTCCACTTCCCCTGAGGTACTTAGTTTTGAGAATTTTTGCATGTACTTCTTAATTTTTCCATCCTATAAATATGCCTGTAATATTCCATGAGTACTCTGTTGCTTCTAGTAAAGTCATTTTTATTATAGAGCCCAGTGCTCTCATCCTAATTCTAGTTAATATTCTCTCTTGGTGAAACATATTATGGCATCCCCAGCCTCTTGCATGAACAAAAAAAGTGACCAGCACAAACATGTGTGCAGTACATGATTCATAGTGCTGCTTTCTGAATTGTCCAGTGGGTAATTGCAGTACAAAAACCAGAGAAACAGATGTAGACCCTAAACCTTGGCTGTAAATTTTTGTTTTATGATTATGGGTTTCAAATGTGCTATGTCACCCTGACAAATATACAGTAACACCAAAGGAAATAGATTTCTGACTTGAACTTTTGCTTTTTATTTCACTTGTGGCTAAGAATATGTTTATTGTAAAGTTTCTACCAGCACAGTCTGAGAGAAAACAGATCAAAGCTGTGATGTGAAATCACAATTTCTTTGCACGGATAAAGTGGAAGATATTGGAGAGTTGTTGCCTACTCACACCTCTGTGGGAGCTGCATAGGCATTTAAAATATGTGGCAATACTTGAAGTTTCATTACATTTGAATTAGAGGGCTATTAGTTATCACAATAATTATGATTGGTCCTGACCTTAATTAGAAAATTCCCCCATTTTATGAATGTAGCTTTTTCTGATATTCTTAAGAAAAACAAGTATCATGCTATTTCAGAGTAAAATATGAGATACATAAATTACTGTATTGTAGAAATAGTATGCGGGCAAACCATTAGACTGAAGAATTTGTTAATTACATGTGGTTTTAGTAATAAGTATAAGCATTAGCACAACTATCATTCGTAATAGAACATGATGAGTTACCTGGCTCATTTAGATATAGTGAGAAAAAGCAATCTTTTTCAAATCACATACAGTTAAGCGTGACTTCCTGACATTTACTTTCAGAAGTTGCCAGTCTACATTTCGAGGTACAATGGGCAGATTTTATTTTTAGATATGGTATTATAAGACTGCTAATGGAATAAACATAACTGTATTTCTGTTTGATTTTGTTTATTTTAACTCTCATGGGCAGTATGTTTTTCTTAGCATCAGCTTAAACTGTTCCAAGAGCCTTGGTCCACACATAATGCTGTTTTCTCCCTAAATTGGGGACTGACAAAACATACCGTGTTCTGTGTCATTCTTTCCAGTAATTTTTGTGGTGACACATTACATATTCCAAACTTCTCATGCATCCTGGTTGTCTGGCTTGAAAATACTGTCTTTTAATTTAACTTTGCTACTCAAAATTGTAGCAACATAGCCAGCTGAGCTTTTAAAAAAATTTAGCCTCTTTTCCACCTGCCTTTTTAATAGAACAAATGCTGGTTGCTGTGCTGAAATGGTTTAAACAAGCCTTCCCTGAAGGATGGCTTTTTCATTAAACATGCACTGTCCATAATATTTGGGTTACAGAGTGTCAGGGGCTTCTTCAGCTGGAGGAGTCAGGCTGAAGGAGGACACCACAATAGTCTGAGAAAATCCTTAAAAAGACGCCATTAAACTCTTCTGTCTGGAGGGAAGATGGGAAGAGAGCCTGCCTGCTGCAGGGACAGCCAGAGCATTCTTGTCGGAGGGGAGGGAGGCTAAGAAAAGCTTTTGTTTTTATCTCTTCAAATGGATTTGCTTCCAGATTGCAGCAGGTCTTTTTGCTGGCCGCTGTTTTCAACGTGGGTATATCAGTTTCAGGGAACAAGCGCGTGTGCTATGTGTGGGGTTTTGTTTGGTTTGGGTTTTTTTAAATTCTTCAACCTGTGTGAAAAGTTTTGTTAACACAATCTGCAGGCATTGTCAGAGAGCTTTCAGTTCATCAAAGGACTTTTTGTGGAGAGGGGACACCGCATCCATTAAAGTGGCTGCGCAGGTCCCAGAGTGAGTCTCTCCCCAGCGTTTCTGTACAGTTGCCAGTTGTGTGCCATGTCTGTGCCTAGTGTCCCCTGCTCCACCCGACTCCCATCTTGGGCTTTTCAAGAAACAGGCAGTAATCAAGGGTTTTGTTTTCCAGTTTCTGAACCTGAGCTAGCTTTGAGGCAGGAAGCGAGGCTCCTCTGTGCCTCGGGAACCTCGCTGAGGGCTGGTGCTCAGTTCACCAGGGCTGAGGCGACTTGTCTGATTCGCTTAAAATGAAAGGGTGCTTGTGGTCACTGAGCTCACGTCCTTTCCAGTGGTGCAGAGGGAGTGTTTACAGGCTGTTGTTTTTCATTTTTAAAAGTGTCTGTAGAACTAGAGACTTGATTGTCTTCTGCAAGACTTTGCAGAAGGTGGTTATTTACCTAAAAAGCGCAGTGCTCCCTGTTGGCTTAATGCACATGGTGAACCAGCACGGTGCAGGCTGTGACATCCTGGCCACAGACCTGGGAAGGCCTTGACACCTACTCCTGCCATGCGGGAGGGCTGCCGGCAGTGTGGTTTCAGAGGGACCTTAGTGGGTGTTTGTTGGGAGCAGCCCCATGCCTTCAAAATGGCTGTGGTTGCCTGCCCTAAGGAGGGGGCAGCTGTGGTCTCCCCTCCAGCACCCTGGAGTGGACCCCATTCCCCACAGACCTGCCCGTGGGCCTCCTCCCCTCCTGGGGAGCTGGGGCTCATTAGCCCTCTGAAAGCTGATACAGCCCCTCCGGGGCCAGGCGAGCGGCCCTGGCCCCTCTCTGCTAATCAGAGCCAGCAGGACCCGGCGGCGGCTTGGCTGGGCTGGGCTGGGGAGAAGAGGGGATGTGGCTGCCTCCTGTCCTGGGCTGAGTGGTGGCGACAGGTCCTCCAGCCAGTAACGCCTGCCAAATCTGTCCCATTGGGGAACACTGGGTGGTTTAGAAGCCAGGGTAAGGGACGGTGAGGAGAGATGGGACCTGACCCCACCCACCCCAGGAAGGACGGACCCCGAGGTCCCCCGCCGGGCGTGGGGCTGCCCATCATCTCTGCTGGTGGCACTGAGCGAGTGTCCCTGCTGCTGTATGCAGGGGCTGTGTTAGGATGAGGCTGCTCTGAGCCCAGCCCTGCTGCCCAGAAGTTGGGGCGAAGCCCAGGTCCGTGGCTCTGGTACAGCGATGGACGCCTGCGTCTCACTCGTGGCCTCTCCGGGGTGGAAGGGAACGAGGGGGTGGGCAGAGAAGTTTTAGCAAATTGAGCTGGAATTTAAAAATCCTCCGTCCTCTACAACTGCTGAAAACATTGCTGTCTCAATTCCTACCCCACTTCCCCTCCTCCTCATGGCTGCTGTTTCTTTTATTTTTTTACTTTATTATTTTGAGTCTTTTTGCAAGTTGGCCTCCCGCCCGGCGCCCGCCGTTGGCCCGCTCGGCAGCAGTAGGGCGAGTGGGCAGCGCTGGGGCCAGCGTTCGCCCGCCCGCTGTCGGCAGGGCTGCTGGGAGTTGTGAAGGCGTGTGAGAATCCTGGGAGCTGGTGATGTCAGACCGCTTGGGTCATTTGAAGGTTAGCAGCCTGGGAAGGGTTCACGGAAAGTTCACTCGCATATATTAGGCAATTCAATCTTTCATTCCCTGTGACACAAGTAGTAGGAAGTGAGCTGTTCGGAGGCAGAAGGATCTATTCGCGGCCGAGGGGGATCCTGAGTCCCCACCGGAGCCGTTTCATCCCGGGGAGGCGGCGATGGGCTCGGCATGGGACACCACACGCACCCGGCGAGCACCCGAGGAGCGGGACTGACTCTAAAGAAATTTGGGGGGGAAATTGATGGAAGCTAAAACTTGGAATGCGGCTCGCTTCCCCCCATCTTGCTGGATTGGCTGGGCAGCCTGGAAAATGGTAAATGATCATTTGGATCAATTACAGGCTTTTAGCTGTGTTGTCTGTCATAATTCATGATTCTGGTCTGGGAAAAGGACCAACAGCCTACGTGCCAAAAAAGGGGCAGAGTTTGATGGAGTTGGGTGTACTTTTATGTGCCATTTTCCTCCACACCTAGAGGAAAGCACTTTTGCAGGCATTCTGTGCAGGGGGAATCATGTTTGACTGTATGGATGTTCTAGCAGTGAGCCCTGCTCAGATGCTGGATTTCTACACTGCGAGTCCGTCTTCCTGCATGCTCCAGGAGAAGGCTCTCAAAGCATGCTTCAGTGGATTGGCACAAACAGAGTGGCAACACCGGCACAGTGCTCAATGTAGGTCCCAACTGTTATTTTTACACTTTAAAGTTGTTGTTGTTGTTATTAATTATTTGCATGTATTAAAAAAAGAAATACTTGTAATTAAGTGCAGGGGTAATGAGGGGTGCGGGGAGTTTCTGTGCAAAATGTGATTTGCAAGCGCTTTTTTTCTCCTTTTGGCAAGAAAGGAAAGAAGCACTGGATTGCTTTCTGTTTATCCCTTCTCATGTAGCATATTGATCCTAACAACAGTTGTGGAGCCAAGCAGGAACACATAAAATTACAATATAATATAGCAAATACTTGCAAAACTCCAAATAGTGAAGGATGAATTTACATAACATCTCTGCAGTAGTTTGTTGGGGTTTTTTTCTTCTTTTCCTCTTTAATCTATTTTTGTACCACATTTGATAATCTGGATGCATGTTGTCTCAAAGTGCATTTTAGCAGAGCAGCCAAGCAATTAAAATGCTGCTCCGTACAGTTCTTGCAGAGATGTGGAGTTGCAGTGGGTAGGTGCCATTCCAAAAATCAGACAGTAGTTTTAAGTATCCTAAGAAAAGGCAATATTTCTTTGTACTGACCTCGCTGCCACCTTTCTTCTTCACTTTGTTGCTCTAAGAAGTTGCTGTTTTGCTAGAAAACTACTCACTGTGAACACCCTTTGAGTTTAACCATCAATTATTTCTATACCTTGAGATTCAGACAGCATTGCACTGGTAACGGAAGAGGGAAAGTTAGCGGTAGGACACTTCTGAAAATGTATTACTCTGTTATAGAGTCCTGATTTGTTGCTGAAATACATAGATTGTAAACAATGGCGGTATTTTAACAGCACGGTTTCAAGTTTGAACAATGACAAAAAGTGCCAGAAAGCATCACCTTGTATTCTGCATAAAAGCTTGCAGGATGCTTTACTGCTCTGACGGTGATTTAGATAAATGACTTGGCTATCTATCAAAATGTTTTTAACACACTCTTGGGCACTTCAGTACACCATTAACCGTGTAATTCTGTTTGAAATTTTTGTTCTGCGGTACGTTAAAAAGTTACCTAGGAATTAGAATAGTTCTCCCCTAGATACAGTTTATCTCAAAGGGGTGGAGCAGGGAACTGAAAAATAAATTTAAAAAATGTTTGGTGAAACAGTGTGCTTTCTACTCTGTTCAAAAGTTTTCCGTCACCCTATGACATTTGTGTGGGTTGAGTAATGAAAACAGAATTGTAAAAATCAGTGATTACCAGCCTACAACACTGCAAATGTTTTGATGTCTTTGCAATTAAAATTAGACTGTGAAGTTTAGCATGACATGTTTATTTTCTCTGCGCTGTTTGCAGAATGCTTCAAACGACATACGAAGCAAAGCTTTTACTTCAAAATAACGTTACTAGCTATGGGAGAGCTTCAGTTAGGGGAAACAACCCAAAACAGATGTTTTACTAAAAAAGTGTTTTCCTCCTTCCATGATTTAAACTTTAGTATAACTTTAGTGGTGATATTGTGGAAACTTGGAATTAAATAAACTTTCCTGGAGTAGAAGGCATATGTTGTCATTAAAAAGCTTACATTCACAAAAAGTTCTTTAAATAACTTCTGGTTTAAAAATGTCCTGCTTATTCTCTTGTATGTTGTTAATACCTAGAAGCAGGATTCTTAAAAACAGTATATATGGTGTTTGTTCTTGGGCAAGTTAAACATAGGATTACCCTTATCAGAATGGAATGAGTGGTAAAGATGTCATTTGCCTAGGGCCTGTGATAAGAGACAAGTGTTGATAACGGCAAAGTTTAGCTAATCAAAGAAACTCATATTAACAAGGGTAAATAAAAAACACAGGAAAATTCATTCAGGAATCTAGTCTCATAGCTTTGTAAGCAATAGGATTAATCTTCACTGCATGGGATTTAAAATCAGGCCGAAACCTGAATCATAATATGGTCGCTGTAATTTGAACTGTGAAAGTTAGTGGTATAGAAATGTGGAAAAGCAGTTTAGTTAGGGTACAAATGAAGAATTCTGTTTGATTTGTAGAGCAGGTTTTGTTTTCAATTTTGAAAAAAGTGTAAGCACTTTATGTGTATGGGTAAACGTATGTAAACGGACTATAAAATACTAAAATTCTCTGAATATGTAAGTTTTTTTATCTTACATCTCATGAGGATAATGACGAAACCATCATTTTTGTGGTCCAGAAAGCTTTTAATGGTTTAAAGGTTGCTCCAGTGCTTATAAATGCAAAGACAGCAATGCTTAATTCTAACTGCAGTGTTTCCTGAATCCCTCTTTTTTTATGAAGACCTCTGTGATTTATTGGAATGTAATCATAGCCAAATTCTGAAATTATTAGATGTGTAATAGGGTTTTTTTGGTCTCGTCTGTTATTTTATTTTTGGCTCTGCCATAAAAGCAATACACCTGCAGCCATTGCTTTAGGCCTTAGAAATATTGCTTTGATACAGACATGATTGTAGAGTAAAAGGTAAATGGTTGTTGAGGGAATAATACATGGATAGTGCAGACTCAGAACAGGCCAGTAACAATCCCAGACAGCATCAGGGTTTTGACTGAAACGCTGGCAAAATTGACCATTGCAGGGGTTAGGGCAGAATGCTGTAGGTCTCCAACTTCAGCACATCTTCAGGATGTTAATCCCATTACGATTCACTAAGCAAGTCCACTCCTGCAGCATCATGAATTTTCTAGTCCACGAGGGTCTTCAAAGTAAAAATGGAGGGTAAGGCGCAACCCGAACATGACCTTAACTTGTGTGGTATTTTTTTTTCTCCCCCCTGTGGGAGGAAAAACCTGCTATAGGTTTGCAATGCAAACGTTAGCCACTGTATATTGCAAGATGTGTTATGGGCGCACACAGAAAAACTAATTTTGCACTTATAGGTGTTTATGTTTTATCTAATATTAGTTATTTTGTTGTAGGTTTAAAAAGAAATTATTTGCAAAGGAAATTACGGACTCAGAAGTGGGAGTAGAACCGACTGGACTTGTAATCATGAGTCATTCTCACTCCTTTTCTCATAAGATAAAAATCAGGTCACTATAATCAAATTAGACAAGAATAGTTCTTAGGAGGACAAAAGAGTTAAGGTTACAAGAATAAGTAATTTATACTTTTTGAAGTAAGACAGAATTTTCTGCTCCCTTATAGCATAGTGACAACAAATACTGAGAGAAAACGAGTAACTTTTGGTGAAATGCGAGCTAACAAAATTCTGCGGAAGTGGGAATGGGACAGGCCCTGAGAGGGGGAGCTGCAAGGAATGGTGATTTGGCCTTGGAGAAGCGTATTAAAAAAGGCTTCATTAGTCTTCATTAATTAAACAGGCAAAAAACCCCAAATGAGCAGGCCCACAACAAGAGTAAGTTTGTTTGGCAGTATGAAGTGTTTCAGCTAATTATATCAAGTAGAAGACTACTGCCTACCGCATTTTGTTAGGTTTAGAAGAATAAGAAATTTGATGAAGGCAGAAGTTATGGACATGGCAGCAGAACATAATAGGATGTTGAGGCTTGTGTGGTGTGCAGTTATTATTTCAGTTTGGTGGGAAGTGTTTGCCTGGAGAGGATCTAGCAGGTATTAGCTTTCAGAAAGTTCGTGAAGATGGGACTCCAGAAGGCACGCGTTTTCCTTCTGAATTCCAGATTATTGCAGTGTTTAGGTCAGGTTCTTTTCCCTACAAGCACTGGAAACATCTGTGCTCAACAGAAAAAAAAAAAAGCTCTGTACTTTTATTTTCTTTCATCTTTCTGAATTTAAAAACAAACATTTTGAAGTGAAGGACTTGTAATCTGCATTCCCAAGTATCAAATTGCTGCAGGTGTGTTTGCTAGTGCCCAGAAGGCAAGATCTGTTTGAACCAGGTTATTTTCTTTAAAGTTCGTCTATAAATGTTACGGCTAAATCACTAGGGCTGATTTGCTTAGTGATAGTCTTTGTTTAAATTTGTATACTTGTAGCTTAATGCCCTGAAATATGTGATGAAAATTGTTTGTTTCTGATCCCCTTCATTCATTAAAAAAAAAAAAAACCTGCATGGGGGATATTTTTCTTCCAAATTACTTGAAACGAGAACAATTGTTGTCTATGTAGACTCTGATGCCGTTAGCCTGATTGTGCTGTTGGCACAGGAAAACTCTGATGGACACGCACCGCTGTCAGAAACTCCCGCAGACAGTAATGATGAGGGGCGTTCGCCGGTGAAGTTGGGGTGGAATAAGCTCGGAGGAAAGGCGAAGTGTCTTTGGGTGACTCCCCGCTCGCCTAATGAGTCTGTGCACTAAAGGTGCAACTTATCAGAACAAAGCCAGACCGACGCGGCACTGCTCGAGGAGGGTTACGGTGAAGTTAAGGAGTTGAAAGAGAGAGATAATGTTTCAGACAGTGAAGTTAGTCATCCTCACATCCAGTTAAATCCCCACTTGCTGCTGAGCGGGCTTCGCTAACCGTGTGTGCGTCACGTCTGCACCGCAGCCCGGCCCGGCCGAGGGGCTTCACTCGGGGAGCGGGGTGCCCTGACTGGCAAGTTGTGCTTCCACCTCCCCTGAACACCCCAAATGACTGTTTTTCCTCAGGTCTAACTTATACACCGCCCTTTACGCGGCCGATGAAGCGCGGGTGTGTTACACAGCCATCAGTTAGATTTGGGAGCGGGGTTGTGAAAGGGACATTGTGCTCCGAAGGACCGCGGTCGGCTGTGCCGTGCCCCGGCCCATGGAGACCTCAAAAGCAGAGCACAGCTGCGATGAGTTTCCAGATCTCTTTGGCTGTGGGGACTGGTGCTGGTATGCGTGCGAGCAGGGGGACCAGCCCTCTCCCCCTCACAGCTTCTGCCCAGGGGGCTGGCAGCAGCCTCCGAGCGGCGAATTTACAGGGGCGGGTGGCTGGGACCAAATTAGTTGTGGTTTGGGAGGGCCTTCCAGAGCTTTGCTGGGCTGTAGCGCACAGCCGCATGAGGAAGGATATCAGTTGATGTATAAAATGGCCAAGGAGCTTCAGTAAATAGACTTTACCCTTCAAATCCAGAGGTCCTGGCAGCGGCTGTGCGGGAGGGTGGGGTTGTACTTTTCCCCTTCCTGTACTTGGACACTTTTGATTATCCAGACTTTCTGGGACTGAGCAGGGCTGCCTAATAACAAAGCCTGCATAATATAATTGCCTAAATAGGCCTATTGTCCTTTCCAAGTCACTGTGCTGTGAAATCTTTCAACTTTTTGCTGAAAATGTTGCATGTAACATTTAGATGGCTTAGTAGCTACAGTGAGGAGCAGATCCTTTTCCCTCATTTCTCATTGCTGCATGGTTGAGAAGCTGATTATATTCCTGCCCCCTATTGATGTTTACTCCTTTTGGGAAGCAAATATTTTAGCCTCTTCTGGCAGGGTAAACTGCCAAAACTAATAGGCCTGGAAATACAAAGCTATGATTGATTTTGACCTTTGCTCACGTGCATGAAGTCTGTCCCCATGCAGTGTGACCCATGCCACTTCTTGCTGAAATCCAGACCCTTTCAAACCAAATGGAACTACGAAAATACAAGCCACAAAATGCTCAAAACTGTTCTGAAGTGACAGAATAATCATTTTCTCTCTGCTGCAAGAAAAAGTATAGGCAGGAGGGTGGCAAAGCAGGATTTTCTAGCAAGCAAACCAAGAGTCTTTCCTTTGCTGATGCCTTTTTATGAGAACCATATTCTAGGTACATAAACAAACTGGTATCATGTGGGAATGATTCTTCTGTGAAGAATTTTTGTCACAGTAGACTTAGCTGTTCCTCCTAATTGTAATCAGTGAACAACTTTCATCCAAAAATGTGGATTTTCAACAGTCTTTTTAAAAATAATCTAAGGTCTGGGATTTTATTAATCCATCATTGCATCAGCAATTGTGTTTCAAAAGTTAAGAATGTCAGAAACAGTAGCCTAAAGTTAGCATCCTAAATCCACATTTCATGGCTTCATTTCCAAATATGCTGAACATCTAGGAGCTCCCTCAGCACTTTTATAAACAGACCACATATTTAAATGACCAAATAATATTTAGAACCTTCATTTAATACTAAAAAATTTTGAAGGACTTTCCTACTTCCCCCAAACTATATGAAAAAGTAATGAATGACAGTTCACAACATTTAAGAGAGTGTAAATAGAGACACTCGTAAGACAAAGTAGGACTTTGTTTATAAAAGCATGTTACTTTTTTTCTATAAATATACAAGTCAACCAAGGTTTTTTTCCCCTGTATTTTGTCTGACTCATGGATTTCTCCAATTCTCTGTTTGCTTCCCCTCATTAAAGTCCACTCATCAGATATTAATCTGAGACAGTTTCAAACTTGTGGTAGAGATTTTAATAGCTAGATTGTCTTCTTCATATACTCACTTCTCATTAGCAGCTGCTGAGGGTTGTTTTCCCAGTGGCAGCGAATTAATATCACCGTGGTCAGTGTGCATTTTGCTTACTGGGGAGGGGTAGGTGGGAAGAGGGGAAAATCTAGCTTTCTTCAGCTCATTTTAGTAATCTGAATAGAAGCAGAGGACTTGCATCATGTGACAGAGCAGCTCACGGCAGCTCACCAGCATGGGGTCCCTGTGTGAGAACCTCCCTTGTACATGACAATCTGATAAGGATATCATGTGGTTTAGAAACACATTCCCACAATGTTCACTTCTTTGTCCCTTTATTTGGGAATGGATAGGAAAAACACTTAACAAACTAATGCCAGCCCTTATATAACTGACCCTGCTTTCTTTTAGCGTTCTGTTTGAGCCTTACAGCTTCTTCAAATACTTTTGTTAAGAGAGATGGAAATATAATCCAGCACGTCTCTGTAAAGAATCCTAGACACCGAGTATATAATATACCTTCTGTTCCCCTTGGACACGGTGATTTTTCTTCCCCCTGCTTATACCATATATAAACTGAATATTATAGAACTATGTAAGTTAAATATACACATGCAAGCAACACTTGTATAGGTTTAATAGGTTAAAGCTTGAATGAGTATTTATAAATTCTCCGAGTGCTCTGGATCTTCACCACTAAGGACATGATGTTAAAGGCCATCCATAGTTTGGAGGGATTTCCGTTTTCTGCACTTTCGGTGACTTACATTTTACCCTCTAAGTGCAGTCCCCTAAGAAAAAAAGCAGAGAAATGTCTTGCAACAAAGAGGGGTTTTTAGCACTGCTTAGTTTCTCTTAATGGTTTGGAGGATCTCTTTCCATTGAACCATAATATTTTTCTGTAGGCTCACTTTGTATTTTTAGCAAGCATCTTTGAACAATAAAATGACAAATTAAGTATATTTTTGTCTTGTAGGGCCTTATCTAGTGAAGCTCTTAAATGCACTGAACCTTTCACCCTTGATTTTAATAAGAATTTCAGACACAGAGTGGTCATATGAGTGAGGCTGTAGTGCATTTAGGTACCAGTACTTCTATGAAATACCAGTAAAAGCTGGTGTGCAGTACAATGAACATCCAACATTTCTTTTCTTTGAGAAAGAAAGATCCTTCTCCTTTTAAAGATATATAGCAGAGGTGTGGAGCAATTAAACAAGTTGTCTGGCATTGCATCAATCAACTGCTACAGTATGATTTAACTCAGACTTCCTTCAGTGAGTGCTTCAGTCACAGAAAGCGATTTGTGCCTGTAAGGTACAAAAAGTGGAAGGGATGGCTCAATAAACAAAATCCAAAAAACCCAAGTCAGTTAACACATACAAAAAAATATCTTGAATCCTGTGATATATTTTTTTAAATTGTAATGCAGCTTGTGGTGAGTTCCTGAAATGGCCATTCCACCATTCCAGTGGTCTTCTCTGCCCAGCTGGCTGGTGGTGCAGCAGCACTTCATATAGGAGGTGTGTTTCTCTTTTCCTATGAGACTTCCTTGTCATCTTCCAGTCTTGTGCCAGGATCACTTCTCTGCCAACTGATGGCCAATACCAAGAGAGTTCCTGGGTTCCTGCATAAGTGGTTTTAACAGCATCTGAGTTGATTACAATATTTAATTAGTTCACAAGTACCAGTCTGGAATAGAGGTGTTCAGGCATGGTGCAGCCGTACCTTGGCTTTTTGGGGTCTTGGAGCCTCCTGCTCTCAGCACCAGCACTGGCTATGAGCAGAGACAAGGACAGGGAGCAGGTTTCTCTGCCACTCACCTCTCTCCATCTCCCAAGCACCTCTTTAATTCCTCATCAGGTACCCAGAACCCCACAATTGAAGGCCAGCATAGCCTGTCTTTCCAAGACTGAACATTCACTCGCACACAAAGCAAAAGGAGCTGGAAAACTGTGTCACAGTGCCATCTGGTGATACCTGCCCAAAGCTTCCCTGGCAAGGGCTGCGGCTGCCCAGGCAGTTGATCCACAGGCTGATGCTTTCCCCAGGACCCTGGTTCAGGTGCAAGGAATTGCCCATGTCCCGCAAAGCTCCATTCTCTGGGGTTTTTTTGCAGAACTCTCTGGGTTGCTCTAATCAAAGTTTCTATCTTCTCTACAGACCTTCCCATCCCAGCAGAGAACTGATTCACCGATTTGCAGTTTTGGCTTGAGGCACAAGTCAAATGACTTGATAAAAAAGTCATGCTTGTGTCAGCCTTTTTATTGTTAGGATCAGGTCCTGAGTGGGGTTTTGTTTGGTTGGTTTTAAGCAGTTGTCATGCTTCTGCCTCTCAACTTTTGGTCTGAGATTTTTCTTTTTTCCCACCATCTTCAGAATACTCCTTTTCATTGCTTTGTTGTTTGAGTTTCCTCTTTTCATTCATTTGGCAAATAAATTGTATTAGTTACTGGATCAGGGTACATGTCAGAGTCCTGTCTTTCTTAAAGATTCTTCTGTTTGCACCTCACACTTTAAACACCACCAAGACACAAAATGCAGAACAAATGGTGAATCACCCATGTCTTTCAGGTATTTGTGCAAAGTGTCTTTGAGGGGGGCTAACAGAAAAATGTACTTTTCCTGAGTCCTCAACCCCCAGTGAACCTCAGCCTTCCTCTCTCTGTTTGGAGAGCACATTCCGGCAGTGTTTTTCTGGTTGCACATAGTGTCACATGTTATGCAGGTTAGGTATGCGAACTGCTCCTCTTTCTATGCTTTGCGTGTATTGCTACATTCAACTCCTTGAGACCACACCAGGAGGGATCCATTATCTCTCCAAAGTTTTGAAACGAAGCCTTCGGCTGCCTGCAAGAAGCCAGAGCTGACTCACATCTTTCTGTTTTGGGGTTTTTTTTCCCTTATCCGAATCCTTTCCTTTCTCTGTGTTTTGGAGAGGTCCTGCAAGACTTCATGGTTGAAGCACGAACTATGTGTTAGGAAGCACTGCATGTCTGGAGGTGGTTTGGGAAAAGAGCTGTCCCCCTCTCCTCAAAATGGAGTCCAGTATGAACGCTGCAATTGTTCACAGGGCTGTTTTCCACCTTCGCCAAAATGTGAATGCAGAGCTTAGTTACAGCATGGTGCACTGACACTGCTCAGTAATACCATGTTTGTTATGCTTTCCCTAGCCTTAATTTCTGTGCAGAACAAGAAAATACTCTGACGAAAAGAGGTGAGGAAGGAGTGACGCAATTAAATGAGATTAAATCAGAGTATCGGTTTCCCTGGAACACGTATTTGGCTCTTTACCAACAATCTTTTCCCCATTTTTCAAATAAACACATATTTTCACATGATAACTCTATTTGAAATATTAACGCTTCCAGGGCTGCATTACCTTTGTTTCTTCATCAAAGTCCATTACTATGAAAAGGCTGCTGTTCCTTAGGCTGTTTCAGCTTCAAAAGAATTTTAGGGCCTGGTCTGTTGGAAAGCTTGGGGGTATAATTAGTGAGAATGGAAATAGATGCAAAAGAAATTTAGTTCCTGATGTTTTAATTTAGTGTAGTACTGCCATGTGTTGTTGAAGAGGATTCTTAAAAGCAAACATAATTATTTCATTATGGTCTTCAGAATGCTTTCATTGGTCTTAATGACAAGAAGCTGCATAAGGAGTCATACATTTTAATTAGACCTTCTTATATTTACATCAGATAAATAACAAATAATTGATGAAAAACAAGTCTTCTGAATGGATGATTTCACACAGAGCTCTGGTTACAGTTTAATGATAAAACATTTCTCTTATTGCTTTGCATTTTAATTATCTAGAATTATTGCCCTGGCAGAGAACTCAAAATACTGTTATTTCCATGCATTTCATTAGATTCACAACTAATTTACATGAATATGAAGCTAAGGGAAAAGGTGTTTTTCAACATATATCCCTTACAATCAGCTTCCAGCTTTATTAATTTCATTTTGCTTTCATTTCTTACATTTAAATAACTTTTGTTTGTTTCGGTGATAGACTCTCTAGTAAAAGCTAGTGGGAAGAGGGGTCAGACCTTTTCCTCTGTCTTCAATTTGCTACATAGGAGCGAGTCCTGCTGTTGCTAACGACTCTGGGCTCCTGTGGAGGCCAAGGAGTGAGTGTGAAATTGTAGGGCTTTGTAGTGGAATTATCTAAGGAAAAATGTGGTGCCTCTTTCTCAGCAGCTTAGTTGAAAGTCATATTCCTATAATTGTACGTATTCTTGCAGGTGCATTTAAAATACCTGTATTTTTTCTTTTCTTTACCTCCTCTATTGGGTGCTTTATAATACCAGGAGAAACTATTTTTGAGTTTTGCTACTTGCAAGAGTCTTTCATGTTTGCAAGCTCTCCAGCCTTTCATTTTTATAACAAAACATATTTCACATGATTCATTCCTGAGAGTATACAGAACACTAATTGTTGTTATTGATTTTAAATTTCACAACCATTACAAGTAACCCAGATGAGTGGCAGATAAAGAGTAATAATCCATGGAGTTCTGGAAGTGTTTCATGTTTGTCTTTAGTACTTTATGTGATCAATAGTAACTGCCCCATTGAAACTAACTGCTGTATCAAATAACAGTAAATCAAATGAATGTGCTTACAGATTATTTATTGAAAGCTTTAATTGTTCACTGGGGCCCTGCTTATCTCAGGAAACAATAGAAGGCAGTGATCAGGGAAACTGGTTTGCAAATGCAGGGGGTGATGTGAAACAGCGGGGTCTCCTCTGTGCCTGGGTGGTGGGAGAGCTTTCCAAATCATGCCCCTGCCCCCATGGGATTGCCCACAGGGGTTGATCCCAGGGTAAATTGGTTAGAGGTGAGTTTTCTCAAAGAGCATCTCTTGAGTTCACAGATTATTCTTTTTTTTTTTTAATTGTTATATCTGTAGATTGTCATCATAGGATGACAAACCTGTCGCATCTAGTGGGTTAAGGTATGGAAAAAGAAAGAATAAGATTTCCCAGAATTTCTGAGAGATCCATGTAATGAGAGACAAAACAGGATCAGAAATTAGGAAGAGAAGTAAAGGAAAGCACACTAAACTTATACTGTGGAAAGCTTACTTAGGTATATTACAGTTTGGGGCAATTATATACTGCTGTACAGTTGTCAGACGTGCAAATACTAAGAAATTTAAAGCAGTGATTTCTAACTAATAACCCTGTGCAACTGTATTTTACTAATTCCTTAAAATGGCTGCTCTGCCTTGTCGCAGTCACTCCATGAAGTACTAGTGCTGCAGGTTGGAGGTTTTTTGGACCATAAAATGAAATGAATAGTCTTATAGACAGTTCACTACTATCCACGATTTTTTTAATAGCCTCAGTGTTTTGTCAGTAATACTTCGCTGTGGCTTCAGAATCCTTTCAATATCATCAGAGGCACTAAAGCAGTCCTTCAGAAAATTCAGGAAGTTGGTACTGAATGAATTTACATTTAATAACATATCTTTGCAGACACGACAACTGGAAAAGCATTTGTAAAAATGAGCTTAATTTGTGCAGAAAATTATGGCCCAAATCTCTCAAAAAATATGTTTTGTGAAGCATACTGAAATGCGTATGTGTAATATTAGATCATCATATATAAACATTTAAAAATTATTAAAGCAAAGTAGAGATCTTCTGATATTGAATCTCACTAGAAAAAAGTAACTTCCCTTTTTCAAAGCATAAGCTTTGCTTTAAGATTCTTGGGACATCAGGTGTCAGGACTGAGTGTTGCTTGTCCAGCTGTTTGGAAATAAAGTTGGGGTTTTGCCATATTCTATATAAAGTACAGTTGACATTTTCCCTGTTTGCATGGCTCGGATATTGCAGTCAATTCTGAACATCTTAGCTGGGGAAAAATACCCCAAGTCACTTAAGTATTGAGTAAGAAAGAGCAGGTGATGAGGAAATCCTGCTGGCACCAATGTCTTCCCACAGCACTGTGTGTGCAGGTTTTTTCTCTTCCAAGTGAGAGCGGTACGGACAGATCACATCCAGGTAAAATTGTGAGCATCCCTCAACTCCAAGGGTTTAATAGGAAAAACCACTGCAGGTAGAGAAGAGGAAAGCAGAATGTTGGAATCTTGTCTCCAGTCTCTTATGAATGCCTTATTTTATTGATCTTTGGTCTTCTAGGCCGAGAGTAGAGGTGTGCTCTGAGCCCCAGTTGCAGTGTTGCTACTGCCTGACTCTAGACACCAAGCTCCTTCCCAGCCTTCAGCTCCTGCTGCACCAGCTGTGGAAGCGGCAGAAGGGTGTTTGCACTAGTGGAAAGTAAAAGGCACTTATAAAAATAATAAGAATTAAAAAATATGTAAAATGTTATGTAAACTCAATGACAAGGACTCTGAATTGCAAGGAGAAGAAATTTGGTAGTGTCTTAGTTTTTCATGGTACCTGTGTTAGCGTCTTTTGTCTGGCAGTTATTCACTTCAGGAATACTGAAATTCTGCTCAGGCAAGCATTATGGCTTGATAAACTATATTTTATTTGCCCCCTCAAAAGTTACTGGTGATGCTCAGTCCTTAAATATTCCATAAACTTGAGTTTCTTATGCTAGCATCAGAAATGTGGAGGAGGACTGCCCTTAGTAATGATCTGTCCTGGTCTGACATGCTGAGGGGATGGAGGAAGACAGAGTTTGTCCCTGGTTTGATCTCAGATATTTCAAGTATATGTGCTGGAGGGTATCAGAAAGGTTAAGTTTTGGTCTGACTGCCCTTCTGGTTGCAGATAAGCTCAAGTGATGAAAGCCATTTTTTCTTGTTATTATGTCACGTCTAAATGGAATAACATATTGTTTTAATTATACCCCCACAGTTGCAGCAACGTGGGTGCAATTATGCTTGTGTAAAGAATAGCCTTAACATTTGGAAAGTAAGCTACATGGGTGTAAATCATCTATATACAAGTAGAGGTACCCCAGAGGTTCTTTGCCATAACATTAGGGGCATGGGAGATGTGTACTGAGATACCTGCTTGGTTTAAGAAGCTCCTTCAGCTTCTCCCAGTGTACGCACTGCCCTGTCCTCTGCAGGAAGCTGCTGCTGCTGCATGGCAGGAGGAACCACATGGCTCCATTTCACAGTTGGAAGCCTTGCCAGCTCCAGCGAGTGGCCCTGTTCCACAGAGGTGTGACTGTGAGCATGGACATGTGCTCTGCTGCCCGCTCTGCTGTGCCTCTGGGGAAGGGCCAGGGGGTGGCTGCCTGGGGTCTGCTGGGTCAGCAGGTTCCATCCCAGCTCCATTGTGGGATGAAACCTTACTCAATAAAGAATCGTACCTCCGGGTTGCATAACACCAAAAAAAAGGCCTGCAGCAAGGGCCTGAAAGTGGGATCCTGGGCAATGAGATAGAAAGCTTCACAGTTGCCTTGTAAAATGGCGAGCAGCTGCGTGAGAGGGAGCTGTCAAAGAAAATAAGGAGTTAGGCCTCCTTTTCTAAGGAAATCAAAATTTAGAATTAGCAGAGCAATAACAGCCTTCTAAAGCAAAAGCTGGAAACAATACATTTTTAATAAAATGGGCAGTTACTCTAATTGCTGAACCCCTACTGTTCAATTTCTTTTAGTGCCCTTATTCATTAAATTCAGCATACTTATTATTTACAGATGTATGCATTTTAACTTGTTTATAGAAACCATGCTTTGCAGAAAGCTGTGGATGGTATAATACTAATTTGTAAGTGTTTATTGCTGCCTATAATATGCAATTTTAAAAACAATTAAAAATAGCAGTGGAGATCATCATTGGAGTCAAGCCCAAACTGCCCATGAATGGTGAAATATTAGCACCGCATACAGCCTTAAAGGTTATAGGGCATTTGTAGTGGATTGATAGCGTGCCCATTAATGAAGAATTTACCTGTTCTTAAAGATTTTAAACTCAGCAGTCTAGTTTCTAGATATTATTCTAATGTTACCCATTTAAACATATGTGATGGAGTTCATAATTGCCCTTGTAAATGGGTATAGAAAGGAGGGTATATAAATCAATTAGTGATATCCAGCAGAGTGGCTGTAATACAAATTAATTGGGATGATAAGCATTTTATCTGCTACTATACTTACTTGAAGTAGTTTTGATCACTGAATTGGCTCTTGTTGAGTCACTCTATTAATTTTAAGGTTTAAAAACACCTAGAGATCTAAATGTTCTAAATGGTCCTAAAGTTTGAAAAATAAAATGGCATGTAAAATATTGCACAGCAAGTCAGTTTTACTACGTTTCCAAGAAGAGTACAACAGTTTTATTTTGTCCATGTGGTACTGAACAACTGTGTAGTAGTATTATGTGATTAAAGAGATATTAAAACACTCATTTTCTTGCTGGATTCAAGCCACAGCAAAAAGTTATGATGGATGGTGTCATAAGAACATGTTGAATATATAGGAAATAAAAAATTTATTAGGCAGACATAGTAATACAAAAAACTAATAACTTGGATGGGAGGCAACTTTTAAAGAATAAAATCATTCCTTTAGTATAATACTCTGAATTGTTCTGTTTGAATGCTTGAAAAGATTAGAAGATAAAAGAAAAGTCCTCAAAACACTATAAAACATTTAATAACTATAAATGGAGACTTTGTAACTTAGTAAAATATCTGGATATGTTTAGAGGTTTTAGTAACTATTTCATTTCCCTTGCAATTTTTATTTATTATAGAAGATACTGGATCTGAGTTTTCTCCCATTAATGTTTACAAGTCAAGAGTCTTTCTTGGAATCTATGGGGTGACAACACTAAAACAGATCTGGAAAAAGAATCAGAACCCTTTATTCGTGTTTTCTCCCTCACAGCGTGCCTTTTTTCTTATTTTTGATCCTCAGGGAAAACATGCTGGATTTGTGACACCACAGTTGTATCAATAGTCCACAGAAATAGGCTCCCTTTTCCTAAAGAGTAGAGAGGCCAGAGTTTTCATCCTCTCTATATTTGCGTTGCTTCTTCACCTACCCCACTTTACTCCAGATGAGGATTGACCACTTGTAGCAAACAGAACCTGAGTTGTAGGAAAAGTTCATTTTCATAGGAAAATCTAACCATGCAGATGATAACACTTTTTTCTTTTTTTAAGAAGCTCCTATTTTTCAGTTTTGCAATAATGTGGAATTTGCACTTGAGACTGATGCAATTTTGCATGGTAGTGGCCAGGCAGAAAATCACCGACCTGAAAAAACTACAGAGCTAGCATCTTTCGGATGTTTTTCTTCAGTTTTCCATACGATTTATTTTTTTCATTTAACATGTTTTCTTTTCCATTTTGAAGGTAGGCTCCTAATACAAAGTGATGAGCTGCTGCCCTGTAAACTCCGCTGTGCCTGCCAAGCCCTCCGGCCATCCTGCCTGTACACTTACTTTCACCCTGGCTCCCTCATGGGGTCTGCCTGGCCATTTATTTAGTGAAAGACGCTCCTGTTCTCAGTTACTAGCGCGTCATTAAGCCTCGCTGTCCTGAGAGTAACACAGGTATAACCAGATGCAGTTCTTGTCCCTGATATAATTAATCCTGACAAGCTTTCTGCCTTCCATGTTTGCTCAGGTGTAAATGCATCTGTCTGGCTACGTAGACATATAAACCTAAATGCAGAACTGCTTTGCTGATAAAACTGTAAGAAAAAAAAACTTAAATAAAAACCAAACAAGAACAAAAAAAAGCCCCAACCAAACAAAAAAATCCCACCCCAAAATCAAAAAAAGAAACCAGCCTGAAAACCAGTATCATTTTCATTGAAAAGGTGAACACAAATCTGCTATGTTAGTTATACATACTACCCCTGGGTTTAGTGGAGCTGGTGCTTGAGAACCAGGCATTGCAAAGCAGAGTAAACCTTACTCCTGCTTGAAAATACGCTCCAGAGCAAACCTACAGGTTGTGAATGTACTCTTACAGCTGCAGCCTCCTTGTTGTCCTTTACTGCTAGCTGTAGTAAATGTGTGTAGCTGCCAGAAGTTCTGGCTTTACTGAGAGAACCACCAGAGGTGGTTGCAGTGATGCCCCCCCCCCAAGTACCTGTAGAACAAAACAAAACGATGCAGCAGTTTCAGAAAAAGGTTTCAGGGTGTTTTCATTCAGAAATACATGTTCAAGACATAGATCATATGTGTTTAATATATAAGACTAGCCTGGTAGATTCAGCCTCAGGTCTTGATGGTATATGAGGCTGATGTTAGCTTGGACAGTATAGTCAAGAGTAGAGGCTTTTGTGGGAGTTTCTGGTGTTGCTTATGCCTGTGTAGGGGACACTGCTTCCATGCGCAGGTGCTGCTGAGTTGCTTTCAGAAGAGGATTTGGGACTTCTCTAAGGGCAGGTCTGTTGTCTGCTGGGACATTCCTGTGTAATTGTAAATATGGTGGGGTAGTTTCATAGAAAATTGACCCTCAGCTGGCCATGGAAATCAGAAAATGAAGACAAGCCTTGCATTATCTCTCCTGAGTTCCCTGCCAGCAGCAGTGGTGGCTCTCAGGGGCAGAAGGCACCCAGCCCTGGGTGGTACTTTGGAGCCCTCTCGTTAGAGAACAGACTTAACGGAGTTCGCTGCTCTGTCATGTATCCCATGTGTAACTCGGGACAAGACATGTAAGGCTGTGTTTTGAAGAGGCTGCTAGAGCTACAACTAAGTTTTTGGTCGCTGTTGAAAATCCCATTTGGGTACTGCTTGCATTTTTCTAGGATTTTAAGATAAGCAAATCAAATTCTTAGGCTGTCAGTGCTTCAGTTTCCTATCTGTAAGGTAAGAAGAACAGCTCTTTCCTTATCTCACTTAGGTGTTACAAAGGTAAAAATTGGAATGGTCACAGATTAGTCACATACTGGAGTGGCAGGGACCATGCTTTAGTCGGGTCAGGTAGGTAGAAGAAAGCAGGATCTTTCATGCCGCTAAATATGGCGGGACCAGAAGTGCTGCCAGCTTTGTTGCGTGGCAGGGACAGCAGGGCCTGGAGACAATCACTTGGGGTGTCTGTGACCTGTGCAGGAATGTCACCTGGGAAGATACATTGGCAGGTGGGACCCCTGGAGTGCCTTAATAAATGGCAAAGTCAAGTAACTGAATTTGCATGCTTAACAAATTAAGAGGCCAGATTGTGGCATAACGGAAAAGTATATTACAAAAAAAACCCCTGGGGATCACTGGGTGACTTACAGAGGGTATTTGTGGGAATAATAAAATCTGTGCTACAAATGAAGAAGTTAGCTGGTAAGGAATAGAAATTTTATTAGGAGTCTAGAACAGAGGATAACCAAAAGATAGATGCTGTTGTCTTCTGATTTTCTGCAAACAAATCTGGATAGCTGTGCCATGCTGGTAGTAGGAGACTGAACTTTACTTCCTGGCCCTGATCACCTGATATTAATAAAGGTTTCAAAGGGCTGTACTTCTGTCGTGTGGCCAAGATGAGTATCCACTGACTGCACTGACTTATGTTACATGACTCTGCAGGTTAACATTACAGATTTGCAATTGAAACTTGGCAATTTTGTTGATGAAAGGCATGAAGGAACATGATGCAGCTCGCTCTCTCCCAGTTCTGAACTGGAGGAGACGCAGCAAACGAGTGCAAACATTTCTTTTATGCCATTCCAGTTGGCAAATACAACTTGGTATACACATAGCAAAGGCATTTGCTGAAGATGAAGAAAGCTTTTGTTGTTGTTTTGTTTGTTGTTTTGGGGTTTTTTTTGAGACTCATCCTTTGAAGTTAGTCTGCTTTTTAACACTGAAATGCTAAAGCAGTTAAACTGAAAGCGCTCCAAGGACCTTCTTTGCAAGTAATGGCTCCCCTCAAGGTTATGGAGGCCTTTCAAGGTTCATTCTTTCAAATACCTTTTGACTTGGCAGGATCGTGATTATTACCATTATTTGCATTGGAGTAGTGCTTGAAGGTCCTGCAGCGCTGGTTACTGTACACCCTGCCCAAAATAGCATACTGTCTAAATACAGGAGATGCAAGAGGGTGGGGGAAGAAAATACTGTCCTGATGGTATGTCTGCCAGCAGTGAGGCAATGGCCAAATTTGTACTTGGAACTTCATTAGGGTAAGGATATTGGAGCAGAGAGTGTGCTTAACTGCTTCTTGTACTCGCAAAACGGAGGGCAGAGTTCAGCAGGACCCGTCTTCTCCCAGATGTGACGGGACAGAAGCCAGCTGTCCGTATCGCTCTTCCACTGACAAGACTTGTAAGAGCAAAAGCACTTTGGCTTTAGAGACTTCTGCCAACTTAGCTGCGCCTATCGGGGCTTGCACCTTGTCTGAGATAGCTGTTGGCAGGAGCGGCCTGTGCCCTAGGCATGACTCTGAAGATGACCTGGTCTGAGGCACCTTTTTGGTGACCTTCTGTGCAGTTTGTGCATTAGTAATGGACTTCTGAGCTCCATAACGTTTACTTCTTGCTGGTTTTGTTGTTATTTTAGTCATACTGTAGGAATCCTAAGCAGTACATAGTGAAAACCTGTGGGATACTCTTTTAGCTTTTAAAATAACAGAAAAGGATCATTTTTAGATTGGGCACCCTCAAGCAGAAACCAGGTCGTGAAGTTTCATTGTCTTCTGGTGTCCCTGTTGAAAATGGAATGCTGCTTTTCAGACTAAAAGCAGACCCGGGGACTTTTTTGTCTTTCGGCCCAAATAATACCCTTTTTTTAAAGGCCTAGACAGTCTTGTAGAGATTAACTATGACATGATAAAAGTTAATGCTGGAAAAATTGTAATCAATAATTAAAATAGGATAACTTAAATTTAACATCATGGCTTTAAGGCTGATGTGTGCAGCTAGCAAGATGCAAATAATAAAAAAGAAAACTCAAGTGTAGCAAACATACGTTAAGTACTTCTGACCCTGATAATAATACCTCAATCTGGAGTTCCTGTGGCAGTCTGTGTTTTAATCCTGGTATGTTGTGTTCACTCATAATAAAAAGCATTCCCTCCTGAACCTCGATGCATACTCAGCCCTATGAGCAGAGATGTTTGATTGTGGTAATTTGTTCTGAGTTGAGTAACATTTGCACATGGCTTCCCCTGGGCCTGCTCCTCATCCTCCTGCCCTCAGCCCACTCCACCTCCAGCCCACTGGCTCCTGAGTGGGACAGCTGCCCAGCACGACAAGTGTGTGGCTTCTTCAGACTTCATTGTCTTTGCAAGGGAGAAAATGGGGGTCTCCACACAAGGGAGGACTTTGTTTTCCTCTTTCTGTTGTCTGTGATCCCCACCTGTGGTAAAAATATCTGGTACTTATAACCCAGCAACAGTCCGCAGCCAGAGTCATGTGTGACCGGGTCAAACACACACTAGCTGGAGGGTCATGGCCAGGTTACTAAGTCAAGGCTGGCAAGTCTCCACGATAATGTTTTCTTTCTCTCTCACTCTTTTTTTTTTCCTTCTTCCCTTGTCTGTCTTCCAAACAACAGTTTAAAAAAAACCCTCCTCGTAACAATGCAAACTATTTAAGCATGACAAATTCAAAGAAGTTTTTTATTAAAAAAAATTGGATGGGAGGGATTGAGTCAATGATATTTTGGATTTAATTTTATAGTATAGTTTTATGTGGCACATGAAAGAGAGAAATTTGTATTGAAACAATTGAGACCTACTTTCCCAGTTCCTGGCTCTTTCCTGGAAGATGATTAAAAGCAGACTTTTTTTTCCAGACGAGACATAAAAATTAAATGATCTACAGTATATAGTTATTTTTTCAAATGTTTGGAGGCTTATAAATAACTTCTACAATCAAATGCACACATACAAGCAGCAGAGAATCTGGTTCTAATTACTTGTACTTTAGTTGAACTTTGGCGTTTCCTTTGACTTTCTGCCTAATGTATGTGAGCTGTGTGCCTTGCACTCCTGCAGTGAATTCACAAAAAAAAAAAGAAGAGGCAAAAACCCCAGACTCTTGTTGGTGCCAACAAAAATGAGAGTTAACAGAATGTTTTGACCAAATGCAACACTTTGCTATTCACCCTAATTAGCTGAAATTACTGCTTCCCACCAGGGACCCTGAGCTCAGTATTCAAAATTCCCTTGAGGCTATCCAGGAAATGCCATTTGCTTTACAACTTCTTATTCTTTTAAGACTCAACTGTCTAAAGTGTGCATTAACATACAAGCTTACTAATCTAAGTTTCTAGCAAAACACAAGGCATTTCATAGTGCCTGCCTGCTTCTAGCTGGTCACAAAGCAAAATACCTCCTCCATCTGTCAACATAGTTTAGCTGACAGTAAATTAGCTCTCACAAAGCACTCTGTGCTTTGAAAGATCTTATCTGCTGTTTTATCTAACCTTTAGAAATATTTCAGACATCTTAGGAATTGTGAAGTGACCGATTGTTTGATAGTCCCTGTGTGCTTAAGCTGCACTCAGGTGTTGGGTGACAGCACTGAGGCTGTTTTCTCAGGTGAGTGGGGACGCCCAAGTGTCACATCCCACAGGACAAGACAGCAGGACACAGAAAGAAGTTTCATTTTTTAATTTTCTTTGAATTCTTCCTAAAATGGTAAGACTGCTTTAAAAATGCCTTTTCTGGAAATGTCAACTGTCCGCCCCCAATGCTTTCTTTTTTCCACCTTGCATGTGCAGACATGCATAGAAGACCGTGGGTTCTGCTGTTGTACTTCCACTCACCGCTGACGTGATACAGAAATAACATTTTATACCTGCTACAGATGCCTACACCCTATTTCTGCACTTCCATGCTAGCAGCACATGCGTTTTCGAACAAAGAGTTAAAAAGGCTAAATTCAAGGAAGAATAGTAAAGTCAGAAGTTGGAATGAGAGTCAAGCATATGTAACCTGAGTTCAGGTCTTCTCCAGCTGTCCATCTTGCCTGTGATCAGAAGTGAATGTTCCCAAACTGGATTTTCTTACAAAAAAAAAATAAATTAAAAATCAAACTCTCCAGACGATGGTTCAGCTGATGCAAGTATTATATCAAGTAGATTAAGCCTTTTTAGTGACATTTTTATATACATATGAGTTTTAGGGGGTGGGGGTCTTCTGGTTTGCATTGACTCTTTCCTTCTTGTATACCTTTTCAAATTGTCCAGAAAAAATATTCTCTGGTGACACCTTCAGCTCTTCAGTTGCTATGTTGTGTATTTATGAAGTGAGGTGGTTGCTTAATCTCTTCTGGGTATCACAAGTTGCTGGCGTTTGGCCAGTGCCTGACAGACCTCTGTTGTACATATGGTTTGTGGTTTGAACAGTACTATTGGATGCTGGTGCTTGTTTAGGATGAAATCATGAAAAAAGCAGAAGTGTATCCATATTGTTCCTCAAAGACTGCTTTCCCCAAACTGAAATCACAGGATTGCAGGAGTACAGTTGTTTTATTGAATGACACAACCTTGTTTTCCCATGGGAAGCCTGAAAACTGCCTATTAGATGGACTGGGAGAGCTGAATGAGCTAATACAAAACACATTGTCTGTTGAAATTAGAGTTTTAAAGCTAAAATTTTATCATTCCATAGTCTGATTGGAAGCCACTATAATTCATGTACGAGCATGAAATAAGGCAAGGAATGTTTGAGGCCTCTCAAGGGCATTTGATGAATCTAACTTTAATTTAAAAGTACTAATAGATTATTGATTCAAGCAGGATGGCTGTGCAGAGATCAATAACAGAGCACTCTATCTCTCTTAAATACCAAAAATTGCTGTTGAAAAGAAATGATCATTCTCATCTGTGTTTTCATTAAGAAAAAACTTCATTAAAATGCAGTAGGAACCTTTTAGGTTTTTGGTTTGCCAAGATTCAGTGTATTTAATGCTGGAAAAGATAAGTACAAATCTGGATATTGTCTTAATGTCACAGTTTATGGAACCATGTTATTTTACTTTTCTGGTTTTTTCACAGCCTCCTTGTAGTTAGATGTATAAATAAACCATTCCTGCTGGAAAGATTTTTCTTTGCTTAGAATCAGAACCTTTAACACTTCACTCTAGTATTTATTTTCTTCTCAAAAACTGTCCGTCCTTGAAGTTGATAGTAGCTTAACACAAGTAAAAATGTCAGAAAGGGGCCCTTCTCTCACAAGTAATCAGAAGTTGCATCATGCTCCATGGTGCCCTCTGTGAATTCTGCAGGACATGAGTTGACAATGAATCATGGGTTTAATACAAATGTATCATCTTTGTAATCTGAAAGATATCGTGTACAGTAAATCTTGTCTAAGATTTTTCCATTGAGTAATATTCTTTAGGGCCTGCTGTTAGTACTCTTGAGATTTAGCTCCGCTGATAGTGTCTAATATTTCTAGATAGATCTGAGTTCACAGATCCTGTCATTTCTATATATCTGTTGAAAAGTTAGAGGGATTTATCTGAGAAGCAGCAGACTGCTAGGTGAAACATGAAAATGTGTTGCGCATCTACGATAAATGTGAGGAATGATGATGGCATATCACAGAAAACTAATGCAGATGTTTAGGAAAGATGTAGTTCGCATGTCTTATCTCGCATCGTAGAGCTTTCACGTCCTTCCCCTGAAAGGGATAACGGACTTTTCAGCAGATTCAAAACAAATGACCATCTAGAAATATTAAGGCAATAAAGGGATGTGGGGTCATAATGTGTAAGTAGCTCTTTCTCAGAGAGGTTTCCTGATATTACACATCCTAAGGTAGGTAAGGAAGTATTGCTGAGTTGTGCTGATTTTATAGGTAAAAACAACTACTTGTTTTCACTTCAGGTCTTCTACTTAGTCATTTGTCTCCTTACCAATGTCCTGATGTATGCCTCTATCCTGCTGTGGCAGAATTGCACATTTTTTAGATAAAGACAAGAGATACAAGAGCTCTCCCAAGATTAGGGACCGATTAGGAAGGTATCAGCCATGAACAGTTTCCCTTTGAAGGCTGATAACCACCATGCACACATGGATCCCACATAATTAAATAGGCTAAAGCTAGAACATGGGCCCAAAGTTGTCCATTTTTAGAGCCTGGTAAGAGATTGAAGCCATATATCTGAAGTGAGCTGAAGCTTTTGCAGTGTTGAGTAGCTGGATCTTGAAAAAGGATTGCGTACTTTAAAATATACTTTTGATACATGCTACAGCTTGTAGTCCTATAATTACTTGCCTTACTTTAGTTCCCCTCAAATTTTGCTGTGAAAGACAAATGAATGTTTATTATACAAAGAAAGTTTTATAGTTATAATATAGTAAATTATGAGCTATTTAAAATTAATTCATGAATGATTCAATTATATCTCTGTTTTCTCTTTTAGCAGTTGAAACTCAGAGCACCAGTTCCGAGGAACTTGTTCCGAGCCCTCCTTCACCACTTCCACCCCCTCGTGTTTACAAGCCCTGTTTTGTCTGTCAAGACAAGTCATCCGGATATCACTATGGTGTCAGTGCTTGTGAGGGATGTAAGGTGAGTGCCATCATCTCACTTTCCTTTTAGAGGACTGCATTTCATTTTGGAAGGGGCAAAGCAATACAGTTTTGTGTGACTTGATTGACTCCAAAGACGTCTGTACCTTACTTTTGTAAATTAATTCTGATTCACGAGTAAAGCCGAGTAAATGACCATCATGCCTGGAAATATTTTCCTTCATAACTCCTGCCAAAGTACATCTTTCAGGGACTTCTGTAAGTATTGACTAACAGGAGAAGGTGATCACAGATGCAGACATAATCAATTAATAGAGTGAAAACACTTTGAGACTCTTCACTATCCATCTGTAGGTCAGGTATCCTCTGAGAATTCAGATGGCCAGTGGCTGCTCTCAGTCTTTTTTGTGTGCTGCTGACTTTGTGTATCCAGGGAGTGGAATTTGGGACCAGGATCTGATCATCTGGAAATTTTTGGCATAGTCTCTGTCTAACTAATCTCAAATCAAATTGGGAATTTGAGGATTCACAGATTGGTATTTGCAAAATTTAATCTGGCAGGCTGCAGTGCTGGCACATCTGCTAGCTGGTTTCCAGTGCTGTGACTGTCAGAGCATGAACTGACTGTCCATAGGCTGCAGTAATACAATACACTGCTCTAAAGTAGAGAATGTCTGGAGATGAGGGGTGTACACACAGTGAAGAGTATGCGTGCAAGGAAGAAGATAGTGCAAAAAATGCTAAAGAAAACACATCATAGGACAGATGATCTCATTTTGAACTTTATTAGTTATGGCACCCTAGTGGAATGTTCTTTTTTAACAATTAAAGAAAATATCTATGATTTTCACCCTTCAAATTAAAATAACTGCATAGTGCTTAGTACAGTGAAGATATTAATGTATGCCAAAAATGTGAGAGGTGCTATATCTATATAAATAAATTATTATAATAAATTAATAAAAGGTATTTTGCTGGTTTATTTTTGTGAAATGTTATAATATTTTTCAGATACTGTGCAGTTAGCCATTTGTACTTTGTCCTTTGAACATGCTGCTGGCCCCGTGTAGTGATGCAACATGTCATAGACCTGGGTTTGTGTCATTGGGCAAAAAATGATAGGATTGGAGTGTGGTTTCTCCCCTATTTTAAAACTGTAGATACTGACATAGTGAAAGTGTAACTGTTTAAGCTCACCTCAGTTGTAGACTCTCTTTCTGGTATTGAGGTTTTCCTTGGCTATTGTGTCTGTATTTTTTTCTTTTAGATACCACAAAACTATCAAAATCTAGATATCTCTTAGGAAGAACTATAGTAAGAATATGCTGTAACTGATTTCATTAAATAGGAAATATCATACTCAGAGTCTAACACACAAATGGCAGTGTCATTTGCTCACCCACATGTTCCCTTTAAGAACAGATGTAATTGCAGACTGTGGCAGAAAGGCTACCTGTCCCCAAGACTTCATTATTTTTGAAAAATATGCAAAAACATACTGTGAGACTTTTACTGGCATGCTGTAAAGCATTTTCATAAATAAAGCAAGACCACACTTGTCAAAATACATGAAGAAATCCATCTTGTAATGTGTTAGCCATTATTCAACAACAACAAAAAGATCATGTTCACTTATTTGCTAATTTGCAAGATGGGATGATTCAGCACTTAGCAATAGCTGCTGTTAAAAGAAAAAAAAAAGTTTACTTACATACAAAACCTGTCAGTCTATGAGAAATAACAAGATTCTAGAGCAGTAACTTGGCTGCGTGAGACTGGTAATATTTGGGTTAGTTGACACTAGCTCTTCAACAGATTAGACTAGGATTTTATGAATCTCTTCCGCTGATTTAATCAACTTCCTTAGTGAGTGCCAGATACTGGCAAAGAACATGGTACGATCACAGAGTCAACCAGTGGTCCCTTTGGTGGAGTGTCGTGTACTACGTTTGCTGTTGTAAATTGTCTGAGCTTTCAGGTCGACAGAAGTGGTGTGCTGGGTGACAGCAGATAGCAGTACATGACCACAACACCAGAGACAGCCCTTAGAAACCTCTACGTTACCAGTTTCTACTCTTTCTCTGAAGAATGTTACCCTTTTCTCTTGAGCCCTTTTGGTCTGTTTGGTTTATTTTTCTTTTCTTTCATCTTGGCTCTACAGTTGCTTTCACGCAACCATTTCTTGGTCCTGGGCCATAAGAAAGCCGCCACCTTGTACTTATTATTTCTAACCATCCAGGCTCCTGCCTGTACTCAAGTCTACCTTTGCCCTTGGTTCTCAATATCAGTTCTTCATGCTTCTCTTTCTCTCCAGCCTTTGTCGTGCAAGAATTTAGCTAGTTGCTTTGCAAGTTTCAATAAGCACTGAGCACTAAGTACTGCTGCTGGGAAAGCCTTGTCTCCTCTGGATCTCTGTCTTTTAGTTGGTTAACCTAGTTTATTAGAGAGTCTGTGTTTCACTGAAGGCTTCTGCTCGGTAAGGAGCTGGAGTTTCATGCTGCTTCTCTAGTGAATCAGGGAGCAATGAGGAAGAATTCATGTTAGAGCATTCTGTCTAGTTAGGACACATTTATTTCTCCTTTACTAGAACACACATTTCCATGCAATTTCAAAAAACTATTTCATCAAGATCTGGAGTTTCACTGGAGCTGACCAGCTTGTTCAAGAGCCATTGGGATGGGGAGAGGCAACCTCACTTATAGATGGCTCAAAGCTCATTCCATAAGAAGCTAGACTAAAGTATCATCCAAATCAAGTGTTAATTCTCCTTTTTTTTTGGCTTTTCCTCTGATGTTGTTGCCATTTTCTCTTTCTTCACTGCTTTTTCCACCATTTCTATCTTCACATGATTTGCAGTCTTTAATCTGTGATGTTAAACCTTAAATTTAGTCCTTTTTCATTCATTGCATCTCCTTCTGCTCCAGGGTTCTTTTCTCAAGTCTTTTCCTTTTTCCTGACTCATTTGCCTTTCCCTTGAAACTCCTGGCAGTCTTGTTTCTCAAGGGAAATAAAAATGGGAAACTCTTCTCATATTATATTTATCTAATTAGACCCCCTTTCTTTTGTTTTTTTCTGCTGGCTTTCCTTTGCTTTTCTTTTAAGTTCTCTCTCTGTTGCCTTCTCCTTTGCCTTTCTCCTTTGAGCACCAGTGAAGCTGCTGTCACAGTGGTCATTAGCAGTCTCCATCTAGGTGCAAAGGGACAACTTTCTGTCTTCCAGGTTTTGGGTTGATGACTGCCTTTGATTCAGCAGACTTTCTTTTTCCTGGCTTTCAGGGCTCTTTAGATTTTCATCC